>JAANYP010002201.1:776509-806186 GCA_020465985.1 Centrapalus pauciflorus | reverse complement strand
CTTTCTTATATGGGAAAGTGAAGGAGTTGGTGTATGTTGAACAACCGCCCGGATTTACAGATCCAAAATATCCTGATAGAGTATATCACTTAGATAAGGCTCTTTATGGATTACATCAGGCACCTAGGGCGTGGTATGAGACTTTATCCAACCATCTTTTAGAAAACGGTTTTGAAAGGGGTAGGATAGATAGTACTCTATTTGTGAAGAGGAAGGGAGAACACTTTATCTTGGTACAAGTGTACGTCGATGATATCATTTTTGGATCATCAGACGAACAGATGTGCAAAGATTTCGAGAAGGTGATGACGTCTAAGTTCGAGATGAGTGCTATGGGGGAGTTGCATTTCCTTTTTAGGGTACAAGTGACCAAAAGACGGAAGGGCTGTTTATCCATCAAACTAATTATGTCATGCAATTATACCGGTTTGGGATGGAGGGAACTAAGTTCGACTTGCCCATTTCAGCACCGGCCGATTCACGTGAATCAAACAATCTCGGGCCGGGTAACTGAAAGTGCTTCGACTGTGGATCCGACCTTATATGGGCCATGATTGGCGTCACTTATGTATTTACTGCTCAAGACTGACATATGTTTGCTGTGTGTATTTGTGCTAGGTTTCACGCGGAGATCCGAGGAGATTGCATATGAAAGTTGTGAAGCGGCTTCTACATACCTCAAGTCGAAACGAAGCTGGGACTTTGTATCACGCTGAGGGAGATCTAAGCGTTGGAGGGTTCCGGATCTGACTACGGAGGATGCAGCTTGAGCGCAAATTACGACTGGAGGTTTTCAGTTCCTAGTAGGGAGATTGGTGTCCTGGCAATGCAAGAAACAAACATCGGTAGCCGTGTCAACGTGCGAGGCCGAGTATGTTGCTGCTGGTAGTTGCTGTTCACAGGTTCTGTGGATACAACAACAATTGCGGGATTACGGTTTGGCTTATACTCAAACTCCAATTAGGATAGACAATCAATCTACAATTGCTATAACTAATAATCCAGTTAAACACAGTAAAACAAAGCACATAGACATAAGACATCATTTTATTCGTGATTGTGCTGAAAAGAACTTAATCAAACTGGTAAAGGTGGCAACAGAAGATAATAATGCAGATTTATTTACCAAAGCGTTTGATAAGTCACGGTTTGAGTATTTAATTCAACTGAATGGAATGCGCAACCCAGAGTAAATTGACCTTAGTAGTATTTTATTTCCTTTTATAGTTGTTATATTTTTTTTTTCCAGTAGTCTGCTAATTTAGGAAAGTTTCTAATTTAGGAAAGTTTCTATTTTTAGTAAGTTTCTAAGTTAGTAGGTTAGCTTAGTTTACTGCTTTTTGCTATGAAAAACAAAAGAAAAAAGAGAGAAAATTACAAAAATACAAAAAAAAGAGAATATCAGAAAAGGAGTTAAGTCTTAGATACATAGGTTCAAAGTGACGAAAATTAGCACCGTCGTTACAGACTCTAAGTGTTTAGGCTTTCACACATAATGCAACTAAATCCTAAGTGTTATACTTTATTTAGTTTGATGTGTTGGTAGGCATAATACATATAGGGAATCTCAAGGCTAATAAAATATTCTAGAAAAGGTCAAGCGTGTCACTAACTTAGATGTACGACCAATCGGTCTTAATTTTTATGTACAAGACATACAAACTTTAAGTCTAAATGAGGTATGCAAACTTTCTGGGGATGTATGGCAACATCAAATACATCTGAAAATGGAAAGAATAGAAATATCATGAAAAACTGAGAGTCGAAAACATGCAACTCTGTTGTACGTAAGTACAGACCTGTTGTCTCTGTTTAGATTCGGGTTAGCAGACATGTCGCTTTGTTGTACGTCAGTACAGACCTGTCACCGCTATCTGCTAACTTTAAAATAAACCTTAAGTCGAACTAAGACACTTTGTTGTATGAGAATACAGACCTGTGTCCGATGTTTGTCTTTTAAAGAAAGTTTGCAAATACCAACAAGTTAGAATTTTTGTCTGTGTGCCTTGATCATAAAAGTATGTCTATGTCTGAGTCACGTAAGATAATTTCCTGATAAATAAAAAGGCCAAGGGATATTCCGAAATGTAGAATGTTTAACAGGGTAAAATACCAACAATCGGCTAAGTGGGTATGTCACGACAAACAATCAAAGGAATTCAACAAATTCCTAAGTGTGAAAGTTTAAGTACTGAAAGTTAGTATCGGACATCGCTATCTGATTGAACCTTTCTTAGACTATACTCATCAAAAATATGTTGTTTAGCTTAGCTTGTAAATTTATTTTTATAACTTAAGTCTAGATTAAATTTTTTAGTCAAAATTTTATTTTATTTTTACCTTAGCTTATTTTAGTTTAGTTTAATTTTTACTTAGGTAAAAGGTCAAAAATTACTGAGGGTGCATTCGAAGTTGGATAAAATAAACATTGCGTGAAATATCTGTTGCTTAGGGTAAAAGAGTTGGCATAGTTTATCTGGTTACACAATACCGTAGAAAAAAGTTGGAAAAGTTGAATTTATTTCAAAATTTCCGAAATTTTTCTAAGTGTTGGTAATTTCGAATCTAAGACAGACTCGAATGTGAAGTATTTCGAATCTGTCAGTAGACTCGAATCTACACATAGACTCGAAGGTTGGTAGTATATATAGGTCAATAGTGAAGTCATTTATTACTTTACTGTTGTCGAATCTATACTCTCGAATCTATTCAGGCGATTTCGAATCTAATTTCTCGAGTCTACCGTATTGCTCCTAAACGACATTTTGTCGACTCTAAAGCTATTGTGTTCGATTCTACACTCATATCTAGGTATAATCAACCGGATTGTACAAGATTTTGGTAGTTTTATACACAATTTTGGGCTTAAACATCACATTTTGAAGTTTTATGGGTCAAAATAGAGTTTTTGCTAAATAACTAAGTTAGGACCTATAAAATATCAAATTGAAAGCATAAATCTATAATTAGAACCTAGTTGAACTAATGTATGTGATTTGCTAAGTTCAAAATGGTTAAAATTTTAGTTTTTTGTTGAAACAATGGCCGACGGGGTTTCGAGTCTGTTCATGGACATTCGAATCTGTTCATGGGTTTCTCGAATCTATCATTAGATTCGAGATGACAATGATATTCGAATCTGTCCATTAGACTCGAATAAGGACTCTTCGAATCTGTCCATTACATTCGAATATGGACACTTCGAATCTGTTACCTTCGAATCTGTACTTTATTTAATTTCTTTAATTTAAATTTTATTAAACTTGTGGAAATTTAATTGTGTTAGATTTTGTATTTAATAAAGTACAAAATAAAACAAATTTGAATTTAAACAAGTTTATTGATTTTTAATAAGTCTAACAGTTTTATTTATTGTGCAGATATGGCAGTTCGTGCGTTTGTTCCTAAGCACAATATGGTGCTTCATCCGGATCATGACCTCCCTGAGGCGCAGGGATACAGGCAGATGCTTGAATTTCTTGTGGAATCTAGGATAGGATTTGCACTATCCCATAATGTTCAGCTCATATTACCTTATATTCGTCAATTTTACGATCATCTTCAAGTAGACTGCTCGGTCACTCCGACAGTGCTACGAACTCGCATTGCTGGACAACCGCTGGTATTTTCGGCGGATATGCTGCGTCAAGTGTTGCAGCTGGGCACTCAAGAAGAAGAGTCTGGACCGATCGAATTTCCTCTGAACATAAGGCAAGCGGCCTTTCAGAGAATGGGATATAGTCTAGACGTGTCGAAAGTGTCCTATATGAAGAGCGGCTTAATCGGGCAATGGAGATTTCTTGCTCATGTCTTCATGGTATGTTTTGCACCAAAGAAAGCCGGGTTTGACTACATAGTTGCGAAGATCCAGTCTGGGATAGTCGCGATAGTGTATAATCGACCATACAGTTTCTCGGAAATGTTTTTCTCCGAATTTGTTCACCAGATCACCGCTCCTGAAAATCAACAATTCCTGCTATATCCGCGGTTCATCATGATGTTGATCAGGCACTTCTTGCCAAATCTGCCGCCATCAAATGACGTTCAGAACGTAGCTATTATGGACAAAAGGATATTCGCTGATTGTTCCTCACATCGAGGAAGATTGGCTATTCCGATCGAGCGACCGTCGTTTGGAGCTGTTTTAGACAGGAACTTTGTGGCACCAGATAATGCCAACTGGGCAGGTGAAGTAGAAGTTCAGCCTCGACAGCAACAACAACAACCGCAACAACAACAGCAACGTCCACTACAACAACAGCCTCGTGCTCGTCCCCGTGATCCAAGGCGAAGACAAAGAGCTACTGCAAGTCAAACTCAGGCGTCTAGGCCTTCTACGAGTCAGCAACCAGAAGTGCAGGAAGCCGGGCCGTCAAATGTCCCAAATGAAGCTGATCAATTGTGCCAAACGCTAAATGAAATTTGGGAGGCAGGTCCACATGCAAATGAAGATATAACTGCAGCGTTAGTGGGTGATTTACTTGAGCCTCCAGAGGAAGAAGAAGATGTCTTCAGAGATGTTGACGAATATGTGCCAGAGCAGACTGGCAATGATGAGTCATCATCTGCTACAGAATCAGAAGAAATGGAGGAGATCGAAGTTGAAGCTCCAGAATCAGTGTCTACAGAACCTCATGTTCAAATTGGAACTTATGGTTCGCGACTGATTATCAATGAAGGTGGTTCGAGGAGGCGAGAGGCCAGGGAATTGGAGGAGACAGATTTTGAAGAAGATGAGACTGCTCAGTTGGTGACAAGGCAACGGGCCAAACGTCACAGGTTTATGCAGGGGACTACATCAGAGTCCGATGCACAACCTCCGCCTCAAACCCAGACCCAACCTCAAGTTACAGCTCCACCATCACCGCCACCTCAGCAACATGAACCCTACATTCCCCAACCATTCAATCCTGCTCCCATTCAGTCCATCCCTTCTACATCAGAAGCCTATACCGACAATCAACGAATCATGCAACTCAAAAGCCGTGTCGACTTTCAGAACGTTCAAATCATAAGTCTCACAAAAGCAGTCGGTGAACTCCAAGAGCATAACTCTAATCTTGATAAGGAGAATGCAGAACTGAGAACGATTGTTGAAAGTGTTAGAGACGAAAACACGGAGATTAAATCATTTGTCGCTGATCAATTGTCTGAAATCCGAGCAATGCGGTCCCTCCTAGAGCAACTTATGAAAAATCTACAAACTCAGGGGGAGACGAGTTGTAAAGATCAGGAAGTACAGCGAGAAGATGATGATAATGAAGGCGATGATCCCGGTGCGAACAAAGAGATTGAGTCTGTAGATTTTCCTGCAGCTCAAGTTACTCAAATTCAGGGGGAGCCTAGTCAAGGCAAAGGACAAAGGGGTGAAGCTAGTTCATCTAAACAGCCTTCAGACTTTGAGATCAGCGAGATGATTGAAGCACTCATGGATCTCGATGATGATGCACTGGATGGAGGTTTTGATTATGAAGATGAAGAGCTTGAAGAAGGAGAGTTTATACCGGAAGAGATAGTAGATTGGCAACCTGAAGATGAAGTAGTAGCTGATGAGGATGATGAAGCTGACGAAATAGTTGTACAGCAGAATCCTATCACTGACACTTATATGATAGATGGAAATAGAATGGTTGATATTGACATAGTGAATGCTGCCTTGAATCCTAAGTCATCGACTGAAGAACCAGCAAGAGAGCTAAGTAACGAAGAAAAAAGGAAGCTATGGTTCAGAGCCGAAGAGAAGGAGTTGGCAATAAGGAGATCAATGAAAGTGCCTGGTACAGGGAAGCTATCTGAGCGAATATTAAGTTGGTTCTTTGACAGAGATCTTCAACTTTTTATAATTAAAAGAAAAGACGGGCTTCAGTACTTAAGGCGAACTTTGAAAGCATTCAACACCCTTCCAAAGATTGAAATCACAGCGCTTGCATGGAAAGATCTGATAAATATTGGTGATGATCCTTATGCGAATGTGATTGAAAGAATAATAAGAAAGGAGGGAAGATCTAGGAAGTTTGAACGGTTGAGTCCAAGGGTCGGAAGAAGAGTCGAGGATAAGTCACGTATAGATCCTCTTACAGGCCGACCTTGGATGAGGATTCAGTACAAACCAGTGAAATGCCTGAGGAAGGTACCTCTGAAGAAAATGCCACAGAATGTTTTGCAAAATCTGAAGTGGTGGTATGCTGACACGGAAACTGGGGAAGCGGTTATGGAAGACTTAGAAGAAAAAGTTATTCTTAGAGTCTATGACCCGCTTCACCTGGTAAACCTATCTAAAGAAGACCTGCAGACTTTGTATAACTGTAAGATTTCCAGTGACGCACATATGGATGCTGAAGCGAGTAAGTATGAAAATGTGGTCAAGGTATGCGTTGAAAAAGGTCTGTATGCTGGTAGTGTTTTGAATCAATAATAAACCATGTTCTTAAATCAAATGTGTGAATTATTAGAAGCTATCGTCAAGGGGGAGTCTGTTGGTACATCCCGTGTGACGATAGCAGTCTAAGTTGTCTTACATTGTGATTTAGCATATGTTTGGTATATATATTATGTATGATTGATTTTTATCAGTGTTTGTATGTTTGAACTTGATGTAACGTATTACAAGAAGTTCAAACATAAAGCTCAAAGATAAAATCAGTCATAAGGTAATATCATAAGTTTCAAACACTTAGTTGTTTATGTAAAAGGGTAGATTCGAATTACTTAAGGGGATACATTCGAATCTGAGATAGATTCGAATGAGACCATAGATTCGAATAGGCTAGGTTCGAATCTGTCAGATGGACAGATTCGAATGGGCCTTAGGCCAGATTCGAGGTTGGCCCACAACAGACTCGAATCAGGGTCTATAATTAGGGATAGACTCGAATGATTAAGAGACTTTTTGCAGAATTCGTGAGGAATTGAGCAAGAGGCGATCTCGAGTTTATCAGCTAGGTGAGTCCCATTTCGGAGAGAATTAGTTCGTAGGATCGTTCGTGTGTCGTTCGTTCAGCGTCTAATAGTCTCCGTGTTTCCGTTGGTTGAGAGTTGTCCGTCTAACCGTCAACGAGGATTCCGCACTCGTTAACGGATCCGCGTCTAGATAGATCTTGCAGTCGTAGACCTTACATGAAAACTGGAAGTGAAGTTTTTAACTACTGAATGTTTAAATCTACCGATTCAACATACCCAATTTGTATACCAAAAAGTTAAAGTATTTTTCATCTAACGCTTTGGTAAACAAATCAACTAGTTGATATTCAGTCGGTACAAAATACAATTCTACATTACCATTTTCTACATGATCTTTTACAAAATGGTACCGATTGTCGATGTGTTTTGTTTTGGAGTGTTGCACCGGATTAGAAGCTATAGTGATTGCTCTTTGTGAATCATAATAGATTGTGATCTTCTGAGGTGTAAACCCGTAGTCACGCAGTTGACTCTTCATCCACAGCACGTGTGAACAACATGATGATACAGCAGCATATTCAGTTTCGGCTATTGATAGTGACACACAGTGTTGTTTCTTGGATGACCAGTCGGGTTTATCACCAAGGAATACTGCTCCTGATGTTCTCTTTCTGTCCATTTTATCTCTTGCATGATCAGCATCAGAAAATGCAGTCAATGTTAATGTTGATTCCCTAGGATACCACAAACCTAAGTTCGGAGTACCCTATCTTAGAATTCTTTTGGCAACAACCAAATGAGATTCTTTTGGATTTGCCTGATATCTAGCACAAACACAAGTAGCAAACATAATATCAAGTCTACTCGCAGTTAACTACATTAATTACCCAATAATTCCTTGATAATGAGTTACATCAACAGGTTTCCCTGAAATGTCCTCATCAAGTTTTGATATAGAATCAGGAGCCATGGGTGTTTTCATTTGGGTACTATTGACCATGTTAAATTTCTTCAACAAGTCTTAAATATATTTTGACTGGTTGATGAAAATTTTGTCACTCAGTTGTTTAACTTGTAGCCGCAAGAAAAAATTGATTTCACCCGTTGTGACGCCCTCATATTTTGATAGCATAATTGAATCACCAGGATCAACAATCAACCCAATGAATAACATGATATTTAAAATTGAATACTTAAATCAGATTTATGCAGTTCCACACTAAAGCAATAAAAGTACATGTCTACAGTGATTAAGTCTAACTATTACGACATCATAATTGTTTTGAAAGTATCAAATCCCAACCCAAACCTACAACATCTGTGTACCAATAGCTCTAAGTCTCCGAGATATTGAATTTATATGCTTAAGTAGAAGGTCCAGCTACATCTTTGCCTTTGCCTGAAAACATTGTGAGTCAACGGTAAGCTAATTTGCTTAGTGAGATAACAGATTATACATTCAACAAATATTTCTTTACAAGCATTGCGTAACCATGGACAGTGTAAACCCCAATGTATGTGTGAACAGGCAGTGTAAGCCTCGTAGTACGTGAAAACCATGCAGTGCAAGCTTGGGGTTGGCAGTTCAAATGCTGATCGGGGATGTGCCGAATGTGACCAGGATAACGAGTGGGATGATCAGTTTCGACTGTGGCCTGCTGTCAGCCCCAGTCTAGGTCGCATCAGATTGTGAAGTAATGATCATGCAGTGCAAGCATGATGTAAATAGATGCACTTTCAAATGAACGTTGGCTACATGTGTGTTACATGTCAAGTACGAGTGTGCATCATAACAACAAATCATTTAAGCGTGCCAATGGATGTAATGAACAATGTGAACATCGCATTGAATTGTAAAAGTGTGAATGCAAAGACAATAAATGTTAGAATGATAATCTATTACTCACAGTGATTGGTAAAGTGTGATTTGTCCCTGAATCAATGTGTGTTTGATAACACCATAATGATCTGTAAAGTAACTGTAATAGTGAATTAATGTCAGTAATTGCTTAAATCTTAAATTCTGAAAATTTAGTATAATTGATTCTGAATTCGGACCACATCCGAATTCGGATGGTCCGAATTGCAGATGGTCCGAAACAGGGGTGGTCCGAATTGGGTATGGGGTCCGAATTAGGTAAGGTCCGAAATCACCGTTGGACCGAATTGGGTGGAGGTCCGAAATTACTACTGGTCCGAAGTCCCTGTAAGTCCGAAATTGATGTTGGTCCGGATTGGGTACAGGTCCGAATTCGGATGCAGGTCTGAACCGAGTTCATACTTAGTAAAATTTTCAATATTTTCCAGAATTCACTTTTTGACCATTTTACATGTTTTTGTATCTAAAATTGCAGATATGAACTTAAATACACTATTCCAACTTATAACATGTCATAATGTACCAAAAAATTCACATTTGTGTCCATTTTTCTATAAGTCTCGAAGAACACACACACACTAAAACACACACTAATTCCAAAATCATACTTAGAGTGTGAATCTGATTCTGAAATTTGGTATGCTACATTATCATCACTCGATTTAAACATTCCAATAACAATATCCAACATGCATTAACATCTGGAATCATAATCTTATGATTCGGTTCTTGTAAAAACCGACCCGAAAACTCCATAAATCTCAAGTTTGAATGAATCTTACCTCAAATTGTTTGTTGTAGCAGTTATAGTTCCTAACTTGCAACTTGATTTCAACTTTTTGCACCTTATTTTGATGATTTCTTGTGTTCCTTGGATTGAAGCCGACAGAGAGAGAGTACGGTTAGAGAGAGAGAGTAGAGAGAGTGTGTGTTTTGAAATTATGAAATCTAATTCCCTTTTTATTTGTCACTTTAACTTATTTGCACATTATACCCCTCAACTTCGTATTTTCTTATTTAACTGATAATATGATCAAAATTAGCTTAAATTGATATAATCATTCAATAATACAATAATTGAGTCCTTAAAATTGTAAATTACAAATAATTGAAAAGTAGGGATGTTACACCCGTCATGCTCATTTCAATTTTTGGGACATTAAGAACGCGAACTTTTTACAAAAATCAATATTTGTAGACCCAAATATTATATCATCTACATATATTTGTATTACTATGATATCTGGCCCCTGACGTTTAATGAATAGGGTAGTGTCCGTTTCACCTTTGTTAAAGCCTCATTTTGAAGGATAAAATGATAATGCATCATACCAAGCTCGTGGTTCTTGTTTAAGAGCATACAGTGACTTATCTAAAATATATACATGATCAGGTTTCTAAGGATCTATAAATTATTCAAGCTGATATGTATGTACTTCATCTTTCAACTCCCCAATCAAAAACGTAGTTTTTGCATCAATTTGATAAACAGTAAGATTCTTATGCGCGGAAAATGCTAAAAACATTCTAATAGCTTCTAGTCGGGCAATGGGGGCAAATGTTTCGTCGTAATGTATTCCCTCCTGCTGACTATATCCTTTGGCTACGAGTCTCGCTTTGTTGCGAATGATGACACCATGATCATCCTTTTTTTACTTGAAAATCCACTTCGTGCCAAACTGCCAATGATAGATTTGTTTTTCGGTCTTCCCACCAACCGCCATACTTTCAACCTCTCAAATTGATTGAGCTCCTCTTTCATCTCTGCTTTCCAATCAACATCCTGAAGAGCTTCTTTCACCATTTTGGGTTCTATCTTACTTAAAAAATTTGAGAATAGACTTCGTTAATGGTAGCTCTCCGGGTTTGAACAGATGCAGGGGATCACCAATCATATTTTCAGGTGGGTGGTCCCTTGTCCATTTGAAAGAATGAGGATAAGGTTGAAGTTGGTCTTGATTGGGATTCAAGTATAGGTTGGGTTGACAGGGGATAGGTTCAGATGTTGATGGAAAATCAACTAAAGTAGGGGATTCAGAATTTTGAGTATTCAAGGGAGTATCATGAGATTCTGGAGCTTGAGATTGTTGTACACTCTTAGATGGAATGTGTACATCTGTTGATGAAATATCTCTAGTATCTCCAGAAATCGGTGGTTGTGAATGATCAGAGACTACCACAGGATCTTCAGTAACCCTTTCAGGAACCAAAATAGGAACATCAAATTTGGTCTTATCAAAGTAGTCTTCGTAATAATTTTCAAACAATTTATTTAAATCATTCATATCCTCTTTCAGTTCTTATGACTTCATAGAAGTCGTCTGTTGAGACTCGGGTCCTGAATTGGCATGTCTCGGATCCATCATGATGCCCTCATAAAATTTATCGTTGACGCTTTCATTGATTGTCTTTGTGCGTTTATTGTAAACTCGGAACGCCACTGATTCTTTTGAGTATCCAATGAAAATTCCTTCATCAGCTTTCAGATTGAATTTCCCCAAGTTGTCTTTATCGTTTAAGATAAAACACATGCAACCAAAGACATGAAAAAATATGATATTAGGAACTCTTTTATTAATCAGCTCATATGACATTTTTCTGAATCGTTTATTGATGATCGATCTGTTTTGGGTGAAACACGCAGTAGCCACATCTTCAGCCCAGAGGAACAACGACAGATTCGAATATGCTAGCATCGTCCTTGCAGATTCAACAAGCGTTCGGTTTCGTCGTTCAACTATGCCGTTTTGTTGAGGGTTACGAGCAGCCGAAAATTGATGCGATATCCCAACAGATCTAAGAAACGTCTCTAAGGACTTCTTAACTTTTGTACCATTATCAGATCTAATGGTCTGGACAGATAGCTGCAACTTGACTTGTATTTTTCGTATGAAGTCAATTATAATATCAGTTGCTTCAGACTTAGATCACTGGAAAAACACCAATTTATATATTGAGTAATCATCAACGATCACCAAAACATATTTCTTCTTATTGATGCTTTGTACTCGCATTGGCCCGCATAAATCCATATGAAGTAGCTATAAAGGCCTAGTTGAAGAATGTTCAAATTTTGACTTATGTGAAGCCCTCACCATTTTCCCTTTCTCACAGCCCGCACAAAACTGCTCCTTTTGAAATCGGAAAGTCGGAAGACCTTTTAACAAACCTCTTTTTGCAAGGTTAGTCGGTTCTTTGAAGTTCATATGGGAAAGACGATGCTGCCACAACCAGGTCTCTTTGGATGTTGCCTTGGACAATAGACAGACATCCTTTTTCATATTTAAGTTTGCTAGGTTTAGGGAGTACAAATTAGTCTTCCTAGTTCCAGCTAGGATTTTCTTTCCTTCCCCAGATCTCATGC
Source organism: Centrapalus pauciflorus (assembly GCA_020465985.1). Taxonomy (NCBI): domain Eukaryota; kingdom Viridiplantae; phylum Streptophyta; class Magnoliopsida; order Asterales; family Asteraceae; genus Centrapalus; species Centrapalus pauciflorus. The sequence goes on along the minus strand of JAANYP010002201.1, from coordinate 794,043 downwards.
TGCATCTATTCGCCTTAAAATTGACTTCCAACCTTTTGTCGCACAGTTGGCCAATACTGAACAAATTGTGGACAAAGCCTTCTACATAAAACACCACCTTCTGAATGGTGATCTTATCGTATTCCAGACATCCATAGCCTCTGATCGGACAAAACTGATCATTGCCGAATCTGACCGTCCCACAGAATTTATCTACAAAATTCGTGAGGGTGTCTCGCTGTCCGGTCATGTGCTTGGAACATCCAGAGTCAAGGTACCACACATGATTTACCTACAAGACGAAGTAAAACGTGAGGTACCCACTTATAGTTGGGTACTTTTGATTTCGGTAAATCATGTCATATCTCATCAGGTAGAGAAACAGATTAATTCCTTGCTTTCGAAACCCACTATTTAACTGTAACATCCGGAACAAATCCAGGTTAACAAACTATGACCTAATAAGTATTTAATAGCCAATTATAACCTAATAAATGGTCATTAGCAATTAATCAAAGTGATTAACAATGTTCATAAGGAAATTCAACTCAATTAGAATCAAATTCATCGGTGCGATGAATCGGAAAATCAGTTAATCCTATCGATTTACAATACGAAGGATTAATTCAACTAAGTATATAATTAAATCATGATTAGTGACACTAATCATTCATTAATACACTTACTTAACATTAATTATGCAAGACTAAAACAATTCATTAAGCAAATGCATTCAAAAGTATTTATGAATTTACATATAAAGGGAAATACAAGAATACATTCTAAATACATTAAAAAAAATGAAAATATAAGATAATATCTTCAAAAATCTTCCCATACGTAGTACTTCTATAGAGTTTGACTTCTTTTTTTATTAAAACCACCTTACACTATCACCATCAAATCCTCATTCATCATACTCTTCATTTCATCCAAATCCTTACTCAACCTCCACTTTGGAAGACCAAATTTTCTCTATAAATAGGGAGCTCATTCCATTCATTTTCACACCTCCAAAACACAACAAAACAACTCATTGCACTCAAAAAAATTGGCCAAGGTGTCAACCAAAGCCAAAAGTTTGCAACTTTTGTTCTTTCAAGTGTTCTTCAAGTTTATTTCAAGTGTTCTTGGGGAAATCCTTGAAGATCCATCCTTCTACTCATTTGCATTCTTATATTTCATCAAAGTAAGTAAATACTAACTCATAATATCTCATATTAATGTTTATATAAGTCTTCCATAATATATATAATCACCAACAACAACAAATTTCATAAAAACTCAAGTTTATAAATCACTAGTTTTGTTTTTAAGTTGTTTTCTACAAATGTGTTTATAAATATATAAACACATCATGTAAGTTATAACTAATCCATAACTTAATGAAATGAGTTGATTCTTGTCTCAAAAGTTATATCTATGTCTTAACTAAAAATATGGAGGTTTTCATAATTTATTTTGGAGTTTAGAACCCCCAGATATTATTTGGGAACCCGAAAGTTTGACAGCTCAAAAATGGCCAACATAGGTTTTTTAACGAACTTTTTCCCTAACCTAAAGATCTCGAAAAATGGCCGTTCTTGACTTTAAAAATTCTTTGTATATAGTCGTTTATTGTCCAAGAAAACCAAAGCCTAAATCGTTTTGGAGGTTGGTCAAAAACAGCCTCAAAGTAGTCCGAAAAACCTTCGAAAAAGCTGGAAAGTTATATATATATATAAACTTGACGTTTTAAGTGGGTTTTATTTATAAAGTTGTAATGTTGGGTGATTTAAGACATAAAAATCTATAAATATACATATTATCATATATTAGAGATATTAAGTCCCAATGATCATTTAGGACTCGATCAAACACATCCGGCTTCATCACCCATCAAACAACGCAAATTTGCATTTTTCGCTCGTATTTGTCATCGCACTCCCGGTGATTCTTCATAGCCCCTATTTTCACTATCTATTGGGGTGGAAATACATGCACTGTTTTCATATGGACATCAAAACTGTTTATTTCTTATATGTATTACATGTGTGTATCCATCAGCCCTCAAATCATGAACCGTTAATTACATTTATTTGCAAGCGCGAATATATTGTGGAAGATCTATCGGGAGTCATGTCCCCCATTCGGGTTAGTTCGGCTCGGCTAACAGCTGGTGCATATATATATTCAACACACGGTGTTACGTATGGGAATACTGCACAGGACAAACTCATTTAATTAAGCTTCGGTTGCATGATGGTTTATGTAATACATACACGGAATTTATGCTTTATAAATTCAACTCATCTGATAATGTCCATACAACTGGTCTTTTCACGTAAACCTATGAGCTCACCAACAATTTGTTGACATATATTAGCATGTATTTTCAGGTGATTAAGGCATGCACATTTATCAGAAGCATTCCAAGGCATCCGTGCATATTGGAGTCGCATCATTTTCAAACTCGGAGATTTATTTGCATCTTTCTTGATAAACTAAATTGTGTATTTAAATCTTGGTAATTTAAGAACTACTTACACTGTATTTTGGTTATGTAAAACAATATGTATATTTGAAGTCAAATCAATGTATTTTTGAAAACGTCCATATAGTGGTCGTTCGTTATGATTATGGTTACGCTTCCGCGACGTCACGCTTCTTTGCCAACTGGGGTAACGGGGTGTGACAGATTGGTATCAGAGCCATAGTTATAGTGAACTAGGTTGCATTAGTACCTAGACTATAACTGTTACAAAACTAAACTTTCTTCAAGAACTGTGAACACACACACACACACACACACACACACACATATATATATATATATATATATATATATATATATATATATATATATATATATATATATATATATATATATATATATATATGGACCCTGATGACAGTAACATGTCAAACAATACGGTTATTATCATCTTTGACTCTGAGGATGAATTCTCACCCATGGAACAAGGAAGCTAAGGTGACACTGAGGTGTACTTTGGATCAGAAACCCACGCAAACCCAATCAATGACGATGTAATGGACCTGTCAAAACACAAGGAGGGCAACTGTTACTCCACCATCACCACCACATATTCAACCCTACACCCTATTTAGAAACCATCCCAATGGACCATTGAAGAAGTTCACCTCTAGGAAAAGGGTGTGACTGGCACAACGGGAGTCTATCCTGGAACCTGCCCATTAGCCAAGCCCGCCGCAGTAGTAACTGGCAAACATAAGACAGTGGGGATGGACGCCTCACACTCTCCAAGAGTGGAGAAACGAGGAGGGGATCCAAAGCCAGTTTGAAGTCGGAACACCATGTTCCTCTCAAGTGCCAATACTCACCCAGAAACCTATGTAACAAACGATGCCCCTGTTGGTGGCAAGGGCCGCCAGACACGACCTCCAATTTCGACAAAATCCACCAAGAGGTCGGTGAGATCTTTGCAAGGATTAAGCAGGAGGTAATGCAAACCATCGTATGGGAATACTGCACAGGGCAAACTCATTTAATTAAGCTTCGGTTGCATGATGGTTTATGTAATACATACATGGAATTTATGCTTTATAAATTCAACTCATCTGATAATGTCCATACAACAGGTCTTTTCACGTAAACCTATGAGCTCACCAACAATTTGTTGACGTATATTAGCATGTATTTTCAGGTGATTAAGGCATGCACATTTATCAGAAGCATTCCAAGGCATCCGTGCATATTGGAGTCGCATCATTTTCAAACTCGGAGATTTATTTGCATCTTTCTTGATAAACTAAATTGTGTATTTAAATCTTGGTATTTTAAGAACTACTTACACTATATTTTGGTTATGTAAAACAATATGTATATTTGAAGTCAAATCAATGTATTTTTGAAAACGTCCATATAGTGGTCGTTCGTTATGATTATGGTTACGCTTCCGCGACGTCACGCTTCTTTGCCAACTGGGGTAACGAGGTGTGACAGATTGGTATCAGAGCCATAGTTATAGTGAACTAGGTTGCATTAGTACCTAGACTATAACTGTTACAAAACTAAACTTTCTTCAAGAACTGTGAACACACACACACACACACACACATATATATATATATATATATATATATATATATATATATATATATATATATATATATATATATATATATATATATATATATATATATATATATATATATGGACCCTGATGACAGTAACATGTCAAACAATACGGTTATTATCATCTTTGACTCTGAGGATGAATTCTCACCCATGGAACAAGGAAGCTAAGGTGACACTGAGGTGTACTTTGGATCAGAAACCCACACAGACCCAATCAATGACGATGTAATGGACCCGTCAAAACACAAGGAGGGCAACTGTTACTCCACCATCACCACCAGATATTCAACCCTACACCCTATTTAGAAGCCATCCCAATGGACCATTGAAGAAGTTCACCTCTAGGAAAAGGGTGTGACTGGCACAACGGGAGTCTATCCTGGAACCTGCCCATTAGCCAAGCCCGCCGCAGTAGTAACTGGCAAACATAAGACAGTGGGGATGGACGCCTCACACTCTCCAAGAGTGGAGAAACGAGGAGGGGATCCAAAGCCAGTTTGAAGTCGGAACACCATCTTCCTCTCAAGTGCCAATACTCACCCAGAAACCTATGTAACAAACGATGCCCCTGTTGGTGGCAAGGGCCGCCAGACACGACCTCCAATTTCGACAAAATCCACCAAAAGTTCGGTGAGATCTTTGCAAGGATTAAGCAGGAGGTATTGCAAACCATCGATAAACCTTAGGCCAACCAGAATACCCAGGCGATTCAACAAGACGGAATCGACGAATTGTGACAGCGCCTAGCAGAGCACAAAGCCCGCAGTGCAGAACTAACCCAACGCCTTAATGCTCTGGAGTACGAGGGAACCCCGAAGGCATCTCATACTTAGTACCCTTCCCACCATTTTATAGTATTTCTCTAGGCTATACTATCTGATATATCTTAGGGTATGTAAGGCTTAAGAATTTATCAGAAAAATCCGACCATATCATGTACAAAGATTAGGTATCCAGCATTTTTATGAAAAACTAAGTTTTATCTATAACTAGGAGCATGAGGATATGTAGTACGACAATCTGCCTAAGAAATTTCAAACGCATAGACTTATCTTCTTACCCCATTAGATACCACTTATGCAACTCTACTATTTGATACTGGTGCTGATAGGAGCTTTATATCCTCTAAGTTCAGTAAGCAGATAAATTTCATTCTTACACCATTAAGTGCCACTTATGCTATTAAGGTTGATGACAGTAAGTCACTTAAGACGAATAATATAAGTCAAGGATTCTCCTTAGAATTAGTAGGCCAACTTTTTGAAACAGACTTGATGCCAGTCAAACTGGGAAGTTTTGACGTGGTCATAGGCATGGATTGACTATCGAAAAATCGTGCGGAAATAATGTGCAACAAGAAGACAGTTCATATACTTGTAATAAATAAGAAGGTCCTTACTGTCCGAGGCAAAATAAGAAATACCACAGTAAGCATCATCCCTAGCATTAGGACCCTGAAGTGTTGACAGAGAGGGAGCCAAAGGAAAAGCAGCTCGGAAATATTCTTATTATTTATGGTTACCCCAATGTTTTTCCAGAACACTTACCTGAACTCCCAACATCAAGGCAAGTCAAATTCAAAAATCGGTCTAGTATCAGGTGCGCTACCAGTGGCTCAAGAACCATGCCGATTAGTCGCATCAATAGTGTAAGAATCGCCCAACCAACTGTAGGAGCTTGTAGATAAAAGGTTTATCAAACTGAATTCCTGGCCTTGGAGGAGCTCCATTTTTGTTCATAAAGAAGAAGAATGGAACCTTCAGAATATCCATCAATTATCGAGGGCTAAATAAGCTAAAAGAACCGATACTCACTCACAAGGATCAATGACTTGTTTGACCAAACTCCAAGAATTAAGCTTCTATTCGAAGATATACCTAAGGTCTGATTATCATCAGGTTAGAGTTCGCAAGAAAGATATTCCAAAGACAGCCTTCATATTTCGTTACGGTCATCATAAATTCCTATTAATGTCGTTTGGATTAACCAGTGCCCCAACAGTACTCATGGACCTCATATATCGGGTGTGCAAACCTTATTCAGAAAAATTCGTGATTGTATTCATAAATGACATCTTAATCTACTCACGTAACAAGGAGGAGCACGAGCAAACAATTAAGACTAATTCTAGAGTTGTTGAAGAAATAACAACTATATGCCAAGCTTTCTAAGTTTGACTTTTGGCTAAGATAGGTAAGATTTCTCGGTCACGTGATCAATAGTAAAGGAATCCAAGTCGACCCCGCCGAGGCTATCAGGAATTGGTCAACTCTTAGAACCCGCATAAAGATACGACAGTCTTTAAGACTTGCCAGTTATAAGCAATTATCAAAAATTTCTCAAATATCACCAGAGCTCTAACAAAACTGACTCGAAAAGACATTAAGTATGATTGGGGCGAGGATCAGGAGACATCATTCAGTTATTAAAGCACAAACTGTGCAGTGCGCTTATTGTGTCCCTACCCGAGAGAAGCAAGAAATTTGTAGATTACTTTGACGTTTCACACAATGGGTTGATATAGAAAGATAGGGTCATAACTTATACTTTATGAAACCTTAAGGTTCACTAGGTGAATTACACAACGCATGATCTAGATCATGGAGCAGTTGTCTTTATCTTTAAAACTTGAAGACATTAGTTGTACGGTAAGAAGTGTACTATACTCACAGACCATAAGAGCCTCCAACACATCTTGAACCAGAAAAAGTCAAATATGAGGTAACATCGTTGATGGAGCTAATAAATGATTTCAACTGTGAAATTCGTTATCACCTGAGGAAAACTAATGTGCTTGCAGACGCTCAGAGCCAAAAGGAACGAACTAAGCCTTTAAGAGTACAAACCCTAGTTATAACCATTCACCCAAACCTTCCTTCCTTAGTTCATGATGCACAAGTAGAAGTTGTTAACGAGGAAAATATGAAAAATGAAGCACTGCACGGAATGGATAAATAGTTTGGCATTAGGGGTAATAAAAATCTATATATCATGAATAGAATCTGAGTACTCTGTTTGGTGGAATAAGAAAGCTGGCTATGGATGAAGGACACAAATCAAGATATGTCGTTCACCCTGAATCCGATAAAATGTATCATGACCTCAAGGAGCTACACGGGTGGCCTAACATGAATGATGACATTGCCACATATAACATGCTCCAAAGTTAAGACAAAACATCAGAAACCATTTGAGTAAAAGTCGACCGCCTAACAACATACGCGCGTTCCTACCAATCAAGAAGAACAATAGGATGAGTAAGATAGTCCTAACGTACCTCAAGGAAGTCATCTCCGGACACGGAGTGCCTTTTATAATCATTTCGGATACAGATAGCAGATCTACATGTAGGTTTTTGGCAATTATTACAGCAAGCTTTGGATACAAACTTGGACATGAGTACCACATAGCACCCTCAGACCGATGGTAAGAATAATAGAACGATCCAAACCCTAGAACATACATTAAGAGCCTATGTAATGGATACTCAATTGCCTTAGTGGAATTATCGTACTACAATAGCTATCACTCGAGTTTTAAAGCTGCTCCGTTTGAGGCCCTCTACGGGCGAAAGTGTCGATCACCGATTTATTGGGAAGAAGTAGGAGATAGCCAAATCACTGGCGCTAAGATCATTCACGAAACTACCGAAAAGATAGTACAGATGCGAAATTTACTAAAAGTTGGCCGTGATTGTTAGAAAGTTATGCAGATGTAGGGATAAAATCCCTTGAGTTCTAATTGGGGGAACGAGTACTGATGAAAGTCTAGCCATGGAAGGGCGTGATATGATTATGAAATCAAGGATAACTGAATCCTCGTTACATTGGACAATTCAAGGTCTTAAAAAGAATTTGACTAGTAGCTTATTGTTTAGAGCTACCACCAGAGCTTAGCAGCATGCACAATACCTTCCACGTATCGAATCTGAAGAAGCGTTTGTTAGAGGAAACACATGTTACCCCTTGGAAGAAATACAGCTAACTGATAAACTTCACTTCATCAAAAAGCCGGTAGAAATCATGGATCGTGAGGTCAAAGGATTGAAGCACAGTCGTATACCCATCCTTAAGGTCAGATGGAATTCTAGACATGGACCAGAATTCACTTCGGTATGCAAAGGTCATTTTAACCAAAGATACCCTCACCTTATCTTAAGTAACAAGACCCCTGAGGAAACAAGATAAAATTTCGGGACGAAATTCCCTTAATAGGGGGAGACTGTAACATTAGGAACAAATCCAGGTTAACAAACTATGACCTAATCAGTATTAAATAGCCAATTATAACCTAATCAATGGTCATTAGAAATTAATCAAAGTGATTAACAATGTTCATAAGGAAATTCAACTCAATTAGAATCAAATTCATCGGTGCGATGAATCGGAAAATCAATTAATCCGATCGATTTACGATACGAAGGATTAATTCAACTAACTACATAATTAAATTATGATTAGTGACACTAATCATTCATTAATACACTTACTTAACATTAATTATGCAAGACTAAAACAATTCATTAAACAAATGCATTCAAAAGTATTTATGAATTTACCTAAAAAGGGAAATACAAGAATACATTCTAAATGTATTTAAAAAAAATGAAAATACAAGATAATATCTTCAAAAATCTGCCCAGAGGTAGTACTTTTATAGAGTTTGACTTCTTTTTTTTTTATTATTAAAACGACCTTACACTATCACCATCAAATCTGCTCATTCATCATACTCTTTCATTTCATCCAAATCCTTACTCAACCTCCACTTTGAAAGACCAAATTTTCTCTATAAATAGGGAGCTCACTTCCATTCATTTTCACACCTCCAAAACACAAGAAAACACTCTCATTTCACTCAAAGAATTCGGCCAAGGTGTCAACCAAAGCCAAAAGTTTGCAACTTTTGTTCTTTCAAGTGTTCTTCAAGTTTATTTCAAGTGTTCTTGGTGAAATCCTTGAAGATCCATCCTTCTACTCATTTACATTCTTATATTTCATCAAATTAATAAATACTAACTCTTAACATCTCATATTAATGTTGATATAAGTCTTGCATAATATATATAATCACCAACAACAACAAGTTCATAAAAACTCAAGTTTATAAATCACTAGTTTTGTTTTTAATTTGTTTTCTTCAAATGTGTTTATAAATATATAAACACATCATGTAAGAGTAAATATTACGAAAACAAGTTATATAAATGTCTTTTATAACCTTTTATACAAGTAGTTTTTTTCATAAACAACAAGAATCACAAGTTGTTTTAAGTTTATGAAATACGTAATTTCGGCAGAAATGTTGCGTCGACTTTGAAAAATCATAACTAATTCATTAATTAACGAAATGAGTTGATTCTTGTCTCAAAAGTTATATCTATGTCTTAACTAAAAATATGGAGGTTTTCATAATTTATTTTGGAGTTTAGAACCCCCAGATATATTTTGGGAACCCGAAAGTTTGACAGCTCAAAAATGGCCAACATAGAGTTTTTAACGAACTTTTTCCGTAACCTAAACATCTCGAAAAATGGTCGTTCATGACTTTAAAAATTCTTTGTATATAGTAGTTTATTGTCCAAGAAAACCACATTCTAAATCGTTTTGGAGCTTGGTCAAAAACAGCCTCAAAGTAGGCCGAAAACCTTCGAAGAAGCTGGAAAATTATATATATATATATATATATATATATATATAAACTTGACGTTTTAAGTGGGTTTTATTTATAAACTTTTAATGTTGGGTTATTTAAGACATAAAAATCTATAAATATACTTATTATCATATATTAGAGATATTAAGTCGCTACGATCATTTAGGACTCGATTAAACACATCCGGCTTCATCACCCACCAAACAACGCAAATTTGCATTTTTCGCTCGTATTTGGCATCGCACTCCCGGTGAGTCTTCATAGCCCCTATTTTCACTATCTATTGGGGTGAAAATACATGCAATGTTTTCATATGGACATCAAAACTGTCTATTTCTTATATGTATTACATGTGTGGATCCATCAGCCCTCAAATCATGAACCGTTAATTGCATTTATTGGCAAGCGCGAATATATTATGGATAGATCTATCGGGAGTCATCTCCCACATTCGGGTTAGTTTGGCTCGGCTAACAGTGGGTGCATATATATTCAACACACGGTATTACGTATGGAATACTGCACAGGGCAAACTCATTTAATTAAGCTTTGGTTGCATTATGTTTTATGTAATACATACACGGAATTTATGCTTTATAAATTCAACTCATCTGATAATGTCCATACAACTGGTCTTTTCGCGTAAACCTATGAGCTCACCAACAATTTGTTGACGTATTTTAGCATGTATTTTCAAGTGATTAAGGCATGCGCATTTATCGGAAGCATTCCAAGGCTTCCGTGCATTTTGGAACCGCATCATTTTCAAACTCGGATATTTATATGCATCTTTCTTGATAAACTAAATTGTGTATTTAAATCTTGGTATTTTAAGAACTACTTACGCTGTATTTTGGTTATGTAAAACAATATGTATATTTGAAGTCAAATCAATGTATTTTTGAAAACGTCCATATAGTGGTCGTTCGTTATGATTATGGTTACGCTTCCGCGACGTCATGCTTCATTGCCAACCGGGGTAACGGGGTGTGACATTAACAGTCTGTCAGGATCTAAAAATATGAATTACCAAGACTAACTGATTTGAATTTATCAGAGTATAAATCAATAATCTTGCTTTGAATCAAAGTTTAATCAAGAAGTTTGCGGAATAACACTTAATTATTTTGACAAAAACTTTCAGAATCAATAATAAATAAATACACAGGAATTAATCAAGACTGTTTGTATTGCTGAATTCATCAATTACAATCACCTCTAATATGTTTGATTAGACGAAGAACACAAACTGTTCTTAGGGTTTTACAACCTTAGAGGCTTATGAAAACTTAATCAATAAAGAAATTACAGACTCAAAATATGCAGAAACTCCTCTTTTAATAGGACGACCTATTCTCTGTATTTATATTGCTTCTTGATATGTTTCCTTGACGAACTATGACTTCTTTGATAGTAGATATGCTGGAATCTTCATGTAGATATCGTTTCCTGAAAATCAGCACTTTCTGTTTCTGAAACTGTTGAGCAGCTTGAATCTCTTGACAGTATGAACTGAGCAGCTTGAGTAGTTTTGCTCTAGCAGCTTGAACTTTTACACTGGCAGCTCGAGTTTCTTCAACTAGCAGCATGAACTTTGGATTTACAAGTAAAATCTACTAACAGTCTGAGAAGTCTAAACTAACAGCTTGAATGTACTTAAACTATTTCCCAACAATCTCCCCCTAACTTAAATTCTTTACACAAGACTTTAAGTTCTATACAAGAATTGGAAATGAATAAGTAAACTGTTATTTACAAACCAAGGCTTACAAAAACTCACAACTGTGCAAGTTTATGATCTATAGCCTTCAAAAATTCTTTCTTCATCTCTTCTTTATCACAAGATATTCTAGCTGATTTAATTTGCAGCAGCATATCTTTTGAAAAATTGTAAAAATCAAGATTGAAGAAGATACCAGATCCATCTGTGAATTTGATTCTGAATGTCTTTGACTTGACAAACAGATCAATCTGCTTGATCTTTTTCCCTTTCTTTTCAGCATCTTCTATCTCTTGTCTTGCAAACTCAGGGTCAACCACTGTACTTAGATCTTTGATGAGTTGCTTGACTTGTGGAAGAGCAGACCTCACTTGTGTAACTGACCCTATATTGTACATCTTTATCAATTCATCTCTGGTCAGCTTCTGTACTATCTGCCAAAAAGTGTCATACTCCTCTTCAGGTCCAGACTCTCTTCTGATTACAAACTTCATTCTCAAGTCACGGTCATCCAGTGACTTAGCAAACCAGTAGTTGATTTGAGGCTTTGTAAAATCATGCTGATCAATCAGCTTCTCTATCTCCATAGCCTTTTGTAGTTGTTGCTCAAAGAGCACCCTTTTAACCGATGAAGGAATAGAGACAACTGCTTGATCAGAGGGAGCAGGTGCACTGGCACCAGCTTCAGCTTGGACTGATTGGGTTGATTGGTTGGACTTCTTGGGATGGTTGAGCTTCTGGAGAGACTTGTGTTCTCTGTCTTTTGTCCATCTCCTTATCATGAATCTCCTGCAGCCTTTCAGTAGACATGGACTGAGCCATTTTCTTTGGAATACCTGCTGCAAAGGCAAAATTGATAAGAAATCTTCTATGCTCAGCCTTGGAGTGCCCTGTTGGCATCTTTCTTTTCCTTGCTCCCTGCTTGACCGCAAACCCCTTTAAGTAATCACCTAAAGTCTCATCATCATCCATTGGGGTTTGGGCTTGCTGCTCTAATTCTTTGTCTTGTTCTTCTGCTATTTTTCTGGCAACTTCAGCATCAAAGGCACTTTGGGCTTCTTTTGAGGAAAATTTATGCTTTGGAGACTCAATGAGAATGCCCTTGCCCTTGTCTTTTGTAGCAGATGTTGTAGCTTGGACTGTGCTTGATGAAGCTTGAATTCCTTCTCTGATCACAAATCCAGTGGCTTTTGAAGGAGCAGCATGAGTTTCTAGGCTAACAGCTTAAGAAGCTGTTGGGACTGCTAGCCTAGAAACTGGAACTGTTGGTGCTACTTGGACTGTTGTTGTTGGAGCTGCTTGGACTGATTTGGGAACCTCCTGATTCTCCCCCTTTTTGGAAGCATTGGTTTGGTTAGAAGGACCCACAACCTTTGCCCCTTGGGTTTGAATCATCTGCTCTAATTTCACAATTTTATTTCCACAGAGAGTGAAGCCTCTGTGTAGATAATCCATACGCTTATTTTGAGCAGCCTCTGCCTTCCTGAGAGCAAAAATTTGAGCTCCCTGTGCAGCAATGATGGACATTTGATGGTCCAACATAGCTACAACAGGTTTGAGCCTGGGATCCGTTAAGAGCATTTGTTGCAGACTAGCCTCAAGATCAGAGAACACCTTAGGTGTTTGTGATCTATCACTGACATTAAGACCAGAGGTAGAAGCTTCTAGGCCCCTCTATTCTTGGTTCTGGGGACTTCCAGCTTGTGTTTGCACACTTGCTGTTGCCATGGGCGTGGTCTTAGCTATGTTGGCACTGTCCTGTGCCTCTTGTGCAGAGACATCAGTAGTGCCAGCCACAGAACCCATATGAACCATCTCTGAAGAGATGTTCACCTCCTGAGAGAGGATGGGAGTTTCCTCAATGGGTTCCCTTTGGATATTCTGTGTAGGAGTATCCTCCTTCACAGGGATATATGGCTCTTGCTGATGGGAGGAGGAGGAAGGAGCTCCTGGTCCCCTTTTTCTTTTGTATAAGTATCTGAGTGGGCGTGTTGGCTGTACAAAAGGATCAGATGGAGTTTGTGTATCATGAGGAGGGGGTTGGGGTCCTGGGGGTGTAGCAGTAATGATGGGCTGAGCCTGCTCAGGACCCTCTCCTCTGTGTTGTGGAATGATGTTCATCATTGCAGAAGGCAATGGAACATCAACACTCAAAAAATTGGCACTATGTTTTAAAAGTCTCTTTATAGAGGGTAGTGAGTGCCTGTGGGAAACATGTATCCGTTTATGTAAATGAGAAGATGTGCAGGTGTGTGCAATGCATTCTGCTAAAAATCTAGGATACATCAAAAATTTCCCACTCTTTAGGGAATGATGCCTTAACATCCCCTGAAAAATCATGTTGGAAAAATTGAATCGTTGGCCTGTTGAAAAGCACACTAAGGCAGTGGCAATGTTAGATGAAAATTCAGACCAACCAGTTCTTTTAGGGCTAATGCACTGCTGAAGTATATGTACAAGAAATTTCCATTTAGGAGAAAAATGGGCTTTTAAGAAAGTAAAAGAATCAGCAGGACCCCTATAACCGATATTGAAAAGACCTGTATGTTAAGCATCAAGGGTTAGGTTGGTTATACCTGTGGCATCTTGAAGATGCAAGTGATGTCGGATGGATTCCTCAGTGATATGGATATCAGTTCCATCAATCTTGGAAAGGAGGGTAGGCACTCCATTGATGGTTTGAATAGATGCATGGTTCCAAAACTGTTCTATATGGGAGATGTATATAGTAGGGTTTATGGATAGTGCATGATTAATATGGGAGTGCCTGAGGAAATCCATCATTGTATGGAACGGTTGGAGTTCAGCATGTTTCAGAGTGTATTGGAGGCAGTTGTGTTCTTTTACGAACTCCATGGATGAACAAACGATGGTTTTAGGGTTTGAAAGAAGAATGTGTGATTCGTTCAGAGAGAAAGTAGAAGGCCGTGGAAGAAGAATATGTAACTGGTAGTTACAACTGAACGAAACCGGGACCTTTAAAGGTTTCGAAAAGTTGGGTCCCGCGCACACATTTTGAAAATTACCCAAATACCCTGCACACTTTGACAGATCAAGTGAAAATAACTAGCAGTCCGAGAAAATGAACTAGCAGCATGAGAAAATACTCATGCTGTTAGTGTAAAATTGTGCAACTTTTCAATGGAACAGTGTCTCCCCCTTAAATTAGCATACTGAGTAGATAATAATGAAAAACCAATTAATCCATGTTTACCATACCAATATTTGATACTAGGAAAGTGAACCTTCCTATATCAAAAGGTTTTGTAAATAGATCAGCTAGCTGATCATCTGTATGTATTTTGGTAACTTGGATTAACTTCTTTTCATTACAATCTATGATGAAGTGAAACCTGATTTCTATATGCTTGGTTTTTGGGAATTTCACTGGGTTTTGCACAATGCTAATTGCACTTGAATTGTCAATATAAATAGGAGTGGATAAGAAATTCATACCATCGTCTCTTAGCTGATTTTGAATCCACATTACCTGGGAGCAGCAGCTTGCAGCTGCTACGTATTCTGCTTCAGTGGATGATGTGGAGACAGTTGTTTGCTTTTTGCATTGCCAAGAGACCAGTCTTGCTCCTAAGTATTGACATCCACCAGTTGTGGATTTCCTGTCAATGTTGCAACCACCATAGTCACTGTCAGAATAAGCAGTTAGTTCAAAAGGAGAGTCTTTAGGATACCATAGGCCTAAATGTGGTTGGCCTTTAAGATATCTAAAGATTCTTTTAACAGCAACCAAGTGAGAATCCTTTGGAGAGCATTGAAATCTAGCACACACACAGACAGCAAACATAATATCAGGTCTTGAAGATGTTAGATACATGAGAGATCCTATAAGGGATCTGTATAGATGAATGTCCACATCTATGCCATCTTTGTCTGTATGGAGCTGTTTATGAGGATCCATTGGAGTGCTTGCAACCTTTGTGTCTTGATAGCCAAACTTTTCCAGTATGTCTTTGACATACTTTGATTGACTTAAGAATAGACCAGTAGGCTTCTGTTTAACCTGCAGCCCTAGAAAGAATGTGAGTTCCCCATTGAACTCATTTGAAACTTTTTGTGCATTAGGGCCTCAAATTCTTTGCACAAACTATCATTAGTTGAGCCAAAGATGATGTCATCAACATAGATTTGGACAAGAAGAATCTCAGCTTTGATGGATTTAGTGAAAAGTGTTTTGTCCAGAGTGCCTCTCTTGAATCCATTCTGTAGAAGATATGATGACAGTGTGTCATACCATGCTCTAGGGGCTTGGTGAAGACCATAGAGAGCTTTGTCTAGCTTGTACACCCTGTCTGGATACTTGTAGTCTTCAAAACCAGGAGGTTGACACACATACACTTCCTCTTCAATTGTCCCATACAAGAAAGCAGACTTAACATCCATTTGATACACTTTAAAGCCTTTGAAACTTGCATATGCTAGAAATAGTCTGATGGCTTCCATTCTTGCTACTGGAGCAAAGACATCATCATAATCTATTCCTTCTTCTTGAGTGTACCCTTGTGCTACTAGTCTTGCTTTGTTCTTGATGACTATTCCTCTCTCATCCTTCTTGTTTCTGAACACCCATCTTGTACTTATTGCTCTCTTACCTTTAGGAAGATCCACCAGAGTCCATACATTCTGAATTTTGAACTGTAAAAGCTCTTCTTGCATGGCTTCAATCCAGGATGAATCTTTTAATGCTTCTGATGCCTTTTTGGGTTCTAGTTGAGACATGAAACAGGCATGTTCAAAAGCAGCTAGACTGAATTCAGGAACTGATTGTTCAGCAGCAGCAGTCTCATTGTGAACCATTTTCCTTGTTTGAACAGGAGTGCTTGGATCACCCAGTATTTGATTGAGAGGGTGATACTTGTGAACTCTTAGTGTGGGCTCTCTCTCTGTTTGAAAAGAAGTTCCAAGGTTTGTATCATCTCCGTCAGAACTAGTGAATGGTTCAGTTTCGGGAACAACTTGAGTTTCTAGGCTAACAGCATGAGAAGCTGTTGGGACTGCTAGCCTAGAAACTGGGACTGTTTCCTTTTGTGATGGAGCTGTGATGTCAGGACTTGGGAATGGCACTTCAGTGTCTGAATTTGCATTAAGTGAAGCATTCAGGACCCCTGGAGGATCACATGACAGAAGTGGTAGAGTGGTGAAATCATCCCAACTTGTTGAATCTGCAGCAGTCTGAAACTTTGTGCCAACAGCATGAGAAATTGTATTGGTAGCATGAGAGTTTGTGTTAGAAGCTTCAACCCTGTATGCATCAGCTTCTACAGTATATTCAACAAAGCTCAGAGAATTTGTTAGTGAATCTAAATCAAACAACCAATCAGGACCAGTGCCGTTGATATTAGCAGTATTTTCATTAAATTCGACATTGGCACTTTCTTCAATTGTTTTAGACACACTGTTGTATACTCTATAGGCTTTGCTTTGAGTTGAGTATCCTACAAAGAATCCTTCTTCAGCCTTACTCTCAAACTTCCCTAAGTGAGTCTTAGTGTGAAGAATAGTACATGGGCATCCAAAAGGCTTGAAGAAAGCTATTAGGGGACTTCTGTTATGGAATAACTCATAGGGAGTTTTTCCTTGAGATTGGACAACTTGAACCCTATTTAGAACATAACAGGCTGTATTAACAGCTTCTGCCCGGAAAGTCATTGGCAGATTTGAATCAGCTAGCATTGTTCTAGCAGCCTCAATTAATGTTCTGTTCTTTCTTTCAAGCTAAACCCTTTTGCTTGTGGTTTGGTTTGTTCTTGGTGCACTATATTGTTAGCAATGCCTTTGGACTCACAGAAACTGTTTAGATTGATTTTTAATTCAGTTCCATTAGTCCATTGTCGATCTTATCACCTTAACTTTGATGGAATGGATTGGTTTTCTATCTTAAGGATAAAAGAGTTTAACTACCTGCAGTTTCATCTTTGGACCTACCTAAGAAAGTAAACCCAGTAAGTAAATCTGTGGTGAAATCATCAACAATGGACTACACAGTATGCCCTTTTATTCAAAATCAAACAGATGTTGGACAAATAGATCCATATGTAACAACCGAAAGCAAGATTGAGCTTA
>JAANYP010002201.1:517082-774194 GCA_020465985.1 Centrapalus pauciflorus | reverse complement strand
TAACAACTGAAGAAACTTAGATGAGATTAATTTACTTCTTTTGCTATGAGAAGTTTTGTGTTGCTACCTTTAAGACATGTACACAATGATCCTCACAAGAATCCTTTTGTGGTAATCCTCTACCAGATTCTTTTTAACTAAAGCATCAATGGACTTGAAGTTCATGTGACATCCTTTAGCCAAAGAGCAGACTCATATTGATGATTGCTTGGATATAACAGCTTAAAGTATTGATTTAGTCAAGAGATTTGTGTCCAGGCGAGTATATAACATGTCCTTTCTTGGGTGTTCTTAGTATAAAACAGTTTTCAGGAACTTTGAACTCCTTGAAGAACAATGCACTCAGAATCTGTGAACAGAACAATGTTTTGTTTGTCACAGATTTGGAGACACTCCTAAATTGTACTTAAGCTGTTCAACTACGAACATCATGCGATGTCATGTTGCCTGCATGTAAACAGTACCTTACCTGTACCCTTACCTCCTTTGAGGTTGCCTCCAAATGCCAAACAAAACCTCATTCAAAAACCTCTTGAAATTTGACAGCATTCAGAATTGCGTCATGTGCCTCGACCATCCACTGTCCAGATTGCCCATCTTTGTTCTATGAGGCGACCTGTGGTTGCCAGCACAAATAAACAGCCTTCGTTAGTAGTGGACGATAAAACCAAACCCAAATGGTTTTGGGTTGCCTTTGTACATTGACGTAATCCTAAAAACTGTTTTTTGACTTCTTATAACTGGTGAGATCTACTGATGGGAGTTCTTGGAGAGTATTTAGTTGATAATATGAGGTTATCCAAATATTTTGATATCTTGTTTCAGTTTTTGGAGGAGTTTTGACTGGTTTCCCCTCATCATCAAGTTCTGGTTCAACTACAGGAGGAAATTCAACAGCTTCCCATATGGCATAATCAATGAATTGAATATGCTGTTGAATCCTGAGTTTCCACATCTCAAACTCAGTGGGCTTGAGCATAGGCACTTTGAGTCCTTGCCCAGATCCACTGCTGCTATTTTCAAATTCCATTGTAAAAGATTAAAAATTTAAAAGAAAGTTTTTGACTTTGAAAAACAAAGAGTAACCTGGTTTGAAAAACCTGATTTGAACAACCTGGTTTGACAAACCTGGCTCTGATACCACTTGTCAGGATCTAAAATATGAATTTCCAAGACTAACTGATTTGAATTTATCAGAGTATAAATCAATAATCTTGCTTTGAATCAAAGTTTAATCAAGAAGTTTGCGGAATAACACTTAATTATTTTGACAAAAACTTTCAGAATCAATAATAAATAAACACACAGGAATTAATCAAGACTGTTTGTATTGCTGAATTCATCAATTACAATCACCTCTAATCTGTTTGATTAGACGAAGAACACAAACTGTTCTTAGGGTTTTACAACCTTAGAGGCTTATGAAAACTTAATCAATAAAGCAATTACAGACTCAAAATATGCAGAAACTCGTCTCTTAATAGGACGACCTATTCTCTGTATTTATATTGCTTCTTGATATGTTTCCTTGACGAACTATGACTTCTTTGATAGTAGATATGCTGGAATCTTCATGTAGATATCGTTTCCTGAAAATCAGCACTTTTTGTTTCTGAAACTGTTGAGCAGCTTGAATCTCTTGACAGTATGAACTGAGCAGCTTGAGTAGTTTTGCTCTGGCAGCTTGAACTTTTACACTGGCAGCTCGAGTTTCTTCAACTAGCAGCATGAACTTTGGATTTACAAGTAAAATCTACTAACAGTCTGAGAAGTCTAAACTAACAGCTTGAATGTACTTAAACTATTTCCCAACATAGTGGTACTCCAAAAATATCATCGGGAAAGACGTCTGGAAACTCACAGACGATAGGAATGTCAGCTAGGGTTTTCTTTTCAGAGTTAGATTCAGAAGAGACGTAGCACAGATAAGATTCGTGACCCTTAGACAAACATTTGTGAGCTTTTTCTACAGAAATGAAGCAGTGAGCACCTTTTCTTTTCTCTCCTTTGA
This sequence comes from Centrapalus pauciflorus, assembly GCA_020465985.1. Classification (NCBI taxonomy): domain Eukaryota; kingdom Viridiplantae; phylum Streptophyta; class Magnoliopsida; order Asterales; family Asteraceae; genus Centrapalus; species Centrapalus pauciflorus. The sequence continues at coordinate 772,183 of JAANYP010002201.1, read as the reverse complement.
TCTCCAATACTCGGCCGTCTGAGGACATGATTCTGATGATCGACGGTTGCATACGACCGTTGCTTCGTTGTTCATTAGCCAGTCCATGCCGATGATAACGTCAAACTCTTTTAGGGGAATCGGTATAAGATCCAGGTTGAATACAATATTATTTACGAGCAGGGTGCAGTTTCGGTAGACAGAATCAGCCATAACATAGTTGTTACTGGCTGTCTCGATATCAATTACAACAGGAAGCTTTGACGGGGATTTAGATAATCTTGATGCAAAAGAAGTCGATATAAAGGAACGACTAGTGCCAGAATCAAATAGTACGTGAGCAGGTATCGTATTTAACAGAAACGTACCGGTAACTACGTCAGGTGTTTCTCTCGCTTCTTTTGCTGTTATCTGAAACGCACGTGTCCTTGCTGTCGGAGTTGCAGCAGGACTCTTTACTATAGAACCTCCCACTGATGATTGCGACTGAAATCGTTGCCCGCTGCGACACTGATACATGAAGTGTCCTCTTTTCCCGCATTTCGCACATCCGCGTCCTTGCTGTGGGCACTCTTCACTACTATGACCGATTCTGTTGCAAGCAAAGCATGTGACGTCATCTGGATTACATAGTCCCATGTGTGACTTTCTGCATCTCTTGCAGAATCGCGGCTCGTTCGTTAGTGAATACGCTTGGGCTTTCGGCTGTGAACTATACTGCTGAGATTGCTGAGGTTGCTGGGACTGAGACTTGTTTGGCCTGAAGAATCTGCCGAATCTCTGTTTCTTCGGAGGAGATGGACATGTTGGATTAGCTGATGGAGCGTAAAGCTGATCACCGTACTCCAGATATCCCCTCTCGATCTGTCTGGCCGCTTCAACCATTTCCAAATAGGACTTATACTTTATCGCGCTCCTCGGATGTCGGTATCTTGGATTAAGCCCTACGCGAAATCGATTCATCTTTCGTTCTTCAGTAGCTACTTGGTATGAGGAGTAGCCGCACAATCGTGAGAATTCATGTTCGTATTCATCAACAGTTTTGGTTCCCTGAGTCAGCTGCATCAGTTGTACTTCCATCTTGTCTCGTTAATCAATCGGACAATACTTAGCATTGAACATGTCTAAGAATTGTTCCCATTCTAAAGTCTGAATCACTTCCTCTCCATAGATACTCCTCTGAGTCTTCCACCAAGCACGGGCAGCTCCAACAAATAACGCAGACGCATAACTTACTTTCTTTGAATCTATGCAGTCAGAGATTCTAAAGATCTCTTCAGTATGGCTGATCCAATCCATCGCCTGAATTGGATTCACTGTACCCTCGATGTTCAGGGCACCGCTCGCTTTAAAATCCTATGACTTACAGCCTTTAGGCTGCTCGATTTGGGTTTCAGGGGTAGAGTTATCAGAATCAGTTTCATCATTCTGGACTTGCTTATCTTTTCGCTTATTCTTTTTATCATTACGTCTTTTAGCTTCGGCCTCATCTCTGGCCTGAAACTGTTCTTGCATAATCTTATTCTGTTGTTCTGAGTGTTGGGCTAAAAGTTGTTGCATCATTTCAAACATTTGCTGGGGAGTCATGTTGTTTGGTATGTCAACTGATCCTGATCCTGACATCTTAACTGAAAATTAAAATCATTTAACTATCAGTTTATAGACTTAAATCTATGTACCCTTTTCCCCATCCTAACAGTCTGTACATCCTATCTCAGTTCAAACCACCTAAATGATTGATACATATGTATTCCTTCAGTTTGAGACCAAGTATACTCACGTAATACTTGATTCACTCAAACTATGGTCTCTAATACCATCCTGTGAAGACCTCCCCTTACGAGGAAGTCCTCAGAGTCTAGGTCCCACATTATGCAATACGATATCAATCAAACTAAGATAGAGTAATTAATTGCGGAATTATAAATTACCCGTACAAGCATATTAGGATTAAGTTTAATATATATTAGGGTTTTTTAATTAAACTTATAAAGGGTACTATCTAATCTAATACATTACATCATACAATCATATCAAAATCTACCCAAGACCACCACAATTGTTGTCTTCCAATCAGTATCGAAAGGTTCGTTGAGTAGTGGTCTATGAAAGCTTCAAAACTTGTATCTTGAATGATCTAAGAACTAGGTCCAGCAGATGACTTTCCTTTATCTTTTCCTGTAAAAATGTTAATGTAAGAACCGTAAGCAATGCTTAGTGAGTAAATAGATTTTCAAATTAACATGCAATGTCAAGCGGATCATCAATCTAGCGTGATATGTCTTGGCTACCGCTATAGCCCTCATGATTGAGACATAGAAGTCATAGAGTCAGATGATGCTCAAGCCACACTCACGCTTAAATAGTGGGGATCAGCCACATACTGGGCTAGCTACCAGTAAATCAACGTGGCGGAACATCGGAGGTCATTACCAAGTTCAATAGAACTGGTGAAAAAGCCAAGTCTAGAACAATAGACCAATCAAGGCTAATCAAGCTGAATCAATGTGTCAAGTTATAAGCAATGATGAAGCATACGTAATCAAGTCATAATAGCAATAATATCAAAGCAATGTCAGAAATGAACTGAAAATGCAATATCATATGAAATGATAAGTCAAATAGCTATCATGATCCACTGGGAAACACCGAACCATGGTGTGCACAGGTCACAATCCAGCTGATGATATGAATGTCAATTTAATCTAACATCAACAATATGTCTCAACCGGAAATCAAGCATGTTAAATCTGAATATCTATAACTCACAGTGTTGGGTCTTTATCAAACAGATGTAAAATCTGCCACCTGAGTTATCTCAGGATTTTATCTCAATCTCTTCTCTGTCAAATCAGATCTTTGACCCACTTTATAAATCTTCAAATCTTTGTTCAGAATTTCACTGAACCTGTCCAAAATTATCATAACAATCTTTTGTCAATATCAACATATTTTATCTTTAAAATCTTTATTTTATCTGATTCTGATAACTTGTTCATTAATAAATCTTTATTTCTTATTATTCTCAAAAGATCAGTATATATATTAATATATATATAATCATTTAGCTTGTTGATCTTTAATCATTCTTAATCATGTATTTATTTATTTAAAAATATAAAATTGGCATATGGGTTCGGATCATCCGAATTGACACCCGGATTCGGATCAACCCGGATTCGGATCTGTCCGGATTGGGGATCCGGATTCAGACCAAACCGAAATGGTCCATCCGAAATAGCATCCGATCTAGGACACATCTGAATTAGAACCGAAATCATGTCAACCGAATTGGGATATATCCGAAACATAGGATCCGAATTAAGCAGCATCCGAAATAGTTTTGTCCGAATTGTGAAACATCCGAAATAAACCTCTCATCCGAATTCGGGTTCAACCGAATTCGGATCCATAACTTCATAATTTTCCAGAAATTTGTTCTTAATGTTCATATCTTGTTCATCCGGATTTTTACATAAAATTCACTAAAACTCATTTTAATCAACATGCAATTTAATATTATGTTATATTACTATTATTAGGTTGTTTTTATTCTAATTTCCCTATAAATAACATTATAAATTAATCAAGATTATCCAAAAATGATAATTTTTGTCAAGAACACAAGTTTTCACAAAAATTCCGATTTCGTCATTTTTGGACAATCTAATCACAACTTCTTGTTTCTATCACTTTTATTAACTTAAATTCATCATTATCTATCAACATTTTCAACATGCAACAAGAAATTTTCATGTTTTAATTTCTTTGGTTTCGGTTTTTCCCAAAACCGAACCAAACTCACATATATTTCAAAATTTAAGAGAGTTTTACCTTGAATGTTATCAATTGATGATGTTTGATGATCTTTGTAACCTTCACTAGTCCTTAATTCACCAATTGATTGCAAAGCTTATGGATTCTTGATAGAAATTTGGAAGAACCGTATGGGATAGAGAGAGAAAGTAGAGAGAGAGAGAGTGAATTTGTTAATGATGTGTTAAATGGTCTTAATTAGAGTTTATATACATCATCAAGTTATATCTGTAATTTAACCCACTAAACTTTTGTATTTTACATCTCTTTTATTTCAATCATTTTAATAATTCATAACATAAATATAATTTAATTTTATAATTTCATAATTAATTAAATTTCAACATAAATAACGTAATAAAATTACATTATTATCTCAAAATCAATTATTACGTGTTTGGCCAAAAGTTAGGTTGTTACATCGAAACATCGCAAGTGATCGTCCACGGTAATCTTGGATAGCGGCACATACTGATCGTCTTTTTCCAGACTCTTCCTTAAATGACTCACATGAAAGGTGTCGTGGACACCGGCCAACTTTGAAGGCAGTCTCAGTCTGTACGCCTGATCTTGGACTCTGGCAACAATCTCAAACAGACCAATGTATCGCGTACTCAGTTTGTCTCGGGGTCTGAATCTGATAACCCCTTTCCACAGCGATACTTTCAACATAACGCGGTCCCCGACATTGAACTCAAGCTCAGTCACACGACGATCGGCATAACTCTTCTTCCGGCTCTGCGCAACTCTCATATGCTCACGGATAACCGCCACCTTATCGCTCGTCTCCTACAACATCTCGGGCCCGCTGATAGGTCGCTTGCCAACGTTGCCCCAACACACAGGGGTTAGGCACTTACGCCCGTAAAGTGCCTCAAACGGAGTCATCTTGATAGAGGTGTTGTAGCTGTTGTTGTATGTAAACTCGACCAACGACAAGTGAACGTCCCAACTACCACTGAAATCTATCGCGCACGCTCGAAGCATATCCTCGAGAATCTGATTCGTCCGCTTTGCCTGCCCGTCTGTCTGAGGCCTTTACGCTGTGCTCAACTGAACTTTCATCCCCAACTCGCGCTAAAAACTCTTCCAGAATCTCGAAGTGAACCGCGTATCTCTATCGGACATGATCGACTTCGGAATACCGTGCCTCGAAACAACCTCATTAATGTATAACCAAGCCAGCTGATCCATCGTAATGGTGCCCCGGACCGCTAGAAAGTGAGCGCTCTTCATCAACCGATCCACAATCACCCATATCGTATCATTTCCTTGAACCGTGTATGGAAGTCTAACGATAAAATCCATCATGATATGATACCACTTCCAGTCGGGGATCTCCAGAGGCTGCAGATGCCTGTGAGGCTTCTGATGCTCGGCCTTAACGCGTAGACAGGTCAGACACTCTTCGACATATCGACCCACATCTCTCTTCATCCCAGGCCACTAGTAGAACTCTCGCAGATCTCGATACATCTTGGTGCTTCCGGGGTGGGTAGACAATCTCGATCTGTGCGACTCGTCTAATATCAACTGCCGAAGATTACCGACTCTAGAAACCCAGACTCGGTCGTGGAACACATACAGCCCTCTGCTGTCTCTGTTCAGAACATCAAGCTGCCCAGTAAGCCACTCTCTTTTCACATTCTCTGCTCGCAAACCCTCTAACTGCGCCAACCTCAAACTCTCAACAACAGTCGATGTGACCTCAAGCCTCACTGCTTTGGAAACCACAGTCTGGCCGCACTCCTTGCGACTCAGCGCATCTGCCACCACGTTGGCTCTACCTGGATGGTACTGAATCTCACAGTCATTGTCCTTCAGTAGCTCTAGACTGCGCCGCTGCCTCATGTTCAGCTCTTTCTGACTAAACAGATACTAAAGACTTTTATGATCGATATATACCACAAACCGGGATCCATACAAATAATGATGCCATATGTTCAATGCAAACACTATCGCATCTAACTCAAGATCGTGCACGGTATGGTTCTCCTCATAGGTCTTCAGCTGTCGAGACGCATATGCTATCACTTTACCCCGCTGCATCAAGACCCAACCCAAACCAGTACCTGCTGCATCACAATAAACCACGAAATCCTCTGTACCCTCGGGCAACGCTTACACCGGAGCCTGACATAACCGGGACTTCAACTCTCTAAAGGCCTACTCCTGCTCATCGGACCACACAAAAGGAACGGACTGCCGTGTCAATCTTGTCAACGGCATGGCAATCCTCGAAAAGTCCTGAATGAAGCGGCGATAGTGTAACATCCTTAAATCTAAATTATTGTAATTTAGATTAATTTGTTGGATATTTTGTAATTTATATAATCAAGTTGGATTATGAAAGATGATTATGTATCCGGATATTTAAAAGTTGGTTGCTACTATAAGAAATGAAGAAATTTTATAATATCGAATTATTATTAGTAAGTATGATGATTTATAAATGTTAGTGATGATAAAATTAAGATGAAAATCAGTATTTAATGAAATCAGAAAAGTAGAGGGGCTAAATGTGTAGTCAGCCAAAAGTTGGGAAATAAAAAGACTTTTAGTCTTTCATTTGGTTCATTTCATCATTTGATCTCCAAAGGCTCTCAATCTCTCATTAAAAATCTGCTGAAATTCGAAATTGTGGAACAAAATTCGTGCCATTAATTTGATTGTAGACAAGATTCAAGTGGATTTGGAGGTAAGAACATAGTCTTTAAGTTGAGGTTTTATTTCTAAGAATAAATATGTAAAAAATTCGGATTTAAAATCTGAGAAAATGTGGTTGCATGGATGTTTTATTAGTTGGAAATCATTCTTGGAAGATTACTAAAGCATTTGAAACAAGAATCGTTGGTTAATTCGTCATAAACGGTAAGAAATCTCAACTTTTGTAAGTTTTTGTGTTCTTGAGGTTTTTCATCATATTTGGTCCAATCTAGACGAATTTTGATGTTATTGATATGGAAAATGGACCAAAAACACTCAATACATAAGAATATATATGATGTATGGATTGCATGTTGTTAAAATTGAGTTTAGAAAATTTTTACTTAGAAAACCGTAGCTGCGTCCTGAACTGCAGGTCGACTCGGCGAGTCACAGGGGGTGACTCGGCGATTCGCCAAGAACACTTGAATAAATCTTCAAAAATGCATAAGTGTTGGATCCGAATTCGGCCAGGACCCGAATTCGGATGAGAACCGAACTTAGATGGAACCGAACACGACTAAGAACCGAACTCGGATGGGTCAAAAGTAATTCGGAGGGATCCGAAATCTAGCCGAGGATCCGAAATTCGGACCTCGACTCGGCGAGTCGGCTGCAGTTTATGTGAAATTCGGATGGGGTTTTAAGTACCTGAAATTCTGGTTAATCAAAGACACTTTTGAGATACTTTTTGTAACATATTAAGGTAAATAAAGGAGGGTTAATTGGGAATAATAACACCTCGAATGATGAGATTTAAATGTGAGTTTCGGATGATGGTTCCGAATGCTGTAACAGTTTTAATTGTACAAATTGATGCTCACTTGTAAATAAACATATTTATGATATGTTTTCCTTATGGAAATGTAACAAGTCCCTTGTGGTGTTGTTTAACCCACAGTGGGGTACTTTTGAGTCCGGTTGAAATCTCGAAGAGAAATAATATTGATAGAAGTTAATTAACGCACCCCACTGTGAGTACATATGATTTCGCATTTTTATATCTGCTTTATGTTAGCTATTGCCTGCTGAGACATGTTGTTTCACTTTTGTTTGGAATTCTACTAACTTGCGTAGATTTAGATGCACATTGTTGCTCGTTGCATGTCCGTTTCTTTGTTGTGCATCTTTCGATAAACCGGCAGGTCGCATCTGTTATTCCGATGTTACTGCGCTATATGACCCAGAGCTGATCCCTCCGAGGTTCTGGTAGGCAGTAAGCCATCCCCGATCTTATGTCTGTCTCAGATGGTTGGTTTAAATGCCGAGCTTTAGGCTCGTAGGAGCTGCGACTCATGTGTCGTACTTTGTGTACGTAGAGAGTATACGACATGCGTCGTCGGTGTTACTCTTGGGGGCTTCATAAAGATTTATTGTAACATCCGGCATCAAACCGGGTTAGCAAAAATGACCTAATCTGTATTTAATAGCCAATTATAATCTAATCAGCGGTCATTAGAAATTAATCAAAGTGATTAACAATGCTCATTAGAAATTTCAACTCAATTAGAATCAAATTCATCGGTGCGATGAATCGGGAAATCAATTAATCCGATCAATTTACGTTATGAAGGATTAATTCAACTAAGTACATAATTTAATTATGATTAGTGACACTAATCAAACACAAATACAATTACTTAACATTAATTATGCAAGACTAAAACAATTCATTAAAACAATGCATCCATAAGTATTTATGAATTTACAAGAAAAGGGAAATACAAGAATACATTTCTAAATAATTTTATACAAAAAAAAATGAAAATACATGTATAATACATGTATGGCCAGCCATAGACATGTGATGTATTAGAGGTTGACTTCTATTTTTTTAATATTACTTTAAACACAATCATTTTGTTTAAAAGTGCACTCTACCTTTTCATCCATGCCTTTCATCATTTGAAAGACCAAACACTTTGCCTATAAATAAAACCTCATTTCTCACTTCTTTTCCACACTTCAAACATCAAAAATCTCTCATTTCTTCTCTAAAAACCGGATCTATACACACACACACACACATCACAAACCCTTTCATTCAAGTGTTCTCAAGAAATTCAAGTGTTTTTGGTGCATATCTTGCAAGGATTTCAACTTTTACTCAACATATTCTAAACACTTCAAAGTAAGTAAATACTAACTTATTTCATCATACATGTATGATTATATAAGTCTTGCATAATATATATAATCACCAACAACAAGTTTCATAAAAACTCAAGTTTATAAAGTTTTTATATTTAAGTTGTTTCTTTAAATGTGTTAATGAATATATGAACACATCATAAAAGTGTTAACATTATGAAAACAAGTGATATATATGTGTTTTATAACTTCTATAACTTTTATACAAGTAGTCTTTGAATAAACAACAAGAATCATAAGTTTTTTCAAGTTTATAAACTGCAGATTTTCGGCAGAAAATTTATATCGACTTTGAAAAATCATAACTAATTCATAACTTATCGAAATGAGTTGATTCTTGTCTCAAAAGATAGATCTATGTCTACTATAGATATGGAAGTTTTCATAATTTATTTTGGAGTTTAAGACCTTCAGAAATTATTTGGGAAACCGAAAGTTTGACAGCTCAAAAATGGCCAACATAGGGTTTTATACGAGCTTTTTCACCAACCAAAACATATCGAAAAATGGCCGTTCTTGATTCTACAAATCCTTTGTATATAGTAGTTTAATGTCCTAGAAAACCAAAGTCTAAAACATTGTGGAGCTTGGTCAAAAACAGCCTCAAAGTAGGCCGAAAAACCTCCGAAAAAGCTGGAAAATTATATATATATAAACTTGTAATGTTGGGTGATTTAAGACATAAAAATCTATATATATATATATATATATATATAGATATATATATATATACATATATATATATATATATATATATATATATATATATATATATATATATATATATATATATATATATATATATATATATATATATATATATATATATATATATATATATATATATATACATATATATATATATATATATATATATATATATATATATATATATATATATATATATATATATATATATATATATATATATATATATATATTAGAGATATTAAGTCCTTATTATCATTTAGGACTCGATTAAACTGACTCGACGCATCATCCATCCAATTACGCTAAATAGCTTTTTACGATCGTTTTTGCCATTGCAATCTCGGTGAGTCTTCATAGACCCTATTTTCACTATCTATTGGGGTGGAAATACATGCACTGTTTTCATATGGACATCAAAACTGTTTATTTCTTATATGTATTACATGTTTGGATATATATATATATATACATATATATATATATATATATATACATATATATATATATATATATATATATTAGAGATATTAAGTCCTTATTATCATTTAGGACTCGATTAAACTGACTCGACGCATCATCCATCCAATTACGCTAAATAGCTTTTTACGATCGTTTTTGCCATTGCAATCTCGGTGAGTCTTCATAGACCCTATTTTCACTATCTATTGGGGTGGAAATACATGCACTGTTTTCATATGGACATCAAAACTGTTTATTTCTTATATGTATTACATGTTTGGATCCATCAGCCCTCAAATCATGAACCGTTAATTGCATTTATTTGCAAGCGCGAATATATTGTGGATAGATCTATCGGGAGTCATGTCCCCCATTCGGGTTAGTTCGGGTCGGCTAACAGCGAGTGCATATATATTCAACACACGGTATTACGTATGGGAATACTGCACAGTGCAAACTCATTTTAATTAAGCTTCGGTTGCATAATGGTTTATGTAATACATACACGGAATTTATGATTTTATAAATTCAACTCATCTGATAATGTCCATACAACTGGTCTTTTCGCGTAAACCTATGAGCTCACCAACAATTTGTTGACGTATTTTAGCATGTATTTTCAGGTGTTTAAGACATGCACATTCCTCGGAAGTATTCCAAGGCTTCCGTTCATTTTGGAGTCGCATCATTTTCAAACTCGCAGATTTACATGCATCTTTCCGGATAAACTAAATCGTGTATTTAAATCTTGGTATTTTAAGAACTACTTCGCTGTATTTTGGTTATGTAAAACAATATTTATATTTGAAGTTAAATCAATGTAATTTTGAAAAACGTCCATATAGTGGTCGTTCGTTATGATTATGGTTACGCTTCCGTGACGTCACGCTTCGTTGCCAACCGGGGTAACAGGGTGTGACAGATTGGTATCAGAGCCATAGTTAGAGTGAACTAGGTTGCATTAGTACTTAGACTATAACTGTTACAAAAACTAAACTTTCTTCAAGAACTGTGAACACATATATGACAATAACATGTCGAACAATACGGTTATTATCCTCTTTAACCCTGAGGATGAACTCTCACCCATGGAACAAGGAAGCCAAGGTGACACTAAGATGTACTTTGAACCAGAGACCCACCCAGACCCAAATCAATGACGATGTAATGGACTCGTCAAAGCACAAGGAGGACAACCGTGACCCTGCAGCATATATTGCTCCACCATCACCACCACTGGAACCATCCCAATGGACCATTAAGGAAGTTCACCCCTAGGAAAAGGGTGTGACTAGCACAACAGCAGTCTATCCTGGTACCTACTCATCGGCCAAGCCCGCCGCTGTAACGACAGGCGAACGCAAGACAGTGGGGATGGATGCCTCACACTCTCCAAGAGTGGAGAAACAAGGAAGGGATCCCAAACCAGATAGAAACACCATATTCTTCTCAAGTACCGACACTTATCCAGAAACCTACGGTACCTCTGTTGGTGACAAAGGCTGCCAGACACAACCTTCAATTTCGACAAATCCACCAGGAGATCGGTGAGATCTCTGCAAGGATTAGGCAGGAGACAATACAAACCACCGATAAACCTTAGGCCAACTAGAATACCCAGGCGATTCAACAAGACGGAATAGACAAATTGTGACAGCGCCTAGCAGAGCGCAACGCCCGTAATGCAGAACTAACCCAACGACTTAACACCCTGGAGTACGAGGAAACCCAGAGGCATCTCATACTTAGTACCCTTCTACCATTTTATAGTATTTATCTAGGCTATACTATCTGATATATCATAGGGTAAGTAAGGCTTAAGAATCTATCAGAAAATTCTGACCATATCATATACAAAGATTAAGTATCAAGAACTTTTATGAGGAATTAAGTTTTAACTACAACTCTGCGTAGGAGACGATAAAGCTATGACTATTTGCCTAAGAAATTTCAAACCCGTAGACTTATCCCCTTACCTGTAACAGCCCGTAATTTATTAAATATAAATTACAGCATCAGGCTTTGGATAATAAAGTAATTTTATCCAATTATTAGTAATTAACCGAAAACATGAATCTTAAATAGTTAATTATATTAAGTCATAATTAATTATGAAAAGTTGCCCCAAATTAGCTGAAACAAAGTTAATAATTAAAATTCAGCTATTTGACAAATTAAAGACTAAAAGTGACGAAACGGACTAAAATGAATAAAAATATGACTAAAAGACAATTATAGCAAATCTGGAACTCCTTTGCTATTATTTGCATCTGAAATGCAAATCAGATTGATGGGAATAAAAGTTGGACAATTCCGGAAAATTCAGTAGAAAATCTGATTTTCCCTATTTTCCTATAAATAGGGCATTCCTTCTCATTTCATGAGTTTGGAAACCTTGAACTCTCTCACCTTCTCTCTCTAAGACTTCTCCTTCTCTCTAGAATTTCTCCCAAACGATCCGTCGGATTCTCGTGATTTATACGCCATCGGTTAGAGATCGTCGAGCTCTACACGAATCTATCATTCCATGTTAGATTTCGTCCGGATTTAAGGTAAAATCGACCATTTTTCTGACTTTTATTTCGGTTTTTGTTGAGAAAATTCGAGTTTGCTCATATCCCCTTCATTTGAAGCTGATTTGCTCTCGTTTAGGACGTGTTTTTGCTTGGAAATCATCTATAGTCGAAGGATATAGCTTGGACGAAGGTTAGTGACTATTTTTCCCTCATTTACGTTCATATTTAGTTGATAAAACCTGGAAAATCGATGAACAAGTAGAACAAATTCGAGACATTCATGTATAGACTCGAGGGTGTTGAATTCGAATCTGATAGCTAGACTCGAATGATTGCTGTTTCGATTCTATCTTCTAGACTCGAAGGATGAGGGTCTCGAATCTAACCCCCCTAGATTCGAATGAATGGCCTTCGAATCTATCTCCCTTTGACTTGAGTTGGTTGTTTTCGAATTTGATTGTATAGACTCGAATGAAGTAGTTCGAATCTATAATTAATTTCGAATCTATGTGTCTTCAATCTATGTGTCTTTGAATCTATATGCCTTCGAATCTATGTAGTATTCGAATCTATTCCCTTAGATTCGAATTGAAATTGTTCGAATCTGTGTCCCTTAATTCGAATCTGATTTTGTTCCTAGCCAAAGTTAAATTCCTAAATCAGATTAAGTTATTAAACAACCTAATGAAATTGAAAGTATCGTTTAATTATGATAAAAATCATAAGTTTCAAGATGCATATCTATTATATGCACAAATAAATTAACAGACTCTGTACGAACCCTTTGAATGTGTATGTCCTGTTTCACCTTGCTAAGTAATACGTTTGGCTTTGTTTCAAGGCCATATAAACATATATGTAATTAGATGAATCGTATTAATCTGATAAGAATAGACTCACCTTGGGACGATAGGAACTACCTCAGACTCGACAGTAAGAAATGACAATAACCTGGGTGTGTAACTAGGGTTATATAGATTATGTTACAGACTTGACATTAATATGCCAGACTTGAAACTGAACTGCAGGAACCCGCCGATCTAACAGAGTAAACTGAACAGCTTAATTCGTTAAGCTTTATCTGACTACGGACTACTGTGAGTGACAGATTTCATTAATTACTTGCATATGTTTCGATACTTATTGGTGAATGTCATCGACTGTATGGAAACTTCCGTTTGTTGCTGCATGTTTCTTTAATACTTTATTGTATCATAGAAACGTACTTTTGACATTACTGAAGCTAGACACTTGAATTACCTTGATTGCATGTTCACTTTTACATTTTATGTAAATACTTATCATGCTTACTGCTTACTTGACTGTTTATATATTTGCCGCTGCATACTGCATTATCCGATAGGACCGAATGTGAGATCTCCATTCACAGGAAGGAATTCTGCAGATTCCTTTCCTATATGACTTGTTTCCATACACTTCCCGTAGGGCTTCGGCCTTACATAGGGGAATACAAACTGGGTTGTCTCCCAACCTTTTTGCTGTGTCAGGACGTAGTGACTTGCCGGCAGGAGCTGATAGTATGTTATATATGTGTGGTAACTAATGGAACTCTGTTAACTCACTAAGCAATGTTAGCTTACTCTGTCATGACAACTCTTTTTCAGGAAAAGCTGATAAGGGCAACACCATAGCAGGTAGTTCGTCCCAGGCTAAGTGAATCTGGACATTTGATGAATAGCAGACTTTTGGACTTTTGCTGATGCCTATTTTGAAAAGATGATGTGGTCTCGGGTAGCTTGTTCAGTCTTCCGCACTCTGATTGAAGATTTAGAAGCTAGTTTAGACCACCATTTGATCTTAATATATTTTTGTAATTAAGTATTCAGGCAGATGGACCTGTGGTATCAAACAATTAGTAATATTTATTATTGAATGAAATGAAATATTATGACGTGTACTGTTTGTGGTAACTTGGATGTTACAAAGTTGGTATCAGAGCAGCAGTTTAATCATCGGATTGGCCACCCGATACTTAAACTACTGGTATGGTATGGACTATGTGACTCTGAATTCCCGAACAAGTCACCGAGGCCTAGGGTAACTTAATTAGTAAAGGACTACCCACACAACTTGACCTAAGATAGGCAAATGATGACTGATAGGATGGGGGAGGGATTGACTGCTTGATACTGACTTGACCTTGTGCCAGCCTGACTGACTGCCTTCATATCTATGAAATTTAGATGTGATTATCTGACATAGGAATTATGACTCGAATCGTGCTTATTTGAATTAGGAAATAATAGTTATTTCCTTTATATTTTCAGCCAATGGCTGATAAGAATCCAAATGTTGCTGGTACCTCGACTGTTGGTAAAGCTGCTGATGCTGCAGCTGATCAACACAAAGAATCTGTTCATGTAGAGGATTTAGGCACTGACCCTGAAAATACTGCTAATGACTCAAGCAGTACTGCCACGCTTGTGCCTCCCCAGCAGGCTCAATTATTTGATCTCATTCACAAGCTGAATGAGGATAATCGTAGGCAAATACAGCTTATGATGGATAGGAATCGACTGCAGACTGATATGTCGGTTGAGGTCCGATTTAAGGAAATTAAGGACTTGCTGACTAAGGGTAAAGCGGTTGTGCAAACTGACGAAGAAATCCAGCGTGAAATTGACTTTAAGCGCCGTGAAGAAGAACTTAGGTTGTGAGAACTTAAGTTACGGGAGTTAGAATTGAAGTATAGAGAAGAGATGTTAGCAAAGCCCAAGAAGGATCGAAAAAGGAAACTTAGGCATGAGCCCTCTGAGGGACGACGAAGGGATCTTTTTGTGAATTCTGGCAGACCGAGAAGTGATATGGAAGTAGTTGAAGTTGCTAAGGTAGGGGAACTTGAAATCTATCCGGAGCGAGCGACTCTTTTTATTGCCAAGTCTAGCAAGAAAGAAAAATCTGAGAAATCGGAAAAGGAGAGTGAAAGTTTAAGGCAGGGAGATAAGCAGTCTTTTAAAAAGGCTAAATCTTATGCTGTGACCGCTACGCCAAGGTCTGCTTGTCCTCGCTGCAAGCAGATTCATGAAGGAAAATGTGATCCTGAGTTCGTGAGGTGCTACTGTTGTAGGCAGAAAGGTCATGACAGGTCGGAATGTCCCAAGCGCAATGAGGCTTGCCGTAACTGCATCACGTTGGGGCACCATGCTAAAGACTGTACTCGGCCCCGATTTGTTCCTCCGCCTGCATTTTCACCCCGGCAATCAGTCAAAGGTTCTTCTGCCCCGAGGAATCAACCAAGATCTTTCCAAATGACAGCCGAAGAGGCAAAAGAGACTGCTGACGTCGTCATGGGTACATTTCTTGTTAACTCTATGCCTGCCTTAATCTTATTTGACTCTGGTTCTAATCTGTCATATGTGTCTGAAAAGTTTGCTAAACAGTTTGATTTTGCCCCTGTAATGTTACCTGCACCCTTAGACATAGAAACTGCTAGCTCGAATTTTGTGACTGTGAATAGAGTCTTTCGTTCCTGTAAGATAGTGATTGATGATCTCTCCTCGGACGTTGACCTGATATCGATGTGGATTAGAGAATTCGATGTTATTATAGGAATGGACTGGCTCATGACGAACAATGCTGAAATCCTTTGTGCCAAAAGGATAATTAGAATTAGAACCCCCGAAGGAAGTGAACATTATGTTTATGACGATAGAAAGACTCGAGATTTAGGTCTCATTTCGTGCTCGTTACGGCCATTTTGAGTTTCTAGCAATACCGTTCGGTCTCACCAATGCCCCGGCCGCAATTATGGACCTTATGAATAGAGTATGTAGGCCAATGCTGGACAAATCAGTGATAGTCTTTATTGATGACATTTTGATTTACTCTAAGTCTGAATCTGACCATGCGATGCTCTTACGAGAATTGCTAGAATTGCTACGAAAAGAGCGACTCTACGCAAAATTCTCCAAATGTGAGATCCTTTACCATCCAGGTATAGCAAACATTGTAGCAGATGCCCTAAGCCGCAAAACCGGACAAGACCATTATACCCGATGTTATGCTTTGACTTCTGTCGTTTTGAAGTCTGCCTTGCCTGAGTCGATTATTGCCGCTCAAACCGAAGCCATTCGGGATGAGAACTTGAAATCTGAACGTATGGTTACATATGTGACCCAGCTGATCCTTGATAATCGTGGTCTTAGACGGTTCATGGATAGAATATGGGTTCTCAGACTAGGAGGTATTCGTGATCAAATTCTGTCGGAAGCTCATATGTCGAAATTTTCGATACACCCTGGTTCTACTAAAACGTATCAAGACTTGAGGACGGAATATTGGTGGCCTGGAATGACGAAGGACGTGGGACGATATGTGGAAAATTGCGTGACTTGTTTACAAGTCAAATCTGAACATCAGAAGCCGTATGGGGAACTACAACCATTGCCAATCCCGGAATGGAAGTGGGACCACATAACTATGGACTTTGTGACGAAGCTGCCAAGGACTAAGCAGAATCATGACTCTGTATGGGTACTAGTGGATCGACTTACTAAGTCAGCCCATTTCCTACCCATACGTGAAGATGAACGCCTCGAAAAGTTAGCTGAATTGTACATGAAGGAAATCGTGACTAGACATGGTGTTCCATTGTCTAGACCGTGACAGCAGATTTACTTCTCGTTTTTGGAAGGCTTTTCAGAATGGACTAGGTACTGAACATAAGATGAGCACCGCTTATCATCCTGAAACGGACGGGCAAAGTGAAAGAACGATTTTGACCTTAGAAGATATGTTACGTGCCTGTGTGATTGATCTCGGTGGAAGTTGGGATACTCACCTGCCGTTTGTGGAGTTTGCTTATAACAACAGTTATCACTCGACTATTGGTATGCCTCCCTATCAGCTTTTGTACGGACGTCGATGCCGAACTCCAACCTGTTGGAGGGAAACAGGTGAACGCCCGATCTCTGGACCAGCGATTTTGCAAGAAGCCCACGACCAACTATAGTTGATTCGACAGCGGATTCAGACCTCTCAGGATAGACAAAAGAAGTATCACGATAGAAGACGTAAACCAATTGCGTTTGAAATTGGAGATAAAGTGTTGCTGAAGGTCTCGCCAAGAAAAGGAATAGTAAGGTTCGGCAAACGGGGGAAGTTGAGTCCTCGATATGTTGGTCCTTTTGAAATTCTCGAGCGTGCGGGACTGCAAGCCTACAGATTGAAGTGGCCTGCCGAAATGTCTGGGATTCATGATGTATTTCACGTGAGTAATCTGCGAAAGTGTTTAATTGATGCTGAATCTGCGATTCCATGGAAAGACGTGCAAATTGACGAGCAGTTGCGATACGAAGAAGAGCCTGAGCGTATAATCGACTATAAGGTTTCGAAATTGCGCAACAAGGAAATTCCAATGGTGTTAGTTCAATGGAAATACCATAAGGGATCTGCGCATACTTGGGAACGAGAAGACGAGATTAGGCAGAAGTATCCGAAGTTATTCCTGTCTTAGTCGATTCCGAGGACGGAATCAATTTAACGGGGGAAGATTGTAACAGCCCGTATTTTATTAAATATAAATTACAGCATCAGGCTTTGGATAATAAAGTAATTTTATCCAATTATTAGTAATTAACCGAAAACATGAATCTTAAATAGTTAATTATATTAAGTCATAATTAATTATGAAAAGTTGCCCCAAATTAGCTGAAACAAAGTTAATAATTAAAATTCAGCTATTTGACAAATTAAAGACTAAAAGTGACGAAACGGACTAAAATGAATAAAAATATGACTAAAAGACAATTATAGCAAATCTGGAACTCCTTTGCTATTATTTGCATCTGAAATGCAAATCAGATTGATGGGAATAAAAGTTGGACAATTCCGGAAAATTCAGTAGAAAATCTGATTTTCCCTATTTTCCTATAAATAGGGCATTCCTTCTCATTTCATGAGTTTGGAAACCTTGAACTCTCTCACCTTCTCTCTCTAAGACTTCTCCTTCTCTCTAGAATTTCTCCCAAACGATCCGTCGGATTCTCGTGATTTATACGCCATCGGTTAGAGATCGTCGAGCTCTACACGAATCTATCATTGCATGTTAGATTTCATCCGGATTTAAGGTAAAATCGACCATTTTTCTGACTTTTATTTCGGTTTTTGTTGAGCAAATTCGAGTTTTCTCATATCCCCTTCATTTGAAGCTGATTTGCTCTCGTTTAGGACGTGTTTTTGCTAGGAAATCATCTATAGTCGAAGGATATAGCTTGGACGAAGGTTAGTGACTATTTTTCCCTCATTTACGTTCATATTTAGTTGATAAAACCTGGATAATCGATGAATAAGTAGAACAAATTCGAGACATTCATGTATAGACTCGAGGGTGTTGAATTCGAATCTGATAGCTAGACTCGAATGATTGCTGTTTCGATTCTATCTTCTAGACTCGAAGGATGAGGGTCTCGAATCTAACCCCCCTAGATTCGAATGAATGGCCTTCTAATCTATCTCCCTTTGACTTGAGTTGGTTGTTTTCGAATTTGATTGTATAGACTCGAATGAAGTAGTTCGAATCTATAATTAATTTCGAATCTATGTGTCTTCAAATCTATGTGTCTTTGAATCTATATGCCTTCGAATCTATGTAGTATTCGAATCTATTCCCTTAGATTCGAATTGAAATTGTTCGAATCTGTGTCCCTTAATTCGAATCTGATTTTGTTCCTAGCCAAAGTTAAATTCCTAAATCAGATTAAGTTATTAAACAACCTAGTGAAGTTGAAAGTATCGTTTAATTATGATAAAAACCATAAGTTTCAAGATGCATATCTATTATATGCACAAATAATTTAACAGACTCTGTACGAACCCTTTGAATGTGTATGTCCTATTTCACCTTGCTAAGTAATACGTTTGGCTTTGTTTCAAGGCCATATAAACATATATGTAATTAGATGAATCGTATTAATCTGATAAGAATAGACTCACCTTGGGACGATAGGAACTACCTCAGACTCGACAGTAAGAAATGACAATAACCTGGGTGTGTAACTAGGGTTATATAGATTATGTTACAGACTTGACATTAATATGCCAGACTTGAAACTGAACTGCAGGAACCCGCCGATCTGACAGAGTAAACTGAACAGCTTAATTCGTTAAGCTTTATCTGACTACGGACTACTGTGAGTGACAGATTTCATTAATTACTTGCATATGTTTCGATACTTATTGGTGAATGTCATCGACTGTATGGAAACTTCCGTTTGTTGCTGCATGTTTCTTTAATACTTTATTGTATCATAGAAACGTACTTTTGACATTACTGAAGCTAGACACTTGAATTACCTTGATTGCATGTTCACTTTTACATTTTATGTAAATACTTATCATGCTTACTGCTTACTTGACTGTTTATATATTTGCCGCTGCATACTGCATTATCCGATAGGACCGAATGTGAGATCTCCATTCACAGGAGGGAATTCTGCAGATTCCTTTCCTATATGACTTGTTTCCATACACTTCCCGTAGGGCTTCGGCCTTACATAGGGGAATACAAACTGGGTTGTCTCCCAACCTTTTTGCTGTCTCAGGACGTAGTGACTTGCCGGCAGGAGCTGATAGTATGTTATATATGTGTGGTAACTAATGGAACTCTGTTAACTCACTAAGCAATGTTAGCTTACTCTGTCATGACAACTCTTTTTCAGGAAAAGCTGATAAGGGCAACACCATAGCAGGTAGTTCGTCCCAGGCTAAGTGAATCTGGACATTTGATGAATAGCAGACTTTTGGACTTTTGCTGATGCCTATTTTGAAAAGATGATGTGGTCTCGGGTAGCTTGTTCAGTCTTCCGCACTCTGATTGAAGATTTAGAAGCTAGTTTAGACCACCATTTGATCTTAACATATTTTTGTAATTAAGTATTCAGGCAGATGGACCTGTGGTATCAAACCATTAGTAATATTTATTATTGAATGAAATGAAATATTATGACGTGTACTGTTTGTGGTAACTTGGATGTTACATTACCCCATTAGATACCACTTATGCATTTCTACTATTTGATGTTGGTGCAGATAAGGTGTCAGGATCTAAAAGTAATTTAACCAATACTAACTGATTTGAATTTATCAGAGTATAAATCAATAATCTTGCTTTGAATCAAAGTTTAATTAAGAAGTTTGCGGAATAACACTTAATTATTTTAACAAAAGCTTTCAGAATCAATAGCAGATAAACACAATAAATAATCAAGACTGCTTGTATTGCTGATTTCAATGATTACAATCACCTCTAATCTGTTTGATTAGACGAAGAACACAAACTGTTCTTAGGGTTTTACAACCTTAGAGGCTTATAGAAACTTAAACAAAAAGCAATTACAGACTTGAATATGCAGAAAAACTCCTATCTCATAGACAGACCTATTCTATGTATTTATATTGCTTCTTGATTTGTTTCCTTGAAGGACTATGACTTCTCTGATAGTAGATATGCTGGAATCTTCGTGTAGATATCTTTTCATGAAAATCAGCACTTTCTGTTTATGAAACTGTTGAGCAGCTTGAATCACTTGGCAGCTTGAACAGATCAGCTTGAGTTGATTTACTCTGGCAGCTTGAACTTTTACACTGGCAGCTCGAGTTTCTTCAACTAACAGCATGAACTTACTTAGACTATTTCCCAACAATCTCCCCCTAACTTAAATTCTTTACACAAGACTTTAAGTTCTATACAAAAATGGAAATGAATAAGTAAACTGTTATTTACAAACCAAGGCTTTCAAAAACTTATAACTGTGCAAGCGTCTGATTTACAGCCTTCAAAAATTCTTTCTTCATCTCATCTCTATCACAAGATATCCTAACAGATTTCATCTGGAGTAGCATTTCCTTTGGAAGATCATAGAATTCAAGATTAAAGAACATACCAGATCCATCTGAAAATTTTATTCTGTAAGTCCTTGATTTGACAAACAGATCAACTTGCTTGATATTCATTCCTTTCTTGTTGGCATCCTCTATATCTTTTCTTATAGACTCAGGATCAACAATGGACTTCAGATCTTTGATGACTTGCTTCACTTGTGGTAGAGCAGATCTTACTTGTGTCACAGACCCAATATTATGCATCTTTGTTAGCTCATCTCTGGTCAACTTTTGAACCATATGCCAGAATGTGTCATACTCTTCTTCTGGACCAGATTCCCTTCTCACTACAAACTGAACTCTTAAGTCAATATTGTCCAGTGGCTTAGCATACCAGTATTTGATAAGAGGCTTTGTAAAGTCATGCTGGTCAATCAATTTCTCTATCTCCATGGCCTTTTGCAGATGTTGCCCAAACAACACCCTTTTAACTTGATGCAGCTTTGCTTGTGATGATGAATCAGATGCAGGAATGGAAGCAACAACTTGATCAGAAGGAGCAGGTGCACTGGTAGCAGCTTGAACATGACTTGTACTAGTTTGAACTGGGTCTTGGGATGGTTGGACTTCTTGAGAGACTTTTGTTTTCTTTCTTTTGTCCATTTCTTTATCATGGATCTCTTGCAGCCTTTCAGTGGTCATGGACTGAGCCATCTTCTTTGGAATGCCAGCTGCAAAGGCAAAATTGATCAGAAATCTTCTA
Organism: Centrapalus pauciflorus; assembly: GCA_020465985.1. Lineage (NCBI taxonomy): Eukaryota > Viridiplantae > Streptophyta > Magnoliopsida > Asterales > Asteraceae > Centrapalus > Centrapalus pauciflorus. The sequence continues at coordinate 750,241 of JAANYP010002201.1, read as the reverse complement.
TGCTCAGCCTTAGAGTGCCCTGTTGGCAACTTCCTCTTCTTTTCTCCTTGTTTGACCACAAACCCCTTTAGGTAATCACCTAAGGTTTCATCATCGTCCATTGGGGGCTGGGTTTACTGGTCTAACTCTTGATCCTATTCTTCTGCTAACTTTTTGGCAATTTCAGCATCAAAGGCAATCTGGGCTTCTTTGGAAATAAATTTATGCTTTGGAGACTCAATAAGAATGCCCTTGCCCTTATCTTTTATAGCAGAAGTTGTAGCTTGGACTGTACTGGTTGGAGCTTGGACACCTTCTCTTATAACAACTCCAGTTGCTTTTGTAGAAGCAGCTTGAGTTTCTAGGCTAACAGCTTGAGAAGCTGTTGGGACTGTTAGCCTAGATGGTGAAACTGTTGAGGCTGCTTGGACTGATGCTGTTGGAGCTGCTTGGACTGCTTTAGGAAACTCCTGATTCTCCCCCTTTTTGATAGAATTGGTTTGGTCAGGAGGACCTACAACCTTTGCCACGTGGGTTTGAATCAAACGTTCTAATTTCATGATCTTATTTCCACAGAGGGTAAACCCGTTATGGAGATAATTCATTCGTTGATTTTGAGCCGCTTCTGCCCGCTTTAGTGCAAATATCTGTGCTCCCTGTGCAGCAATGATGGACATTTGGTATTCCAACATAGCTACAACAGGTTTCATCTTGGGATCCGTCAAAAGCATAAGTTGCAGACTAGCCTCAAGATCAGAAAACACTTGTGGTGCTTGTGATCTATCACTGGCATGAATACCAGAAGCATCTGGGCCCCTCTGTTCTTGGTTCTGGGGACTTCCAGCTTGTGTTTGCACACTTGCTGTTGCCATGGGTGTGGTCTTAATTATGTTGGCACTGTCCTGTGCCTCTTGTGCAGAGACAACAGTAGTGCCAGCCACAGAACCCATATGAACAATCTCTGGAGATATGTTCACCTCCTGAGTGAGGATGGGAGTGTCCTCAATGTGTACCCTTTGTATATTCTGTGCAGAAGTGTCCTCCTGCACAGGGTTATATGGCTCTTGTCTGAGGGCTGAGGAGGAAGGAGCTCCTGGTCCTCTTTTCCTTTTATATAGAAATTTTAGTGGGGCTCTTGGCTGATGAAAAGGAGCAGAAGGAATTTGTGTAGCATGAGGAGGGGGTTGGGGTCGTGGGGGTGTAGCAGTGATGATAGGCTGAGCCTGCTCAGGACCCTCTCCTCTGTTTCTTGGAATGATGTTCATCATTGCAGAAGGCAATGGAACATCTACACTAAAAAAATTGGCACTTTGTTTTAAAAGTCTTTTGATGGAAGATAGTGAGTGCCTGTGGGAAACATGTATCCTTTTATGTAAATGAGAAGTGGTGCAAGTGTGTGCAATTATTTCTGCCAAAAATCTAGGATACATTAAAAACTTCCCATTCTTTAGGGAATGATGCCTTAACATCCCCTGAAAAATCATATTTGAGAAATTGAACCGTTGGCCCGTTGAAAAGCACACTAAGGCAGTGGCAATGTTGGAAGAAAATTCTGACCAACCGGTTCTTTTGGGGCTTATACACTGCTGAAGAATATGCACGAGATATTTCCATTTAGGTGAAAAGTGTGCTTTCAAGAAAGTAAAGGAATCAGCAGGACCCCTATAACCAATATCATGAAGACCAGTATGTAAAGCATTAAGGGTTAGGTCTGTTATACCTGTGGCATCTTGAAGATGCAGATGATGGCGAATGGAGTCCTCAGTTATGGTGATGGGAGTGCCATCAATTTTGGATAGTAGTGAAGGAACTCCATTGCTTGTTTGGACAGAGGCACGGTTCCAGAACTGCTCAATATGAGAGATGTATATGGTGGGATTGATATTGAGTGCATGATGGATATGGGAGTGTCTAAGAAAGTCCATCATATCATGGAACGGTTGAAGTTCAGAGTGTTTTAGAGAGTAGGGAAGGCAGTTGTGTTGTTTGACAAACTCCATTAAAGATTAAACGAAGGTTTTAGGGTTTGCAAAGAGGAGTGTGTGAATCGTTCAGAGAGAAAAGAAGGCCGTGGTATGAAAATTTGTAACTGGTAGTTACAACTGAACGAAACTGGGACCTTTAAAGGTTTTGAAAAAGGTTGGGTCCCGCGCACACACTTGAGGAATTACCTAAATACCCTGCACACTTTGACAGATCAAGTGAATAACTAACAGTCCGAGAAAATGAACTAGCAGCTTGAGAAAATACTCAAGCTGTTAGTTGAAACTTAGGCATCTTTTAATGAAACAGTGACTCCCCCTTAAATAGGCATATAAATTAGATAATAATGAAGACAAGTTATTCCATGTTTACCATACCAATGTTTGATACCAGGAAAGTGAACCTTCCTACATCAAAAGGTTTTGTAAATAGATCAGCTAACTGATCATCAGTATGTATTTTGGTAACTTGAATTAACTTCTTCTCATTAAAATCCCTTATAAAATGAAATCTGATTTCTATATGCTTGGTTTTTGGGAATTTCACTGGGTTTTGCACAATGCTGATTGCACTTGAATTGTCAATATAAATAGGAGTGGATAAGAAGTTCATACCATAGTCTCTTAACTGATTTTGAATCCACATTACCTGGGAGCAGCAGCTTGCAGCTGCTACATATTCTGCTTCAGTGGATGAGGTGGAAAGAGTGGTTTGCTTTTTGCATTGCCAAGAGACCAATCTTCCTCCTAAGTATTGACATCCACCAGTTGTGGATTTTCTGTCAATGTTGCATCCTCCATAGTCACTGTCAGAGTAGGCTGTTAATGTAAGAGGAGAGTCTTTAGGATACCAGAGGCCTAAATGAGGTTGGCCTTTTAGATATCTAAAGATTCTTTTAACAGCAACCAGATGGGAATCCTTTGGTGAGCATTGAAACCTTGCACATACACAGACAGCACACATAATATCAGGCCTAGAAGATGTTAGATACATAAGAGATCCTATAAGAGATCTGTATAAATGAATGTCCACATCTATTCCATCTTTGTCTGGATGTAGCTGCTTGTGAGGATCCATTGGGGTGCTTGCAACTTTGGTGTCTTGATACCCAAACTTTTCCAGTATATCTTTAACATACTTTGATTGACTTATGAAGAGACCAGTGGGCTTCTGCTTGACCTGCAATCCTAGAAAGAAAGTGAGTTCTCCCATTGAACTCATTTGAAACTTTTTGTGCATTAATGCTTCAAACTCTTTGCACAAACAATCATTTGTTGATCCAAAGATGATGTCATCAACATAGATTTGGACAAGCAGAATCTCAGCTTTAATGGACTTAGTGAAAAGTGTTTTGTCCAGAGTGCCTCTCTTGAACCCATTCTGTAGAAGATATGATGACAGAGTGTCATACCATGCTCTGGGAGCTTGATGGAGACCATAGAGAGCCTTGTCTAACTTGTAGACCCTGTCTGGATACTTGTAGTCCTCAAAACCAGGAGGCTGACATACATAGACCTCCTCTTCAATTGTCCCATATAGAAAGGCAGACTTCACATCCATTTGATACACTGTGAAACCTTTGAAGCTTGCATAGGTTAAAAATAGTCTGATGGCTTAAATTCTTGCTACTGGAGCAAATACATCATCAAAATCTATGCCTTCTTCTTGAGTGTACCCTTGTGCTACTAGCCTTGCTTTATTCTTGATGACTATCCCTCTCTCATCTTTCTTGTTTCTGAACACCCATCTTGTACCAATGACTCTCTTTCCTTTAAGAAGATCAACCAGTGTCCATACATTCTGAATCTTGAACTGTAAAAGCTCTTCTTGCATTACTTCAATCCAGGATGAATCTTTCAATGCTTCTGATGCCTTTTTAGGTTCCAGTTGAGACATGAAACATGCATGTTCAAAAGCAGCTAGACTGAATTCAGGAACTGCTTGTTCAGTAGCAGCAGTCTCATTGTGAACCATCTTCCTTGTCTGTACAGGAGTACTTGGATCACCCTGTATTTGATTGAGAGGATGATACTTGTGAACTCTGAGTGTAGGCTCTCTCTCTGTTGGAAAAGAAGATCCAAGATTTGTATCATCTCTATCAGGACCAGTGAATGGTTCAGCTACTGGAACAGCATGACTTGAATCTGGGACTGTTTCCCTTTGAGGTGGAGCTGTTCTCTTAGGACTTGGGAGTGGCACTTCAGTGTCTAGATTTGTATCATGTTGAGCATTCAGGTTCCCTGGAGGATCACAAGACAGAAGTGGTATAGTAGTATATTCATCCCAATTGATTGGATCTGTAGCAGTTTGAAACTTTGTGCCAACAGCTTGAGAATTTGTATTGGCAGCATGAGAGTTTGAGTTGGCAGCTTCAGACCTGTTTACATCAGTTTCTGCAGTATACTCAACAAAGCTCAGAGAATTTGTTAGTGAATCTAAATCAAACAACCAATCAGGACCAGTGCCTTTGACATTTGCAGTATTTTCATTAAATTCAACATTGGCACTTTCTTCAATGGTTTTAGACACACTGTTATATGCTCTATAGGCTTTGCTTTGATGTGAATATCCTACAAAGAATCCTTCTTCAGCCTTACTCTCAAACTTCCCTAAGTGAGTCTTAGTATGAAGAATAGTACATGGACATCCAAAAGACTTGAAGAAAGCTATTAGGGGACTTCTGTTGTGGAATAACTCATAGGGAGTTTTTCCTTGAGATTGAACAACTTGAACCCTATTCAGAACATAACAGGCTGTATTGACAGCTTCTGCCCAGAAAGTCATTGGCAGTTTAGAATCAGCTAACATTGTTCTAGCAGCCTCAATTAATGCTCTATTCTTTCTTTCAGCTACACCATTTTGTTGTGGTGTTCTTGGTGCACTATATTGTCTAGCAATACCTTTGGACTCACAGAAACTACTTAGAATGTGATTTTTAAATTCAGTTCCATTGTCTGATCTTATCACCTTAACTTTTGAGTTGGATTGGTTTTCAATCTTAAGAATAAAAGACTTAACTAGCTCAGCAGTCTCATCTTTAGACCTGAGAAAGTAAACCCAACTAAATCTGGTGAAATCATCAACAATAACTAAACATTAAGCCCTTTTATTCAAACTCAAAACAGATGTTGGACCAAATAGATCCATATGAATCAGCTGAAGAGCAGATGAGATTGAATTTACTTCTTTGGCCTTATGAGAAGTTTTGTGTTGCTTGCCTTTAAGACATGCTACACAATGATCATCACATATGAACTCCTTTTGTGGTAAGCCTCTTACCAGATTCTTTTTGACTAAAACATTCATGGACTTGAGGTTCATGTGACACATCCTTCTATGCCAAAGAGCATACTCATTTGATGATGCTTTGGATATCAAACAGCTTAAAGTATTTGATTTGGATAAAAGATCTGTGTCTAAACAGTAGACATTGTCCTTTCTTGGTGTTCTCAGTAAAACGAAATTTTCAGGAATTTTGAAATCTTTTGAAAGGACAATGCACTCAGAATCTGTAAACAAAACAAAGTTTTGTTTGTCACAAATTTGAGAGACACTTAATAAATTATACTTAAGCTGTTCAACATACAAAACATCATGGAAAATCATGTTGCCTGCATTGACAGTACCTTTACCTGTAACCTTACCTCCTTTTGAGTTGCCTCCAAATGCAACAAATCCTCCATCAAAGCCTTTGAAATTTGACAAGCACTTAGAGTTGCCTGTCATGTGCCTAGAGCATCCACTGTCCAAATGCCATCTTGTTTTATGAGGTGACCTGTGGTTGCCCTGCACAAATAAAAGCTTAGTCAGTAGTGGAGTAAACCCAAACCAAATTGGTTTTGGGTTGGCCTTGTGCATTGACATAACTAAAGACTGTTTTTGACTTCTTATACTTAGTGAGATCTACTGATGGAGTCTTTGGAGAGTATTTAGTGATTATATGAGGTATCCAGGTATTTTGATCATCTTTTCTTCTAACAGTCTCAGATGATTCACTAACAGTTCCAGAATCTTGCTTAGCAGCTTGATCTGTGTTTTTAGTGCTAACAACTTCAGTATTTGCACTAACAGCTTCAGAATTTGGCTTAGCAGTCTGATCTTTTGCATCAGCAGTTTGATCTGACGATTTTTCCTTGACACACCATATTTGTTTAAAGCTTAGTTTAGGATTTGCCAAAACTTGTTTTTGATGTGTGGACTGTTTTTTATTAGCTTTTGAAAGCCTGTGATCAACTGTTTTCTTTGGAACTGGTGTAGCAGAAGGTTTGACCTTTGAATGTTTTGCCTGAGTAGGACTTTATTTTTTTTGATTCACAGTCTGTTTTTCAACAGCTGGTTTATAAAAACAATCCTTGGCCAAGTGATTCTTCCTGCCACAGTGAAAACACCTTTTGACTATTTGAATTGGAGAACCAGATTTATCTGACAATTTCTGGTTCTTGTTCCTCTGATTTCCCCTTACATGCTGTTGTTTGGGAAACTTTTGAACACCATGCTTTTGGCATGTGTAGACAGGAACATTTTTACCCTTTTTAGTATTCTTTGAAGAAGATGCAGTGTTACAGTTAGAATGTACAGAAACTTATGGAGCAGCATTGCATACACTCATCTTCTCTTTTCCTTTCTTACTGGGGGCTTGGATCTCTGTGGGTGCACTCATTGTTTTGTGTTTCTTCTCAACTGCTGTGTACTCATACCCTCTACTTTGAATCTGATCTTCTTTAGATTCAGGGCTGGGATCAAGAATAGGATCTACAGTAGTCATAGACTCATCTAATGGTTCATTGACAAGTCTATCAGCAACTTCACTCATTGGATGAATGTATTTGTTGTTGTATGGGGGTGGAGTAGCCCTGTAGCCTATGCCTTCTTTGGGATTAACCTGAGATTGTACCCTATCTTTAAATTGGACTTCCATTAGGTGTTCCAGCTTTTGATTAGCCAATTTGAAGTTACCTAGATCTATATTAACATATTCTAGTTTCTTATTAGCCTCTAACACCTTTTGTTCAGTCTCTTATACCTTTTTATTCAGGGATTCTATTTTCTTATTTAGCTCCTTTTTCTCCCACTCATGATATGTTCTATCATGTCCCATTTGAATCTCATTATCCTTATAGTCATTGATCTGTTTTTCAAGATCTTCTATGGCTTGCATATATTCATATCTCCTTTCTTCCATCTTAGCTAGAGTTTTGCACATGCTCTCATTATGGTCTCTGTATTTTTTAACCATATTTTTGCATGATTGAGAGCAGAGTTTAGAATTTACCTCAGATGGTAGTTCAGTGGAGGAGACATTTGATGTTTCTGCCATTAGAGCTTGATTTTGAAACTCTTCCTCTGTCTGATCACTCCAGTCAAACACATTGTCTTCTTGAGAGACAAGTACTGTTGATGATGATGTCTGATTGGGCTGTGGAGTCCTTGATGACTGTTGACCTTGAGATCTACGTTCTCTGGCAAAGTGACCAAGCTTATGACATTTATAGCACTCAACGTTTGACTTATCAAAAGCTGGTTTGCCTTCTGTTCTGGCTTGAAAGTTGGTCCTTCTAGTTCTTTTAAGAAACCTTTTGGCCCTCATGGTCAGCATTGCATGTTGCCACTTTAAATCCATCTGTTCAAGATCATCTGGATGAATTTGTTCTAAATCTTCAGCGTTTAGAGCAAACAATCCATCATTGGCAGCAAAAGCCTCATAGTGAGCTTCAGCAGAGTTGCCATCACTACCTGAAAAGGAATCACTGCTATTAGATTTTTCAGAAGACAGAAGAGCAGTATTGTGATTATAAAAAAAGGATTTCTTTTTAGTATCAATTTCAGTCTCAAACACTCTCATACTGTTGTACAGATCATCCAATTCTATCTCATCAAGAGTGTCTTTTGTTCTCCATTGTGCAGCATAAACTGTCCATTCTTCTCCAAGAGATCTGAGAAACTTTCTGTTGACTTCATCTTGATCCAGGCTGACTTTTGCACTTTCCAGCTCACTTATCAGTTTGTTGAACCTGTCAAAGATTTGAGTAAGGTTTTCATTCTTGCCACCAGAAAAGTTCTCATACTGCTGTTTTAAAAGATCCTTTTGATTTCTCTTGGTACTTGCATTACCAGCAAATCTTTTCTCTAAAGCATTCTAAAGAGAATGAGCAGTATAAAACTTTTTGAACTGATGTTGATAAGCATTAGGAATGGCTATTTGTAAAAGTGTAAGAGCTTTCACTTCATTCATTCTAGCCTTTCTTTCTAGTTTAGTTTTTGGAGGAGTTTTGACTGGTTTACCCTCATCATCAAGTTCTGGATCAACTACAGGAGGAAATTCAACAGCTTCCCATATGGCATAATTAATGAAGTGAATATGCTGTTGAATCCTGAGTTTCCACATCTCAAACTCAGTGGGCTTGAGCATAGGCACTCTGAGTCCTTGCCCAGATCCACTGCTGCTATTTTCAAATTCCATTGCAAAAGAAAAAAAATTTAAAAGAAAGTTTTCGACTTTGAAAAAAAAAAAACAAAGAACGACCTGTGGCTTTGATACCACTTGTCAGGATCTAAAAGTAATTTAACCAAGACTAACTGATTTGAATTTATCAGAGTATAAATCAATAATCTTGCTTTGAATCAAAGTTTAATTAAGAAGTTTGCGGAATAACACTTAATTATTTTAACAAAAGCTTTCAGAATGCAGATAAATTCCATTCTTACATCATTAAGTGTCACTTATGCTATTAAGGTTGATGACAGTAAGACGCGTAAGACAAATAATATAAGTCAAGGATGCTCCTTAGAATTTGTAGGCCGACTCTTTAAAACAGACTTGATGCCCGTCAAACTGAGCAGTTTTGACGTGGTCATAGGCATGGATTAACTATCGAAAAATCATGCTGAAATAGTGTGCAAAAAGAAGACGGTTCATATACCCTTAGCCAATAAGAAGGTCCTTACTATCCAAGGCAAAGCAAGAAATACCAAAGTAAGTATCATCTCTAGCATTAGGACCCTGAAGTGTTGATAGAGAGGGAGCCAAAGGAAAAGAGGCTAGAAAATATTCTTATTATTTTTGGTTATCCCAATGTATTTCCAGAACACTTACCTGAACTCCCAACATCGAGGCAAGTCAAATTAAAAAATCGGCCTAGTATCAGGTGCGGTACCAGTAGCTCGAGCACCATGCCGATTAGCCCCATCATAGTGTAAGAATCGTCCAACCAACTGTAGGAGCTCTTAGATAAAAGGTTTATCAAACCGAGTTCCTCGCTTTGCAGGAGCTCCAGTGTTGTTCATAAAGAAGAAGAATGGAACCTTCAGAATATGCACCAATTACCGAGAGCTAAATAAGCTAAAAGAACCGATACTCGCTCACAAGGATCAATGACTTGTTTGACCAAACTCCAAGAATTAAGCTTCTATTCGAAGATCGTATTAAGGTCAGGTTATCATCAGGTTAGAGTTCGCAAGAAAGATATTCCAAAGACAGCCTTCAGATTCCGTTACGGTCATCATAAATTCCTATTAATGTCGTTTGGATTAACCAGTGCCCCAACGGTATTCATGGACCTCATAAATCGGGTGTGCAAACCTTATCTAGACAAATTCGTGATTGTATTCATGAATGACATCTTAATCTACACACGAAACAAGGAGGAGCACGAGCAAACAATTAAGACTAATTCTAGAGTTGTTGAAGAAATAACAACTATATGCCAAGCTTTCTAAGTTTGACTTTTGGCTAAGATAGGTAAGATTTCTCGGTCACGTGATCAATAGTAAAGGGACCCAAGTCGACCCCGCAAAGATCGAGGCTATCAGGAATTGGTCAACTCTTAGAACCCCATAGAGATACGACAGTCCTTAAGAGTTACCACTTATTATAGGCAAGTATCAAAAATTTCTCAAAGATCACCGAAGCTCTAACAAAACTGACCCGAAAAGATATTAAGTATGATTGGGGCGAAGATCAGGAGACATCATATTAGTTATTAAAGCACAATCTGTGCAACGCGCTTATTTTATCCAAGAGAAGCAAGAAATTTGTAGATTACTGTGACGCTTCACACAGTGGGTTGATATCAAAAGATAGGGTCATAACTTATACTTTATGAAAACTTAAGGTTCACTAGGTGATTTACACAATGCATGATCTGGATCTTGAAGCAGTAGTCTTTATCCTTGGAGACATTGGTTGTACGGTATGAAGTGTATTGTATTCACAGACCATAAGAGCCTCCAACACATCTTGAACCAGAAAGAGTCGAATACGAAGTAGTACCGTTGGATGGAACTAATAAGTAATTGCAACCGTGAAAATTCGTTATCACCTGAGGAAAACTAATGAGCTAAGCCGTTAAGAGTACAAGTGGATAAATAGTTTAGGATAAGGGCTAATAAAAAAAATCGATATTCCATGAATAGAATCTGATTACTCGGTTTGGTGGAATGAGAAAGCTGGCTATGGATGAAGGACACAAATTAAGATATGTCGTTCACCCCGGATCTGATAAAATGTATCATGACCTTAAGGAGCAATACGGGTGGCCTATTATGAAGAATGACATTGCAACATCTGTTAGAAAATTCCTAAAATGCTCCAAAGTTAAAATAAAACATCAGAAACCATTTGGGTAATAGTCGGCACCTAACAAAATCCGCGCGTTCCTACCAATCAAGAAGAACATCAGGATGAATAAGCTAGTCCAAACGTACCTCAAGGAAGTCGTCTCCGGACACGGAGTGCCTATTATAATCATTTCGGAAATGGATAGCAGATCTACATCTAAGTTTTTTGGCAATATTACAGCAAGCTTTGGATACAAACTTAGACATGAGTACCACATATCACCCTCAGACCGATGGTCAGAATAATAGAATGGTCGAAACCCTAGAACACACATTAAGAGCCTATGTAATGGATACACAATTACCTTAGTAGAATTATCGTACTACAATAGCTATCACTCAAGTATTAAAACTGCTCCATTTGAGGCCCTCTACGGGCAAAAGTGTCGATCACCGATTTATTGGGAAGAAGTGGGAAATGGCCAAATCACTGGCATTAAGATCATTCACGAAACTACCGAAAGGATAGTACAGATACGAAACTGACTAAAAGTTGCCTGCGATTGTAAGAAAGTTATGCAGATGAAAATAGAAAATCCCTTGAGTTCTAATTAGGAGAACGAGTACTGATGAAAGTCTCGCCATGGAAGGGCGTGATACGATTTGGGAAACAAGGATAATTAAACCCTCGATACATTGGCAATGCAAAGTCTTAAAGTGAATTGGACTCGTAGCTTATCGTTTAAAGTTACCACCAGAGCTTAGCAGCATGCACAATACCTTCCATGTATCGAATAAGAAGAAGTGTTTGTTAGAGGAGACACTTGTTAACCTTTGGAAGAGATCCAGCTAACTGATAAACTTCGCTTCATCAAAGAGTCGGTTGAAATCATCGACCGTAAGGTCAAAGGATTGAAGCACAGTTGTATACCCATCCACAATGTCAGATGGAATTCTAGACATGGACCACAATTCACTTAGGCATGCAAAGGCCAGTTTAAGCAAAGATACTCTCATCTACTCTTAAGTAACAATACCCCTGAGGAAACAGGATAAAATTTCGGGACGAAATTCCCTTAACAGGGGGAGACTGTAACATCCGACATTAAACCAGGTTAGCAACAATGACCTAATATGTATTTAATAGCCAATTATAATCTAATCAGTGGTCATTAGAAATTAATCAAAGTGATTAACAATGCTCATTAGAAAATTCAACTCAATTAGAATCAAATTCATCGGTGCGATGAATCGGGAAATCAATTAATCCAATCAATTTACATTATGAAGGATTAATTCAACTAAGTACATAATTTAATTATGATTAGTGACACTAATCAAACACAAATACAATTACTTAACATTAATTATGCAAGACTAAAACAATTCATTAAAACAATGCATCCATAAGTATTTATGAATTTACAAGAAAATGGATATACAAGAATACATTTCTAAATACTTTTATACAGAAAAAAAATGAAAATACATGTATAATACATGTATGGCCAGCCATAGACATGTGATGTATTAGAGGTTGACTTCTATTTTTTTAATATTACTTTAAACACAATCATTTTGTTTAAAAGTGCACTCTACCTTTTCATCCAAGCCTTTCATCATTTGAAAGACCAAACACTTTGCCTATAAATAAGACCTCATTTCTCACTTCTTTTCCACACTTCAAACATCAAAAATCTCTCCTTTCTTCTCTAAAAACCGGATCTATACACACACACACACACACACATCACAAACCCTTTCATTCAAGTGTTCTTCAAGAAATTCAAGTGTTTTTGGTGCATATCTTGCAAGGATTTCAACTTCTACTCAAAATCATATTCTAAACACTTCAAAGTAAGTAAATACTAACTTATTTCGTCATACATTTATGTTTATATAAGACTTGCATAATATATAAAATCACTAACAACAACAAGTTTCATAAAAACTCAAGTTTATAAGTTTCTAGTTTTTATTTTTAAGTTGTTTCTTTAAATGTGTTTATGAATATATGAACACATCATAAAAGTGTTAACATTATGAAACAAGTGATATATATGTGTTTTATAACTTTTATACAAGTAGTCTTTGAATAAACAACAAGAATCTTAAGTTATTTCAAGTTTATAAACTGCGGATTTTCGGCAGAAAATTTATATCGACTTTGAAAAATCGTAACTAATTCATAACTTATCGAAATGAGTTGGTTCTTGTCTCAAAAGATAGATCTATGTCTTAACTATAGATTTGAAAGTTTTCATAATTTATTTTGGAGTTTAAGACCTCCAGAAATTATTTGGGAAACCGAAAGTTTGACAGCTCAAAAATGGCCAAGATAGGGTTTTCAACGAGCTTTTTTACCAACCTAAACATATCTAAAAATGACCGTTCTTGATTCTAAAAATCCTTTATATATATTAGTTTAATGTCCTAGAAAACCAATGTCTAAAACATTGTGGAGCTTGGTCAAAAATAGCCTCAAAGTAGGCCGAAAAACCTCCGAAAAAGCTGGAAAATTATATATATATAAACTTGACGTTTTAAGCGGGTTTTATTTATAAACTTGTAATGTTGGGTGATTTAAGACATAAAAAATCTATAAATATATATCATCATATATTAGAGATATTAAGTCCTTATTATCATTTAGGACTCGATTAAACCGACTCGATGCATCATCCATCCAATTACGCTAAATAGCTTTTTACGCTCGTTTTTGCCATCGCAATCTCGGTGAGTCTTCATAGCCCCTATTTTCACTATCTATTGGGGTGGAAATACATGCACTGTTTTCATATGGACATCAAAACTGTTTATTTCTTATATGTATTACATGTTTGGATCCATCAGCCCTCAAATCATGAACCGTTAATTGCATTTATTTGCAAGCGCGGATATATTGTGGATAGATCTATCGGGAGTCATGTCCTCTATTCGGGTTAGTTCGGGTCGGCTAACAGCGAGTGCATATATATTCAACACACGGTATTACGTATGGGAATACTGCACAGGGCAAACTCATTTTAATTAAGCTTCGGTTGCATGATGGTTTATGTAATACATACACGGAATTTATGATTTTATAAATTCAACTCATCTGATAATGTCCATACAACTGGTCTTTTCGCTTAAACTTATGAGCTCACCAACAATTTGTTGACGTATTTTAGCATGTATTTTCAGGTGTTTAAGACATGCACATTCCTCGGAAGTATTCCAAGGCTTCCGTTCATTTTGAAGTCGCATCATTTTCAAACTCGGAGATTTACATGCATCTTTCCGGATAAACTAAATCGTGTATTTAAATCTTGGTATTTTAAGAACTACTTCGCTGTATTTTGGTTATGTAAAACAACATTTATATTTGAAGTTAAATCAATGTATTTTTGAAAATGTCCATATAGTGGTCGTTCGTTTTGATTATGGTTACGCTTCTGCGACGTCACTTTTCGTTGCCAACCGGGGTAACGGGGTGTGACATTTATAGAATGCGTAAATCTGTGTATTCACTAAGCTTTGCTTAGCCCTCAGTTGTTCAATTTTTACAGGAAAAGGGAAATCCACTACGGGACCTTCTAGCTAGGTCATCCAATTGAATTATTTGAAGATATTTACTACTCATCTTGGTAACTGAATCGTTGGATTATTATCGTAATACATTTGGGATGATGTAATAAATTTTGAGTATGTAGACTTAGACTTGAAACCTTGTAGCATCGTAGGGTGTTTAAAACAGTTGTATTATTATGTACTTTAATGCTTCCGTAATTATATTAAGCTTTCAGATCATTATGTAATCATGTGATTAATCCTGGGTGTATTGTAATGGTGGTTATTGTGTCAAGGGTGTCACAGATAGTACCCGGCTAATCCTAAAACGCTACGGATCTCAGGCACAGTCTTCGGCGGCTCCCAACTCATTACGGCCTCTATCTTCGCTAGATCCACTTTAATACCCTCAGCGCTCACAACATGCCCCTGAAATTGAACCTCTCGCAACAAGAACTCACATTTGGAGAACTTCGCGTACAGTCTCTCCTTTCGCAGCACGGTTAAAACCTCTCGCAATTGCTGTTCGTGGTCCTCGGCATTCCGCGAATATATCAGGATGTCGTCGATAAACACAATCACGAACCGATCCAACATAGCTCTACACACCCTGTTCATCAAATCCATGAAAGCTGCGGGTGCGTTAGTCAATCCAAAGGGCATAACGAGGAACTCATAATGGTCGTAGCGTGTCCGAAATGCAGTCTTCGAAACATCCTCATCTCTAACTCGCAACTGATGATAACCAGATCTCAAGTCTATCTTTGAGAAGAAACTCGAACCCTGCAACTGGGCGAACAGATCGTCAATGCGTGGAAGCGGATATCGGTTCTTCACTTTCACTTTATTCAGCTCTCTATAGTCAATACACATCTGCATAGTACCATCCTTCTTCTTCACAAACAAAACAGGCGCTCCCGATGGGGACGAACTCAGACGGATAAATCCACGATCCAATATCTCCTAAAGCTGCGACATTATCTCTCGCAAATGTAGGAGTGTCATGAAGCCCAACGAACTCCCGGATATTAGACCGCAAACCATCAATAAAGGCATCAGCCTTCCGGATCTCTGTATCGACATGCTGGGGTGCAAACTGAGAATACTCATTAAATCTATCCACGTACTGCTGAACAGTCATACTACACTGCTGGAGGTGCAGAAAACGACGCTCCATTTCCCGGCGCTCGCCGCGGGGGATGTACTGTAACTCAAAGGTAGCACGAAACTGCTCCCAAGACATGGCATAGGCCGCAGATGTAGTCATGGAGGACTCGATGGACTTCCACCACTGCGAAGCCCCTCCTCTCAATAAGTAGGTCGCGTAACCGACCATATCTCGCGGGTCAACATGGGCGAATCGGAAAGCCGCCTTAATCTCTCTTTCCCAAGCCATAGCCGCACCCGGCTCACCACCGCCCCTGAACTGAGGTGGGACTCCTGTCATGAAGTTCTTAAAGGACCCACCTCGCTGGGTAGAAGAAGATGCACCAACCCCTGTCTCGGTACCAGTAACTGGTGGTGAATCTGATCTCTGACCTTGATCTCGCTCACGGTAGAACTCAGCCAAAACCTCTCGAAGCTCAGATCTACGAATGAACTCATCCCCAGCTGGCCTCTCTGGCCCGGATCCCTCTCTGTGATCTGCCATAACTACCTGCACGTATTACAATGGTAAGATAACGGACAGAATACCAAGCGTTATACAATAAGCTAGGTCAGTTAATTCCGCTAAACTCAGAGTCAGGGAAGAATCCCACGGATCTGAACACGGTCAAAGCTCAAGCATCCACTGATACTCAATACTGAAACCACAAGCTCTGATACCAAGTTGTAACACCCACTTTTCTCGTATAAATGCCACCTCAATATATAATCATAAGTGGAACATCGCAAGCATCTCACAGTACACATGTCATATGATTAACAGAAAACACTGATAATTAAAAACTTTAATACACAAGTCGTCACAACATGTCGCATGCTAATACATATAACTGCTGAACTAACTGTTAAACATCAACCACTGATAGCTAACACATATGCTGATCAGATACAAAATACAATTAACAGTTCTTATAGTTTACTATCAGGAGACCGCAAAAACACACACAAACTATGGTTTACCCCAGATCCTACTTCGGCGGCTGCTCCGACTGTGACCCCACTGTATGACTGTCTGAGACACGTAAGACTAGAAAACATAAGCTGGGAAGCTCGTGAGTGCATGAGGGTTAGACTCTGCAAATAACATCATATAATATACACAACACATATAACTCAACACATATACACAGGGCTCAATGCTAAGCACATATCTCTGCTCAAAGGGTACGCCGTTCCCTGGCTAACAGGCCGCACACAGCAGCGGTTAGCTACACAGTTGGCACAGGAGCGACCTGGCGATAAACACTGTTGTATATATAAAGTTTCAAACTTCGTGACTGGTTAGGGACACTCAGCCTACGCGATCACATTTCGCGGATACCTGCAACTCAAACACATATAGCACGTATAGGGTAGGTAGAAGCATACCTGTGCGCCATATCTCTGTCTCATACACATATCACACTATATACAACATGACACAACTCTAAAAATGGAGCGCTCATCTCAAAAAGAACTCGAGTACTCACCAAATACCCAAAATCAACTGTGACCCGAAACTCTTTCACGGCTCGGTACGTGCTCGGCTCGAACCTGTAAACACCACGGATCCCAAAAATTAACACAATTTCAACCGACAGACAACAAAACCCGAACACAATTATCATAAGCAACCCGACTGAAACATGACCCTAATTGAGCAACCAACGCCCGAAACCCAGCCGCATCGCGGCCCGCGCCCAGGCACTACGGTCGCGCCGTAAAGTGCGATCGCGCCGCGACTATTGCGGCCGCGCTCACGCTACAGCTCTAGCTTCTCTGCTCGATTTCCATGGCAGAACCAGGAGTATTTCACCTCCCAAACTCGATTCCAGGCAACAACATACACATGAACTCATATATATTCAACCTATATAACTCCAGAACCAAAACCCTCAATATCATACACACACATCTCGAATTTTATACCACAAATAATGGATTCTTACCTTGATACTACACAACCACAAAGAAGAGGAAGGAAATGATCAAACTCAGACTTTGGTTCCTCCTTGCTGCTCCAAAATCAGATACAGACACACACGCTTTCTGAAATTTTTTTGCCAAAGGAAGCAATACTTAACAAAGCTTCATATATATGCTTTCTAAAAATAGAAAGCTTCAGACCCGCTAAATCCGAACCCGATATCACTTTTTCACATTTAATGTCATTCCAATAAGATTAAATGCATGATCTCATAATAAATAATAATAATCCACTAATTATTAATCCGGAGACACGTATCACTCGGTCCCGACACGTATAATCCACGAAATGGGACTCAATTAGACCAACGTAACAATATTAAAATAGAGAGCCAATAAATTAAATCCACGTACTAGGCTCAAATCCGGGATGTTACAGGTGTTATCCTTTTGTGCTACATAAAATATATGTAGAATATATTCACTCTGTACTCAGTAAGCTTTGCTTACCCCGTAGTTGCTCACTTTTTTACAGGAAGTGAAAAATCCGCTGCCGTACCTTCTAGCTAGGTCATTATTGAAGTCTTTTGAGGACAACTACTACTCAATCGGTAACTGAAATCATGGGGTCATGTGTTGTAATATTTGGGATGTTGTAATAATGTATTTAGTATGTAGATTTAGAATGGAACCTTGTAGCACCGTAGGGTGTATGACTTGAATTTTAATCATGTACTTTATTGCTTCCGCATTTTATTAAGTATTCAGATCATTATTGTTTATTAATGTGATGAGATTGATCTTGGGTGTTATGATTTTGGTTATTGTGTCAAGGGTGTCCCAAGTAATTAAGAGGAAGAAGTTCCAAATTTCAAGGAGTCAAATCTAGCAAGAAATTTTGAAGCCAAAGTTCTAGAAAGTCTATCTGTCGAAATGGGTGAACAATTTAGAAGAACTGTCGAGTTACATTATCGCCCTAGTGATGTGCCCAACCACTCACTTATTTGATATCCAGAAAATGAGAACGAACCCGAAGTTCGACCTCAGTTATTCCAAATTCTTCCCATCTTTAGAGGAATGCCTAGTGAGGACACCTATGAGCATTTAGCTGAATTCACATCTATTTGTAAAGCTAGTCATGTTCGAGGTATAACCACCTATAGTTTAAAACTTCGATTATTCCCTTTCTTTTTAAAAGAAAAAAGCCAAAAATTGGTTTGTGTCGCTACCCACCAATAGCATCACAACCTGGGATCAAATGAAGCGCAAATTTCTCATGAGTATTACCCCATAATGAAGACCACTGAGAAACAAAAAGAGATCTCCGGTTTCAAACAAAAACCAGGTGAACAGTTCTAAGAAACATTTGATCGGATGAGTGAATTGCTAAGAGCTTGTCCACACCGCGAAGTTCCAAAATGGATGCTCATCAAAACTTTCTTTGATGATGTGAGTCAAGAAAGCCGGAACATGATCACCGGCGCTACTGGTGGCTCATTCTTAGCTAAAGAAGATGATGAGGCTAGGGAATTACTGAATCAACTCAGTAAAGGTCTCAAAGTTCAAGCCGGTTCTGAAAATAATATCGGAGTTCAGGTAATGGGTATAGACAATGCCTGGAAACATGAAGTAAAGAGTGAAATCTCAGAACTTGGAAAGAAGATAGATCAACTGACAAAGGGTTTTAGCCAGAACCTCGTTGCATCAGTTAATTGCGTAATATGCGGAGATCCATCTCATCATCCTAAAACATGTCCTCAGGTGCAACCCACTAAAGAATATGCGAACGATGTATATAGTTTTAGAGCTCATAGGGAGAGGGATAACCCATTTTCGGAAACCTATAATCCAGGATGGAGAAATAATCTTAATTTTCGATGGAAAAATGATCATCTTACCTATTATCAATCTAAACCAATGTATGAACCACCACGAATAGTATATCAATATGGTTCAACTTCTGCTGCTAAGGATGAGCGATATTACAATCCAAACCAAAGTGATCAACCTCAATTTCATGTTGAGACGAATATGAGTTCTTCACAATTTTTGGAGTTCGCGGAATTCATGAAGCAACAATCGGCTTTTAACGAGATGTTGAGTCGCCAAATTGGCCAGATAGCCGAATCACTCACAAGACGATATGAGGGAAGCTTCCAGGTAACATTGTTTTAAACCCTTCGCACACACACGACAAAGAAAAGAAGCATGAGGTTAATGAAGTGTCCATGGTGACTGTTTTGAGGAGTGGTAGAAAAGTTGATAATAAGATCGAAATGCCAAAGGAACAAGAAGTAGAAGAAGACACCGACACTGAGGTCGTGTATGAAGAGATAGCGAATCCTAAGCAAAAGGAAGGCGCTAAGAAAGTTACTTTTAAAGGAACCAATGAAGGCAGATGTCCCAACTCCCAAAGTTAGGGAGGCGGTTAAGGATCAATACACCACAGCTCCTCCTCCTTATCCTGCTGCTCTAGAAAATCCAAAATCTTCTCCATATGGTAAGAGAGATCCACAACCCGAGATTTGTGGGAGTTATACAATCAAGTCAAGATCAATATCCCATTGGTCAAGGCTATTCAACAAATACCCTCTTATGCTAAATTCTTAAAAGATCTTTGCACGCAGAAAAGAAAGTTCAAGGTCTCGCTTCCCAAGCAGATCAACTTAACTAAGTAAGTAAGTGAAGTGATATCTAATTCCTTTCCACCAAAGCTGAAAGATCCTGGATCACCTTTGAATCTAGTGACAATTGGCAATGTTTAAATGAAAGAGGCATTACTCGACCTTTGAATCCAGTGATGAATGCTTCCACCGCTGCTTCAATCGATTCTGAATGTTAAATGATAGATGCGGTGGATGAGCTTAAGTAGAACGGTTCACTAATCAATGCCAATGATACCACCGAATTATTCTTTGCTGAGCACGACACTGCTAAGATGAACTTTGATGAATGCAATGAAATTGATGCAGTCATGGATTCCACACTGAAACCTAAACAACCACCGTGAACCCATAAAACTAAGAAATTACAAACTGAATTGCCTCAATCTGCAAAACCTTTATTAGAACAACCACCTGTTCTAGAATTGAAAGTCCTGCCTGTTCATTTGAAGTATGCATTCTTAGGTCAGAATGACACTCTTCCAGTCGTTATTTCATCACATCTGACCGAGGCACAAAAAAAGCTTTACTACAAGTGTTAGTAATTTATAAAGAGTCAGTAGGTTGGACTGAGAATATTGTTGCCGACCACTATCTAGGCTCTCAATTCTTCCATTAGACTTAACTGATCACATTAGGGACTCCTTCTCTGATGAACATTTATTATCAATTTTCAAAACACCATGATTTCCATTTGACACAGGTTAAAGTTATGGGCTACCAATAATATGCTGGTCTCTGAACTAATTAGGTTATAGGAACCCAAACATACTTAGACTAGTATAGCAGCCGTACGTCTGGCTGAAGACAAAAAACTTAGCGCTTTCTAGAATGCAACCCAGAGAACTTTATGGGTGTTTTTCTGGAAACCCTCACGAGACAACACTTGTCCACTCGGGATACCGAGGGCTTTAACGGCTTGTTACACGTGCTAAGTGCAATCGTGATTCCCTACGAAAAGGTGGATTATTTTAATTATTTCTTTACTTTAGTTAAATGTTAGTGTCACCAACTAAGTTGGGGAGGATTTCCAACCCAGTTTTAGTTGTTTCTAGTTTTAAGTTTTCTTTGACTCTTATTTTTTTACTTTAGTATTTCTACTTATAATATCTTAGTAGTTTATCTATCCCACATAAGCAAAGAATTTTATTAAGAAGGTGCTTGTGTTCGTTGTCTGCGCATTTTAACTTTGTTTATGTGATGAGGACGTCACAATGGTCTAAGTTAGGAAGGGTAGGTTCTATGAAATGTTTAATATGATCTAACGAGCCTCCACAATTTTTTTTATTTAGGCCGAAATTTTACCACCTGAATAGAGAGCTACGACATATCATGAATAGCAGAATTGAGCATATTGAGAGGGGGTTCAACATCAAGAGGATTTTCAGGCTGGTAGTTTTTCAATTGTATCTTCGGTCCTCGTCTTCCTCCTTACTGGTGATCAGGTACCATCGTTCCTTGCTCTTCAGAATTATCATATTTAGATTTGCTTGTTTGGGTTAGAATTTTAATTTTTACAATTTCGTTTCAGTAATTGAGTGTGTTTTATTTTCATTTGTCGAGTCCTATTGAATGTGAATGCTTAGTGTCAATACAATTTCTTTCTATTTCCCCAATGGTTCTTGTTTGTCGATTAAGCCGTGGAAAATGATGACACATAGAAAAATGTACCCAGAATTAGTTATTGTTAGTAAGGAATTCTAGAATTATGTTAAGAGTTGTGATAATAATTAACATTCTAATATAACTTGAGTTCAAGTAAGTTAACATACATTTGTGCTAAAATTAAAATAATGTGTCAAAAGATTTTGGAAAACTCATGCAATAAGGGGGAGCTTAAATATGTTTTAGCCTCAAAATGATTCAAGTATAGCCTAGTTGGTTCGGGAAATTAAGTCCTTTGGGGTACCATTCATGCCTAATCCCCTAAAATCATCTGGTTTGGGAGTGATTGACCTAAATCTCGCTACGTGGACCAATTAGAAAGCTATGGTTAACTTGCATTAAAAAGAAAAAAATAGATAAAAGCATGATAATTAAAAGTAATATCTTATGGTATACATGCATAGAGAGAAAAGATGGTCAAAAGACCCACAATGTGTTTTATAATTACTTAGAGAAAAGTGAGATACATTATAATTATTTAGAGAAAATGTGTTTTAACTGAAAATGTTCTTTAGCTTACATTCAAAAATTTAATGCATTATTGCGAAGGCTGATTTAACCTAGATTTATTGAACACTTGCTAATACAGTCGGTACATAGTTAGTTCTAATTCTAAGGCTTACTCGGGGACGATCAAGAGTTAAGTTGGGAAGGTTTGATAGGACTGTATTATTGCGTGTTTTCAGTAGTTTTAAAGACTCATATATGCATTTTCACTTCGTCACTGTAGTACTTTTACATCATATTTGTGTTTTAGGGTCCGGAATTCAATTCAAAGCACCACGAGAAATTCAGCTCAAAAGGCGCAGGTCGGGGAGTAGGGCTACACCCAGATCTACGCCACCCTACGCCTCATAATAGTAAAATTTCAAGTTCAAGATCAGTTCCAGCGCAGGCTGGCGTACCCCCGGGCGCATGCGGCGTAAAATTCCTGCAGACGCGTTTTTTATCCTCAAACACTAATTTTCGTAGCCTCTATAAATAGAGGTCATTTTCAGCCATTTTTGGGACTCCTGAAGTGTTGAAAAAAGCGGCAAAGCGCTGCCGGAGTTGATTAATACGATCACGAAGGCGGTGGATTGCACCCGTTCGAGCCTACGATGATGTCTCCAACCATTCCCGGTGAAGAGCACACAATGAGCGGCTAAACCACCATAGCCTTTTGCGGAGGATCTACGACTAAGTTTTACACTCTTGAATTTCACTTTATGTTTTGACGTATTTCGTGTTTCTTGAATACATTATGTGTAATGCAAATGATAAACATTCGTTTATTATTATGAGTAAATGGTTTTTATTGGTAAAAGCAAGATAGTTCATAGTGGTATTATTATTTGTGCCGAGTCCATTAGTTTAGGGATTAAGACAAGAAATGAATATTGCATGCACAATGCTGAGATTTATTGGTTAAAATATTTATGACTAATTTGACTACGCAATTGATTATGTCTATGTGATCGTTGCATGAAATTCAAGTGAGTAATAACTTACTCCGTAGTGATCCTGTATATGGTTATCTTCAATTTGTTTGTTAATCTATTCGTTAGTTGCTTGCCGTTGTTTTAGTTATAATTTAGTTGTAATCATTATTCCAAACAAATCACTCATTTCACAATTTAATCGCTTTTATAAACCTAAAGAAACTAGCTAATTAACCCTAATAAACGTACACGCTCCCTACGGATTCGACCCTTACTTCCCTATGCTAATAGTTAGATTTAAGGTTATTTCTACGGGCCACAACGACGGCTCGTCACCCAGCATGATGAAAACTTGTCAACCGTGCCCTAGGCACGAAGGGGCAAACATTGACCGTATTCACATTTGGTTTGTAAAGAAATATTGTTGAATGTGTAATTGTTGGTACACCCTGTGTGACGATAGCAGTATAGATATGTAATAGATAGTCATTTGTAATAGATGAAGCTTTATTAATACAAGTTATGTGTGTTAATTCACATTTATGTATGATGTCCACATTTTCATGTTAAGTTTTAGAATAAGTTCTAGAATAAGTTCTAGGATAAAATCTAAGATAAGTACTAGAATAAGTTCTAGGAATAAGGTTCGAACTTATCCAAACCCAGACGAACTTAGTGAAGCTAAGTTCATAGGGTATTGGACAAGTTCGTGGGCTTAGGCCTAAACGAACTTAATCTGTCAAGTTCGAACTAAATCAGTATAATTACATGTTAATTGGTTTCATTTAGGGACTTTTGTGAAATACGAGTTTCAGAGCTTTTGCAAGTGCACGTGCAAGCTAGAGCATTTCAATGAGTCAATTTTGTAGAAATACACCGTGTGGGGTCGTTCGTTGTATCGACTATCATCGTGTTTGTCTCCGGTTTCTGTGCGTGATCGATCCGTTAAGCCACTAACGAGGATTCCACACTCGTTGGACAGTGTTGCGTCAAGATTAGATCCGTGACTCAGGTGACCTTTGACAGCGTTTCATACCATGCCCTTGGTGCTTAATGCAATCCATACAGAGCCTTATCGAGTAGATACACTCTGTCGGGATACTTTGGATTAGTGAACCCAGGCGGTTGTTCCACGTACAACAGTTCCTTCACATTTCCATATAGAAAGGCAATCTTTACATCAAGTTGATAGACATTAAATCCTTTGAAGGACGCAAAGGCCAGAAACAGACGAATTGCCTCGAGCCTTGCCATTGGTGCAAACACTTCGTTGTAATCAATTCCCTCTTCTTGGTTGAATCCCTTTACCACAAGTCTTGCCTGTTGCGAGTAACAATACCCCGATCATCTCTCTTGCACTTAAAAACCCATTTGGTTCCTATTGCAACTTCTCTTCGAGGTAGCGGCACTAACTCCCACACTTCAAGCTTTCTGAATTGTGACAGTTCTTCTTGCATGGCTTCAACCCAAGAATTGTCTTTCAGTGCCATTTGCACATTATTCGGCTCTACTTGCTAGAAGAAACAAGAATATAAACATGTGTGATACACCTCGGAGTCATTAATCATCGACAACAACACTGTGTTGTTATTCGCACTACTCGTAGTTCTCACACCGGTATTTTGATTTCCTATGATGCTCTCAATTGGATGATCCTTGTTTATTTTCGATGTCTCAATCTCATCGACCCAAAGATTGTCTCCTAAGTTTGATCCTATTTCACCTAACGGGGGCACGACTTCAGACGGTACATTCTCTTCCTCATGATCACTGTCCTCAGAGTTAGAAGTGCTAGTCTGATTCTTGTTTGAAGGTAACTCATGTTCATTCTCTGTTGGAGACCCATCTTCTGTCGTTGTAGGCTCAGAAGTTGATGGAATGCTTGTCCTTGGAAAACCTTGATTGTCGTCATTCAAGCTTAATGACGAGAAGTCATCCTCCATTGTACATGCATTTCCACTAACTGGTATGTTAAAGGATTCAAACAATAAGTCATAATAAAATAACCACTCAGGACCTGTTTGGGGTTCATGTGAATAACTTGTAACATCAATATTAAACACAATCTCTACCGTACCATTTGTTTTGTTGAAAACCCTTTTGTTTCGTGAGTTAGGCACATAACCTAGGAAATATCCTTCGTCAGCCTTTTCACCAAACTTAGGTTAATGTTTTGTTTTCAATAAAGTACACGATACCCCAAACGGTTCAAAGCCTGTTAAATTAGGTGGTCTTTTATTCAGAACTTCATAACAGGTTTTGTTCAGTGACTTGACAGTAAGGACCCAGTTTAAAACATGACATGTGGTATTCACTGCCTCCCCCCAAAACATGGTAGGAAACTTTGAATCTGAGAGCATGGTCCTTGCTGCCTCAATCAAAGTCCTGTTTTTCCGTTCTGCCACCCAATTTTGTTGTGGCTCATATGGTGCACTAAATTGATGCAATATGCCTTTGGATAGGGAATATACAACAATTACTATGATTTTAAATTCTGTTCCATTATCTCTCCTGATACGTTTACCCTCGTCCCGTAGGAGTTTTCGACTTGGTCTAAAAAACCAATCAACTTTCCAGCTGTTTCGTCCTTCGTACCTAAAAAGAAAACCCATGAAAAACGAGAGTAATCATCAGTGATAACTAAACAATACCAACTACCACCTATACTCCTTTTGTTGATAGTTCCGAATAGATCCATATGCAACAAATCGAAAGTGGAAGCTATCGAGTTCTGAGTCTTTGACTTGTGTGACTTCTTGTGTTGTTTGCCTTTCATGCGCGGTACACACTTGTCGTCGAACTGAAAACTCTTCATCGAGACACCTTACACCAGACCATGTTTAGTGATGTAGTTCATTTTCCTTATGTGCAAGTGTGCCATGCGTCTGTGACATAAAATGGATTCTGATTCTGAAGCTTTGGATAGAAGACATATTGTTCCCATCGATGAATATGATTTGTTCAAGTCCATCATGTACAAATCATTCTTCCTTGGGGCTCTCGTCATTATCCACTCTTCAGGTACTTTAAATCCTGGTTTCAGCACTAACGCCTCAGTATCAGTAAAAATTACTGAGTTCTTCTTATCACAGATTTGAGATACACTAATGAGATTGTGATCAGGTTTATCAACATGGTAAACGTGATCAAGAGTGATAGTCTCATTAGTGACCACTCCAGTACCAGTGATGTGTCCTCCCTTGTTCCCATCGAATGATACGAATCCCTTGTTCCCTCCCTTGAAGTCTGTGAGTAGACTCCTTTCCCCAGTCATGTGACGAGAGCAACCACTGTCGACGGACCATTTGTTGTTTAGACCTGTAGTTAGCTCCTGCACATGAAAGAAAACAAGTTAGTTATCACGGGGAACCCAAGCCATGATTGACTTGGTAATACAATTCTCATCCTCATACGTGAACTCCTTCAAATACCCATCTCTCCTTTCAGGTGACTTGGGTGTTTGATTGAGAACCTGTTGTGGAGCTGAGTGATTCAAGTTCACTCTTGGCCTTTGGGTAGGCATTTGCTGTTGAGCCCTCGAATAATTTCTATTATAAGGCATTTCAGATTGATATCCCTGGGCTCTACCTGGTGTCTGATGTCTTTGAGGAGTGTGAGACCTAGCTGGAGTGTAGGGCTGAGCTCGGTACCATACCGTACCGAACCGATACCGATCCCAAAAATACTGAAACCGAATTATTAGTTTTGAAAGAACCGAATACCGAACCGTATAAATTTATATGGTGCCGGTACGGTTCTGAATACCGAATTTTAGCTAATTTAAAAACCAAATACCGAACCGAATATATTAATTCAGTATCGGTCGGTACCGGTTCGGGTTCGGAAAATGGTACCCGTCGCTCACCCCCACTAGAGTGTAAGGCCTTCTAGGTGTTGTACTCCTATAAGCTTGTTGAGGTCCTGACCTAGACTGATTAGGGACTCTATTCGGCGACTTAGTCCTGACCACTTCATTTGGTCTAACCGACACAGGTATTTGTCTAACAGCAGTCTTGGGTGTGGCATTCACATTTTCTCAGTGTTTTGAGAACCACTTGTGCCAGCAACACTAGATACTGGTTTATGTTGTTCAGGCTTTCCAAAAATAGGTCTAGACTTTGGTTTAGATGGTATAGACTCTACTTTCTTATATGGACAGCTAGACGCAACATGTCCCCTCTCATGACATCTAAAGCCAGACATCTTATCAATCGACTTCTTATGAGTGCCCTTTGATTTTGGTGTCTCACTCGTGTCATGTTCTTTCTCATCAGCTATCGTGACTACTTCCTCTTTCTAATTATGAACTTCAGGTTTAGCTATTCCTAGAATTTTGTCACTAGAACACTGCACAAACTTGAATTTCTTAATCGTAGAGTTATTATTAGACACCTTAGTTGATTTATCCTTATCAGATTCAGATACAGTTTCAGCTGCTAGCTCTGACTTGATTGGTTTATCAGATTTATCCCGAGGTTGAGGCACATAATTATCGTTGAAAGGTGGAGGACTCTCTTGATAACCTAAACCTACTGGTTTCTTAGACTGACGTTGAGTATCTAAGATTTTCCCTAGATTTAGTGAAGAGTTCCTAAACTTTTTTAACTTACTATTTACCTCTGCAACTTTAACTCTTGATTCTGCTAGCTCAACCTCCTTAATGGTAAGGTCTTTGGTTAAAGCCACAACATTCTCATACATAAGTTCTATCCTGACACATTGCTCACTTAATTTGTATTTTAGAACTATAGCATCTTGAGAATCTGCTTTCAGCTTATTCCTAAGATCTTCTTTAATATCTAAGAGAGTAGCAGTATCTAATTTTAGTGATTCTATCAGAGCAGTTAAGTTATCATGTGTTTCTAGAACTAAGTTCAATCTATCATTGGAAGTAGCACATAAAACATATAAGTAACAAAATGTAGAAAAGTTCAGAATTACCTTTTTGTGATCCGATTCCACGTTAGCCATCTATGCGACAAACTCCAGAATGGTCTGATTGTCAGACTTCTCCACCAACACAGGAATTGTATCATTCTGTTCGTTATCCTCTATCACTTCCTCTGCTCTGTCATCCCCAGTCTCTGTCACTTCAGCCATGAAGGCTCTAGCGTTCGACTCAGGATGAGTACTTTAATCGTAAGTCCCATCAAGCTGTCTGTCCGATGAAACGTTTGTTAACAGACAAGCGATGTTTGCTTGATTACCCGAACTACCAGACTGATATCTTCCCTGAGATTGATTATGATAGTTTTCAACTTTGGGTCATTGACATTCTCGTGCAAAGTGTCCTAATCCTTGGCAATTATAAAATTTAACCTTGAATTTGTCGAACCCAATTTTACTGTTGCCTACGTTCAGATTTTTGCCTGTTCGTTTCATGAACTTTTTGACCCTCTAAGTCACCATGGCCAGTTGCCATTAAAGGTTCATTTCTTCCAAGTCATCAGGATCCACCTGATCGTAGTCTTCTTCCCATAATGCAGGATCGTTAATTTTTCCTTGTACACAATTTCCGTATGCTGCAACAAACGAAGCCAAAAGATTCAGATTAGTCTCGGCTGATTGTGCACTCATAGGCATCTTTGTGTAGTGTTGAGAAGTAGATGCTGATTGAGTCGATTTATCTTCCAGTTTAAAAAACCCTAAGAATGCCCGACTACTTGTTTCTTCTACCTCCACTGGGATAGTCGCTTCACTAGAGAAGAAAGCTGTAGCTGTTTTCAGTTCACTTGCGATAGAAGGCTTTGTCTTTCCAAAATACATCTTTGGATCTTGGACTTGATCATATTCCCTTTCCTTCTTAAGTATCTGAAAGTTGTAAGCCCTCAGCGTACCAATAACTCCTTCTAGAGTAAGAGTCTCGAATTTGTCTTCATCATGCTTTATAAGCGCTGTGTACATTTCCCACTTCGCAGGTAAAGCATCAAGAAGTTTCTCTATCTTCTCAATTTCACGATACTCGACATCTTGATTATCCAGCTCTGTCAGTAAATGGTAGAATCTTGTTATTTTCTCATCCAACTTTTCAGTTTTCAATGCTTTGAAAATTTCAAACTGCTGTTTTAGCATCTCGGTCCTTCCTTTGCGAACCCTCGGATTTCCCTCACACGTCTTCTCGAGAGCATCCCATAGCTCTTTAGAAGTACGATGATTCCGTAAGGTGTGTAGAACTTTGCTCTAATACAACTTGTAAGGTCACCTACCTACGGATCCAATCTTAACGCGACGACGTCCAACGAGTGCGGAATCCTCGTTAGTGGTTTAACGGATTGATCACACACACGAAACACGGAGACACACACGATGATAGACGTAAACTCGAACGTCCCGACACGTGATTCTCTCCAAGAACACACTGAAAAGTCTCTGCAAGTTCGTAATCGCCTGTCTGCTAATTTCTGCAAAGATCCTTAATCAAAACTGATTAACTCTTAATTATAGACCTTAGATTCGAACTTGACCTGGACAAGTTCGTAAAGGCCCAAGCCCACGAACTTGTCCACCATAAGTTCGAATCTAGGTCTTTGAACTTATTCTAGAACTTGTCTTTGAACTTGTTCTAGAACTTATGGTTGAACTTACTTTTCAACTTATGTTTGAACTTATTGTAAAACATCAATTACAACCCAGTTCAAACATATATACAATCAATATCAATATCAAACATATATCAAACATATGTATTAATGTGCAATTACGAACACTTGGACTATTACAAAATATCATCTATACTTAGACTGCTATCGTCACACAGGATGCACTAACAAAATGTGGCAAAACAGGACATATAGCTGTTGACTGTGTGTCTAAAGTTGTTGGCTCAACATCCAAACCATACAAGACAAATAAGGATGATTGCTATAGGGTCAAGTACCTAATGGCCATGGCTAAGCTATGAAAGTTGGAAGACTCAGTGGCTTCCAACAAGCAAAAGGGAGACATGGCTGAGACATATGACAGGGAGGAATCTGATTCATCATTAGATGAAGAAGATAACAATTGTCTGATGGCCAACACTGATGTCCCATCAACAATCAATTTAAAACAAGACCTGGCTGAAGCTGAGGCTCTCAGCAACTTGGAGAACTGGAACCCAACAATGATGTGTAAGGTACCAAATTTTATGGATTACAGTTCGGATGAAAAAGTTAAAATGTTTGAATATTTACTTGTTGATTTAAAAGCTGCTATTGAGAAGCATAATGCTTTGCTGTCTGAGATCTCCAAGCTCAAAACTGATCTTGAAATAAAAACTAGTAAACAGGACAACTTCCATAAGTTGGAAATTGAACTTGATGAATTAAAACACATCAATTCCATTTTATTAGTAGAAAAGAGAGAAACAGACAAAAAGCATGCCAAGCTTCAGAAGATTGTTGACTCCTGGTGCCAATCTGCATAGAAAGTCAATCATTCTATCAGTCAATAGATCCCTGCTCAAATCCAAGCCTATCTTGGAGGTATCTTGAAAGACTTATCCACTCTTGGTGAGCTTCCAAGTACTTTAATTCAAAAATTAAATGGTAAGCTAGTCTCAAAAAATAGGTTTGTCAGGCCTCAAAACACTGACAGCCTGTGTGAAAAAGTTCTAAAAACTGATGATGGAATGTGTTCTCCATCAAATCAGTCTGCAAAGTGCTCAGCTGGTTCACACAAGCAAAAGAAGGAAAAACAAGTTCAAACTGCAGCTTTGGACACTAAACCTGTCAACATGACAGGTTCTGGATCTAAAGCTAATGGTAAGAAACCTGTTAATCCTTTTAATGCAGAACATTTTGAGAAAACGTTTTCAAAAGGTAAACAGCCTGCTTTCAACAGGGGTAAGTCTCATGTTGAAAGTAAATATACTGAAATTTCAAATATGTTTTTAAATTATAGTGGAAAACTGGTTATAAATGAAGGTAAGTCTTTCAAAACCAAAAGTAGTGATTATGTTGATATGCAACATCCATCACATCTCATTAAAGGCAAAGGCAAATCCATTGCTCAAGCTGAGAAAGTTGGGAATAAGTTTCCTAAACCTGTGAAAGGACAAAGGCCAATCAAACTTCCTATATTTGATCTCTGCCCTCCTAAAAAGTGGAAAGAGGATACAGGTTAAGCTGTTGCTGTTGTGCCTTCTACTCAAACTGTTGATTCTTCTAAAAATACTAATAAGTTTACTAAGCCTGTTGAGAAGTTCAACAAAAATGTTCCAGAATGTATTTTTGGAAGTACTTCTTCTAAAAAGTCTAAATGTCTAAAATGCTATAAATGTGGGAAGAAGACACATATGACCAAAGACTGGATAGAAAATGAGGACATGAGGCCGGCTGACACTTCTAGTTCCAACATTGCAAAAACCAGCAGTGTTGGGAGTAACATTGTCAACGAGGATAGTATCTAAGCTGATACAATCCAAATAGGAAATATTAGTGTTGATCTCACTGGTCCATCAACAAATGTTGAAGAAGAAGGAGAACTGATCCCTATGATGAGTTCCCCTAAAAATAACTAATGTTTTCCCATCACACTCTGGAGGTTAAACAACCATCCAAGGTTTGGTACTTGGACAGCGGCTGCTCAGGCCACATGACAGGTTGCAAGGACTTGCTGAGTGATCTCAGGCCTGAAAAAGGGCCAAAAGTCACCTTTAGTGATAATGTTCAGGGATCCACAGAAGGATATGGAACCCTTCAAGCTAGTGCTGCTATATTCAAAAGAGTAGACTATGTGTCTGGGCTAAAGCACAATCTTGTAAGCATAAGTCAACTGTGTGACGCTAACTACAAGGTTAAATTTGATGAGCACCTAGGGTACATATTGGATTCCCAAGGAAAAGTTGTGCTGTGTCCACAAAGGAAGAAAGGTGTATATGTTGTGGACATGAAATCTGCTGATCCCACAACTGAAACCTGCTTTATCACAAAAAGCAATGCAGATCTGAACTGGTTATGACACAAAAGGCTATCACACCTGAACTTCAAGAATATCAACAAACTGTGTAAAAAAGTGTTGGTAACAGGTTTGCCTTCCATAATATTTGTTAAGGACAAACTCTTCACAGCCCGTGAGAAAGGCAATTAAAGAAAAACTTCTTTTAAATCCAAGCATAATTTTTCTATTGATACTCTTGTATTCTTAATCCACATGGACTTGTTTGGACCTATCAGTTTCCCAAGTCTAGGAGGTAAAAGATACACTCTAGTAATGGTTGATGAGTTCTCCAGGTTTACATGGGTGATCTTTCTGAAGACCAAAGGAGAGGCTCCTAGAGAAATTATTAGATTTATTAACAAGATGGAAGTGCTGAATTCTGCTCAAGTTAAGCAGCTTAGAAGTGATCATGGTATTGAATTCAAAAACAGTACTCTTGAGGACTTCTGTGAAGAAAGAGGGATCTCACAAAACTTTTCAGCTGTAAGAACTCCACAACAAAATGGAGTTGCTAAAAGGAGAAACCGAACTCTCATTGAAGCTTCCAAAACCATGTTGTGTGCATCAGGTTTGCCTTCATCATTTTGGGCTGAAGCTTTCAACACTGCCTGCTTCACTCAAAACAGATCCTTAGTGGTGAAGAGGTTCAACAAGACTCCCTATGAGTTAATCAAAGGGAGAAGGCCAAATATTAGTTATTTTCCATGTGTTTGGATGTCCTTGCTTCATTCTGAATCAGAGGGACCAGCTGGCAAAATTTGAACCCAAAGCTGATGAAGGTGTGTTTGTTGGATATTCTGCTATCTCTAAAGCCTAAAGAGTATACAACTGCAAAAGAAAGGTGATAGATGAATCTATCAATGTCACCTTTGAGGAGTCTAGTAGTGCCCCTACCAAAGTTGTTCCTGAATCAGTTTCAGAAGAGTTCAACTTTGATGATCTCATGCGTTCCATCAATGAAGAAAAAGACTCAAAAGCTTCCACTTCATCCAGAGTGGAACGTGTTAACCACAATGGACATGATCATGACTATGTTAATACACCCCGTGTGAATAAGTGTACTGACTTAATTAATACACCATGTCCTGAACTAATGAATGCTGATTTCCCTGGATCCTTTGTTGATGAGTTCAACAATAGAGATTGATGTTCAATAGGTGAACAGGCTCAAGATATCAGTGTGTCTGAAACTCTTGAAAGCTGTTCTACAGGACTTGTTGGAGATGAAAATGATACAGAAGAATCTTCATTGAAACATGATCCTAATTGGATCAGGTGTCACCCCAATGATCATATAATTAGTGACATCAACAAAGGGGTACAAACAAGATGGGACAGCTTAGGAACCTTTTGTATGTTTTCTAGCTTTGTGTCCCTGATGGTGCCAAAGAAAGTGGATGATGCCTTAAAAGATGCCAATTGGATCACTACCATGCAAAAAGAGATCAATCAGTTTGAGAGAAATAAGGTATGGAAACTGGTCCCTGTTCCTAAAGGTAAAATCAAAATTGGCACCAAATGGGTTTTCAGAAATAAGATGGATGAGCAAGGTCATGTCATTAGAAATAAGGCAAGACTGGTTGCTCAGGGCTATAGACAAGCAAAGGAATAGACTACGATGAAACATTTGCTTAAGTGGCCAGGTTAGAAGCAATTCGTTTGTTTCTAGCCTATGTTGCCCAAAAGAGCATGAATGTATTTCAAATGGTTGTGAAGAGTGCATTTTGAATGGCGAGATGCAAGAAGAAGTATATGTCAAGCAGCCTCCAGGTTTTGAAAATGAACAACTCCCAGGTTTTGTCTATAAGTTGGACAAAGCCCTCTATGGTCTAAAACAAGCCCCTAGAGCTTGGTATGACACTCTTACTGATTTACTTATGAGCAATGGCTACTCCAGAGGTAAAGTGGATACCACATTGTTCATAAAGAAGGTGAAGTCTGATATTATGCTTGTTCAAATTTATGTAGATGACATGATATTTGGATCTACTAATGAGCAGCTGCGCAAGAATTTTTCACTACTCATGAAATCAAAATATGAAATGAGTATGATGGGTGAACTTACTTTCTTTCTAGGATTACATGTTAAACAAACATCAAATGGAATTTTTATTAATCAAAGAAAGTATACTTTAGATCTTTTGAAAAAGCTTAAATTTGATCAAAGTTCTCCCGTCAAAACCCCAATGGCAACCAATGTAAAATTGGATGCTGATACCAGTGGCTAAGCTGTTTCAGTATCAGCTTACAGAGGCATGATTGGGAGCTTTCTATACTAAACTGCTAGTAGACCAGATATTATGTTTGCTACCTGTTTATGTGCTAGATTTCAAGCTGATCCTAAGGAATCACATCTAGCTGGTGTAAAAAGAATATTCAGATACCTAATGGGTACACCAGCTTTGGGTCTTTGGTATCCCAAAGACTCCAGCCTTCAGCTTATTGGATATTCAGATTCTGATTTTGCAGGATGCAGGCTAGACAGAAAAAGCACAACAGGTGCATGTCAACTCCTTGGTTGAAAGTTGACCAGTTGGTGTAGCAAGAAGCAAAACTCAGTTTCTACTTCTACTGCTGAAGCTGAGTACATTGCAGTTGGAAGCTGTTGTGGGCAGGTTCTATGGATGCAGCATCAGCTTGAGTATTATGGACTTCTATATAGGAAAACTCCTATTCTATGTGATAATACAAGTGCCATAGCCATTTTCAACAATCCAGTTTTTTTTCCAGAATAAAGCATATAGAAGTCAGACATCATTTTATAAGAGATCACATTCAGGAAGGTATTGTGGAGGTAAGTTTTATTTTCACAGATGAACAGCTTGCAGACATTTTCACCAAGCCTCTTGATGAAAACAGGTTTAATTTCCTTGTAAGAAGCTGGGCATGTTAAATAAAAGTGACTAAGTGTCATTAATGATCTATTTCAAACTGTTCAAATTTCTCAGAACAGCTTAGTCAGAACAGGCTCTGCGTGTTCTATATTTAGCCAATTTCTGAAAACTTGGACATCTTCGACGTATAACAGGCTTGACAAAACATGTTTTAACTTCAAACATGTTCTATTATACAAACCTCCAACCTGCTCACTCTCTCAATCTGTCATACAAGACATTTTCTTGTAACCTGATTAGCTATTGAACAAAAACCTGTTCTCATCTAGCTGCTCAGGTTGACTGAATAGCTTTGGGATGATCAGTTTATGATAAAATTTGCTCATCACAAGTTTGAACAACAGCTTGGATCATTAGTTTTAATTACCTTTCTTCATAATTAAGTTACTTAATTTCTGTATTTATTTAACTTAATTTCCTGCAGATAATATTTGTTAACGTGTGTTAGTAGTTAAAAAGGTCAAGTGGTCTGACAACCGTTCTGACATGGCAAACCGTTTCGTTTTCCGTTAAAGAACATTTCAAATCAACCACCCAAACCTTTCTCTCTCCTACTCACTCACATTCAAATCCTATGAATACCTCCTTCACTGTTTCATCTTCTCCTTTTTCTACCTGAAAAATCCTAAATCGACTAAGTGTCCAGCATCCTTTATTCCACTACTCTCAAATGGCTCACCAAAACAACCCCCTACTTCCAGTTTTCGTTGGTGATGATGTTGAAAAACATCATTCGGTTACCACGATGCTTACCCTGATACCCACTAACTATATAGCCAACCTAACCATTCCCAAAAACTACGTGGGGAAGGATTATGAAAAAATGGTGGAGTTTCTGCAAGTTCACCCCCTGCATTATGCTATGACTGCCTCTCCTGGTGTCCTGTACCAGGAGATGGTGTATGAGTTTTGGTGCAACGGTGCTTATGATCCATCAACCAAAACCATCAGGGGAACCATCCTCAATGGGACTCAAACCATTGAGATAACCACTGCTCTTCTCAGGGAAGTTCTTCATCTTTCTGTTGCTGACACATACGACAAACCACAGCCTAAGAATGATCAGATGGGCAATCTGCTACGCTTCTGTGGTTTAGCAGAACCCAGGGTTGGAGCCACATTGTTCAGAAGGGATTTATCACCTACCTACAGTTTCCTATTTGCCTCGGTAGGGATGTGCTTTAGCAGCAAGGTTGGCTCATTGGACCAGCTTAGGAGAGATGAAATCTCTATTGTAGATGAGACTACACTGAACATGGCTCGTTGGATTTTCGTGAATTTGAGGAACTTTGTACAGCAAGAAACTCGTCCTGCTGCTGTCAGACACCCAAGGTTTCTGAGCCTCATCTTCAAACATGTCTGTGGTGAGCATCTCTACAACTCCCAGCCAATGTTAACTACTGTTGCATTCCCTGTCATTGGGAATAGAGTCTTTTAC
Organism: Centrapalus pauciflorus; assembly: GCA_020465985.1. Taxonomy (NCBI): domain Eukaryota; kingdom Viridiplantae; phylum Streptophyta; class Magnoliopsida; order Asterales; family Asteraceae; genus Centrapalus; species Centrapalus pauciflorus. Next base: position 714,099 of record JAANYP010002201.1, on the reverse strand, counting down.
ACTCCAGTTCTTCCAAATGAACCTCATCTCTCTACACCAATGAGGAGGTTACTTGGTTTGGTGGAAGGACAATCTGCTGTGATGGTGGATCCAGTGGCTGCTCCGAAGAGAATCCAAATCCAGGCCCAAGCTGGTAAAAAGGGGCCTGGAATCGACTGAAGTTGAGCCTGTCCTCAAGAAGGCTAAAACAGTTAAGTCAAAGTCTACCCATTAGCCCCAGTGGCTGAGGGGGAGCAGACTTCTCACCATGGTTCTTTTGTTGAACTTGAAGCCTCTGTGGCTGGTGCCTCTGTGGCACCTGAGACCATGGAACAGGTTAACCATCCTGTTTCTGACTTAGTCTCACTACCAGTCCAAACACAAAATCCTGCTACTTCTCCTCAATCCCCCACAATGTCTCAATACTCAAGGAGAAAATCTCTAGCTAGGAAGAAACCATCATCCCAAACCAGCCCCTCTGACCCCTCTTTCAACCGGAGTCAGTTGAAAAAGAAGCAATCTTGCTGCTTCTCCTATTTTGGGAGAAGGTTCAGCACATTTGGAGCAAGGTTTACTCCAACAAGAGTCAACCCAGAGTCAGCCTAGACCCTCTGGTTCCTCCCAACAGGAACCAGTTGTACAAAAGGAGACTACCACATCCACTATCCCAGCCTCCCAACAGGATGAGGATATTGAAAGACAGGATCCCACTCCACTCCATACTGAGTCCACATAGTCTCCACCTCATACTTCCCTTACACCATCTGAGTCTGCACGAGGTGCCAAAGCTGCTGGAACAGACAATCCAGCAGATCAGCCTCAAACTTCTGCTCCTGGTGACGCAGTCGTTGTACACCCAACAACTGTTGAAGGACGCTCATCCCAAGTTGATGAACCTGGGGGAACGGACCATCCCTCTGGTGAGGCTGCTCCCCAAATGCAAATTCCATCATCTGGTTTCACCACTGATGATGTTGAAATGCATATCCCCTCTCCCCATGAAGAGGTGCCTGCAAACCAAGGTACTGCTGAGGGAACCACCCCAGGTCTTAATGAAGGTGCTACAAAACAAGCAGCATCTGAAAGGCCACAAACTCCTACCACTTCACCTGATGATGCAGATATAGCCACTTCTGAAGGTTCCCTTGACCCTCCCAAGCTGGGCCATCTCACATATGCCCACGCTATGGAATTACTCTCCAAAGTCTCCCTGCCTTCCCCCACAAATCCACAAACACCTGCCTCATCACCATCACATTCACATTCTTCAACTTCTACCCAATCCAAACACTCCGCACATACTCCTCCTTCCCCCAAAGATCTTCCTTTGATGGATCAACTATCTTTGCTGACCAACAAAGTTGGTTCTTTGGAAACCTCAATGACCTCCCTACCTTCTATCATCTCAGACTCTGTGTCTGCTCAGCTGAAGGGGTTCCTTGATTCGTTCAGGACTTCTTTTCCAACCCCTACTCGCCAGGCTGATCCATTCTCCCAGCTGCTTGCACTCACTGCACAGCTGCAAACACTATCCTCTACACTCTCAACACTTCTTTCTACCCAACAGGACTCTGTGTCCTCCCTGGCAGCTGTCTCACAATAGTTTTCAGTGCTCCTTGACACTTGTACAAACACTCTTCCTTCCATGATGCCAGCTTGAACACCTTATTGGTATCTCTGTCAAATTCTATGTCATCAAACCTTGATGATATGCAAGATTCTCTTGAATTAAATCTTGCACAACTTCATAATTTGCTGTTCACAGCTTCTGACAAGGAATCCATTGCTCAGTTGTCATCTCTTGTTACTTCCCACTCTGCCTCTCTTCAAACCTGTGTAACCCAACTTGCAGAGGTAAAGGACAACTTGGCTTTCTTAGTGTATAGCCTTGTTGTTTCCAAACCTGCTGCCAAAACTGCTGCCTAGCCTGCTGAATTCGTTTCTTCAGGCAGACCCATTGCTGAAGGCTCTGTGCCATCTCCTTCAAAGGGGGAGAAGATATCTGCCTCAAAGACCAAGTCTAACGGGGAGAAATTTTCATCTCCCTCCAAGGAGATATCAGCATCCGTGGGTCAAGCAACAGTCATTTCCCAAACAGGTCCTGCTGCAGATGTCTCCAAAACTGTTAAAGCTGCTCAGCCTACACATGCTGGATCTCCAAGCCTTGCACCATCAAACGGGGAGGAATCCAATCCTGGGGACAGGCCAAGCAGAAGGAGACATCTGATTTTGGAGCAAACTGATGAAGAGGAGGAAGAAGAAACTGAAGTTGTTGTAGCCACAACAGCCAAAGGGTATAGGAAAGCCTTAGTGGACCCTGATTACCTCAAAGCCGCTCAACCGAAATTTGATAAGGCTTGGGCCAAAGAAATGGGTGTTCCTATGGAGACTTATTATAAATTCAAAGAAGAGCATCTTCAATCCATTGAAAGGCTAAAGAGAGAAGAAGCCTCTGCTAAAGCTGCAAAGGCCTTTGCATACAAGGAGGCAAGAAAAGCTAAAATGCATTCCTTGGATGTTCAAAGGAAACTGCTAGAGGCTGCCAATGAGTCAGTGGCTGAAAAGGAAGGAGAGAAAGAAAAGGGTGCTCAGGTCTCTTTGATCAAACCAAAGTCAGCATCCTCCTCAGCAAGAGCCCAAATTCACTTTGACAACTTGGCAATAAAGAAATTCTTTGATGTTTTCAACAAAAGGCTTGCCAAGGAAACAATTGTCAAAGTTGTTCCCATTTCAAAGAAAGGCAAACAGTGGAAGCTTCAAATAACTAGGGTAGGTGCTGAAGGTCCAGAATTGGAAGTATATGAACACACTAATGTTGCTCAAATGGGGTACATAGAATGGGTGGAATTGGTAGTTGCCCTGAGTCAGTCTAAGTCTGAAACTGCTAAGACTATCAGGACATATGTCAAAACATTAATGGAAAGAGTTAAGAATCTTGGCCTGATAACAAAAGAACAAATCAAGGGTACCTCAGTGGTTGAACCCAAGATTAAGGTCAGGAGAAGGAGGAAGGATACTGACCTGGGTGAACTCCTAATAATGATTGATCAAGGTGATGTAGCTGTTGAGATCAAAGGAGTAGATCACAGCCTACCCAGAGGAGTGGAACCTGAGGAAGACAAGCTAATAGAGGAACTTGAGCTATGGGTATTTTTTGTAGATCCCCTATCAAAGAAAAAGTGTTTCCAGAGAGCATCAGATTTGCATAAGGTTGGTCTTAAGAAACTCAAAGCTTTTAGACTTGCCAACTACTTCAAAAAATTTGTAAGATGGAAAGCAGCTATCTGGGAACACCTCAAAGGGTTCCATGAGAGAGGAGAGCTTCAACATCCTAACTTCATGTTCCTCAGAAATGAAATAGAGGAAATTGAAGAAACTAGGGAGCGTTTCGAACAAATGTTCGAAGAAGAACCACTACAGCTTGGAGGTCTATCTACTGCTGAGTAGATGAAGAATGTAAGCTATCCATAAGTTGGACAGGCTTGCCGTTACTTGCTCCCACTATCAACGGTCTATATGTTGTACATATGTTATACTTTATTACATTAGTTGTAGTTTTTTTATTACATCAGTTGTAATCTACTTTAGTACATTAGTTGTACTCTTGTAAGAACATGTGTTGTTTGTAATCAAAATCGTATATATAAACTGATCCTTTACTTTACTTTGTAAGGTCTGCTCTCTACGGATCTATCTTGACACGACACCTTCCAACGAGTGCGGAATCCTCGTTAGTGGCTTGACGGTAGGACCACGCACACCGAAACACGGAGACTACCACGGTGATAGACGAACAACTAGAACGTCTCGACACGATGATTCTCTCCACACGAAACTCTCTGATTGCAATCAAGTTCGAGATCGCCTTCTGCTTAATTGCTCCGAAATTCTGCAAAAGTCTAGTAATTAATCGAATTAACCCTTAATTATACTGACAGGTTCGACTTTGTCTAGGATAAATTGCAACTAGGCCCAAGGCCTATTCGAACTTGTCCTCCTAGACAAATTCGAACTTAGCCTAAACTTGAATCTTATGTTGGAACTTATGTTTTATCTTATGTTTGAACTTATTGCAATACGTTACCCTAAGTTCAAACATACACTCAATAAAATATCAAACATACATAATCAAGCATATATATCAAACACTTGTTAATTTTCAATATCAAGTAAATTGACTTACACAAAATGCTATCTAAACTTAGTCTGCTATCGTCACACACGATGTACTAACAGACTCCCCCTTGACGATAGCTTCTAACTTTTTACATTTTGTCTAACTACTTGAACCATATAAACTACTACCTGCATATAGACCTATATCGATACATACTCTTACTATCTTTTGGAATTTCCTAGCTTCAGATCTCCATCCTTCGTGAAAGAAGATAGGCTGATCGTGTAGCTTCTTTAGGTCATCCTTAGACAGGTTTATTAGATGCAACGGATCATACACTTGCAAAATAACTTTGTATTCTGTATCTTCCATCACAGCTTCAGCAGTATCGTTATCTATGTACCACCACTTCCTGTTACTGAGAACATCTTGTGGCATAGACTTCATAGGCACCTTCTTTAAACACTTGACGGGCATATACACCATTCTAGCCCATGGCCTTCCTGTATGTGGATCTATTCTTGTCTCATCTTCCACCCTCTTGCCTGATCTTGGCTTTAGCCTTTCGAACTTTCCGGACCGACCCTCTTTTCTGATTATCTTCGCGATCACTTCAGCGTAAGGGTCGTCACCAATATTGATCAATTCCTTCCAGGCTAATTCCTTTACTTCTACCTTCGGTAATGTGTTAAACACTCTGAGCGTCCGCCTAAGGTATTGAAGTCCATCTTTTCTCTTTAGAATGAATAGCTGCAGTTCTCTGTCGAAGAACCAGCTTATAATTCCACCAAAAATATTTTTAGATCCAGGCACCTTCATCTTCTTTTTCCTCTTCGGCTCTCCCTTCTTCTCTTCCTTTCTGAACCATAGATTTAGCAATTCAGCTCTTGTTGGTTCATTCTCAGCTTCCTCCAGCTCTGAGTCTTCTACTGAGGCCAGCTTAATCTCGTCGATATCAATCACATGTTGTTCATTGTGCACGTATAGTTCTGTGATGGGTTGTGAGTTAATGATCACTTCATCAACATTATCATCTTCATCTTCTAACACCTCATCATCAGACTTCCAATGTACTACGTCTTCATGAACAAATTCCCCTTCCTCTAGATCTTCAACCTCATCTTCAAAATCAAAATCAAAAACTGTTTCTTCTTCTTCTATATTCATGAGAGCATCTATCATCTCGCTCTCTACCATCTTAGAAGAACTAGCTTCACCTCCTTCAACTCCAGAGTGACTCGGCTCCCCCTGAACTGTTGAATGCTGAGCACTTGGAAAATTTTCTGGCACACTTTCTTATTTGCCTTCGGGATCATTGCCATCGTCATCTTCTCTCCTTATCTCTTCACCTTCTCAGCAGCTTGTCTCCCCTGAGCCTGAAGGTTTTTCATTAGCTGCTCAAGGAGGGACTTCATGGTCTTGATCTCTGCAGCTTGATCAACAACAAATGTTTTCAGTTCAATATTTTCCTGATCAATTCTTGTGTTATGCTCTTGAAGCTCGCTGACTGCTTTTGTGAGTTGGAAGATTTGGACTGTCTGGAAGTCGACTGTGCTCCTTAGCTCTGTGCAACACTGATTTTCGGTGTAAGTGGATGATGTGGATGGAATGGATGTGATCAGGGTTGATGTGATTGATGGTTGATCAGCAGGAATCTCAGGCTCTGGCGCTGAAGCAGATGAAGCTCCCTGCATAAACCTGTGTCTTTTGGCCCTTTGCCTTGGCACTAATGGAGTAGGATCTTCAGCTTCAAAATCAGAGTCATCATCATCTGAATCTCTAGCTGCTATCTTTTCTGCCTCTCTTTCACTAACCACGACTCGGGATCCATATCCGCCTATTCTGACAGCCAGATCAACTCGCTCTATCTCCACTTCCTCCACGTCTTCTGACTCAGATTCTAAGGTGGTCACAACTTGACCTTCTTCCTCAGGTTGATATTCATCGATGTCGCGCATAAGATCATCTTCATCAACTGGAGGCTCCAGAATTGAACCAATAAGCTAAACAGTAATATCTCTTGTGCATCCAGAGTCTCTACTCGAGGATCTATTTCGGGGGCCACTCCTGAAGGGCTAGCAGCATCCAACGATGGACCTGCTGCCGATGGTTCTTGGACTCTGCTTGTTGAAGGCCTGGATGCCTGAATCTGTCTTTCTTGAGCTCTTTGCCTATTGCGAGGTTGCTGTGGAGGTCTTTGCTGTTGCTGAGGCTGCTACTGCTGTACTTGCTACGGCTGAGGCTGAGGCCCTTCTCCAGCCCAGTTCACCCCCTCTGGGGCTACAAAATCCGGATCTACCACTGCACCAAAGAGAGGTGCATCCTGTGGTCTAATCTGCGCTGCCCTACGAGCGTTATGAGATTGGCAATCAGCAAAAATGCGCTTATCAATAATAGCTACACTATGAATATCTGGCAACTGTGGCAGATTCGACAAAAAGTGGCGGATTAACATCATTACGAACTGCGGATACATCAGAAATCTTTCCCGTGCTGGAGCCGTGATCTGGTGCACGAACTCCGCAAAGAACATCTCCTAGTAACTGAATCTTTTATTATACCAAGGCAATCATAGATGACTGCATCTTGGATACCATATAATCAAACCCGGCCTTTTTAGGTGCAAAGCACACCATAATGATGTGTGCCAGGTATCTCCATTGGCCTATCAGACCGCTCTTCATATACGAAGCCTTAGCCATATCTAGCTTGCCTTATGTCCAATGGGAAATCAATTGACCCAGCTTCCTGATCTACTGTCCCCAGCTGCAAAATCCTACGTAGCATATCTGCAGAAAACACAATGGGATGTCCGGCAACTCTTGTCATTAACACCGTTGGCGTCACGGTACAGTCTACTTGCAAACGATCCCAAAACTGTCTAACACATGGCAGTACGATTTGCACATTGTGCGATAGTGCATATGAAACCCTTGAGTGTGCCAAAAATTCCGCCATCGGCCTAAATGCCTGAGCTTCAGGTAGCTCCCTATCTGGTGATATGACCATGTTATGCTTCTGAAAGAATGTTGTTTCCCTCATATCTGCACATTAAAGAATAAAATATATTAGAAGTGAAAAAATAAAAATAAAAATTGTTTAAATTCAAATTTGTTTTATTATGAACTTACAAAGTTCAAAATCCAACACATTTGAATTTCTACAAGATTGAATTCAAAATTATGTGAATATTTCAACTTTAATACTAAATTCGAAGGACATGTTCGAATTTGACTTGATTTCGAGTTTACTGACAACTTCGAATTTGCTGACAAATTCGAACATGATGAACAAACTCGAATTCGGTCACTTCCGAACACAAATCCATGATTTAAACCATATTAGACTTAGAAAATAGTATTCACTAGTCCTAGTAGGTTCTAATCGAAGATATATTTGACTAATTTGAGGTTTCACCGGTTAAAAACTTGTGATTTTGAATCACTAAGTTTAAAACCCAAAAACTTCAAAAATAAGTCGATTTTTGCTTTAAATGAGTCCTAGGATACCTAAATCTTGTATAAGACTTATGTTTATACCTAGATTATCAAGTATATTCGAACACACACGAGCAAAGCTTCGAGGAATAGTTGAAAAATCGAAATCGACAAAGTCGAAGAATAAGTTCGAAATCGCACAGAGCAAGTTCGAAACAAGAAAATCGAATGTAGGTGACATTTATGAGTCACTGTTGACCTTTATATACTAACCACCTTCGAACTTGCAATAAATTCGAATTTACAGACAGTTTCGAATGTCAATTCGACATTGTATTAAATTCGAACATTAATTGAAAATTTTGAAAATCTTTAAATAAAATTCAACTTTTCCAACTTTTTATATAACGGAACAAACTATGCAAAATTATTTACACTAAGCACAAGATTTTCACGCAATGTTTGTTTATTCAACTAAAAACTGCATCCTCAGTAACTCTGACCTTTTTCCTAAAAATAAGAAGAAAATAAACTAAAAATAAACTAAAAATTAAAATAAAATAAAGTAAAGTAAAATAAAATAAAATAAAATAAAATTTTGAATTAAATTTAACCTTAAACTACTGTAAAATACTTTTAAAATTTACATCCTATACTTAACAGATTATTTTTGGCGAGAAAGTCAAAGAAAGGTTCAATCAGATAGCGGTGTCAGATACGCATTTTCAGTATTACACTCTCACACTTAGGAATTTTTTATTCCCTTGATAATTTGTCGTGACACACATTTCTAGGCGATTGTTGGTATAATTTTACCTTTAAGCATGTTACACTTTGGAATATCCCTTGGCCTTTTTATTTATCAAGAAACTACCTTACGTGTCTCATACTTAGACATACTTTTATGATCAAGGCATACACACAATAATTACAACTTTTCGGTATTGCAAATTTTCTTTAAAAGGCAAACGTCGGACACCGTTCTGTATTCACATACAACAGAGTGTCTTAGATTGTCTTATAATTTATTTTAAAGCTAGCAAGACAGTGGTGACAGGTCTGTACCGAAGTACAACAAAGCGACTTATCTTGCTAACTCGAGTCAAACCAGAGGCAACAGGTCTGTATTTACGTACAACAGAGTTACTTGTTTTGACCCTCAATTATCTATCATGATTTTTCCGTTCTTTTCTTTTCTTTAAGATGTATCTGATGTTGCTATACATCCCCTAGAAAATTTGCATACCTCATTTAGAATCATTGTCTTTATGTCTCTAACATAAAAATTAAGACCCTTTGGTCATACATCTAAGTTAGTTACACGGCTGACTTTTTCTTGACTATTTTATTAGCTTTTGAGATTCCCTTTGTGTATTATGCCTACCAACACATCAAACTAGAAAATGTATAACACTTAGAGTTTAAGGTGGATTATGTGTGAAAGCTTAACTCTTAGAGATTGTAACGACTGTGCTAATTTTCATCACTTTGAACCTATGTATCTAAGACTTAACTCATTTTCTAACACACTCTTTTTTGTTTAATTTTTTTAACTTTTTATGGTTTTCTCTCTTTTTTCTTTTGTTTTTCATAAATAAGAGTAAGAAAATAAACTAACCTACTAAACTTACTATAGAAGGAAATTCTTCTAAGCTACTAAACTTACTATAAAAAAGAAATAAATTCTACTGCTATAAAAAGAAATAAATTCTACTAAGGTCAAGTTACTCTGGATTACGCATTCCGTTTAGTTGAACTAAAAACTCAAAACGTGACTTATCAAAAGCTTTGGTAAATAAATCAGCATTATTATCGTCCGTTGCCACTTTTACCAGCTTAATTAAATTCTTTTCAGCACAATCACGTATAAAATGGTGTCTTATGTCTATGTGCTTGGTTTTACTGTGTTTAACTGGATTATTGGTTATTGCAATAGATGACTGGTTATCTATCCTAATAGGAGTATGAGTATAAGTCAAACCGTAATCCCGCAATTGTTGTTGTATCCACAAAACCTGTGAACAGCAACTACCAGCAGCAACATATTCGGCCTCGCATGTTGACACGACTACCGAAGTCTGTTTCTTGAATTTCCAGGAAACGAGTCTCCCTCCAAGGAATTGACAACCCGGGCGGTTGTTCCACATACACCAGTTCCTTCACTTTGACATAAAGAAAGGCACTCTTTACGTCCAACTGATAGGACTTAAAGCCTTTGAAGTAAGCAAAAACTAGAAACAACCGTATTGCCTCAAGCCTTGCCATTGGCGCAAATACTTCATTGTAATTGATTCCTTCCTCTTGATTGAAACCCTTTACCAGAAGTCTTGCCTTGTTGCGAGTCACTATACCCCGATCATCCCTCTTGCACTTAAAAACCCACTTGGTTGCTATTGCAACTTCTCCTCGAGGTAACAGAACTAACTCCCACACTTCAAGTTTCCTAAACTGTGACAGTTCTTCCTGCATCGCTTCAACCCAAGAGTTATCCTTTAGTGCCATTTGCACATTCTTCGACTCTACTTGCGAGATGAAACACGAATAGAGGCAAGTGTGGAAAGCCTTGGAGTCATTGATTATCGACAACAACACTGTGTTTTTATTCAAACTACTCCTAGTCCTCACACCAGCAATAGGATGATTCTTATTAATCCTAGATGTTTCTATCTCGTCAACCCAAAGATTATCTCCTAGATTTGATCCTATCTCGCCTAACGGGGGAACGACTTCAGACTCTACATTTTCTTCCTCATGAACATTGTCCTCAGAGTTGGAATTTGTAGTCTGATTTTCGTTTGCTGGCAAGTCAGAATCATTCTCTTCTGGAGATCTCTCTTCTGTCGCTGTAGGCTCGGAAGTTGATGGAAAAGTTGTCCTCAGAAAACTTTTACCCTCGTCATTCAGATTTAATGACGACAAGTCCTGTTCGATACCTGCATTTCCATCCGAAGGAATGTTAAATGATTCAAACAGTTTGTCATAATCAAAAATCCATTTCGGACCAGTTTGGGGTTCATGTGTATAACTTGTTACGTCAATATTATACACAATCTCTACTGTACCATTTGATTTATTAAAAACCCTTTTATTTGGTGAATTAGGCACATAACCTAGGAAATATCCTTCGTCAGCCTTTTCACCAAACTTAGGTTGATGTTATGTTTTCATTAACGTACATGGTACCCCAAATGGTTCGAAGCCAGTTAAATTAGGAGGCCTTTTATTCAAAACTTCGTAACAGGTTTTGTTCAGTGATTTAACAGTAAGGACCCGGTTTAACACATGACAAGCGGTATTCACTGCCTCCCCCCAAAACATGGTAGGAAGCTTTGAATCCGAAAGCATGGTCCTTGCTGCTTCAATCAAAGTTTTGTTTTCTGCCACCCCATTTTTTTGTGGCTCATATGGTGCACTAAATTGATGCACTATGCCCTTTGATAGACAATATACACCAATAACCGTGTTTTAAAACTCTGTTCCGTTATCACTCCTGATACATATTACACGCGTTCCGTAGGAATTTTCCACTTGGACTAAGAACCTGATGAGCTTGGCAGCTGTCTCGTCCTTTGTACCTAAAAAGAAAACCCATGAAAATCGTGAGTAATCATCAGTATTAACTAAACAATACCAACTACCACCTATACTCCTTTTGTTGATTGGTCCGAACAGGTCCATATGCAACAAATCGAACGTGGCAGCTATAGAGTTCTGAGTCTTGGACTTGTGTGCCTTCTTGTGTTGTTTGCCTTTCTTGCACGGTAAACACTTGTCCTAAAACTAAAAACTCTTCAGTGGAACACCTTGCACCAACCCATTTTTAGTAATGTAATTCATTTTTCTTAGGTGCAAGTGTGCCATACGTCTGTGCCATAAAACTGATTCAGTCTCTGAAGCCTTTGATAGTAGAAATATTGGTCCCATCGAAGATTCTGGCGTGTTCATGTCCAACATGTACATGTCATTCTTCCTTGGAGCCCTTATCAGTATCCAATCTTCAGGTACTTTGAATCCCGGTTTCAGCACTAACGCCTCAGTATCAGTGAAAAGTACTGAGTTCTTCTTATCACAGATTTGAGAAACACTAATGAGATTGTGAACCAATTTATCAACATGATAAACTTGATCCAGTTTGATAGTCCCATTAGTGACCACTCCAGTACCGGTGATATTTTCTTCTTTATTACCAGCGAACGATACAAATCCCATGTTCCCTCCCTTAAAGTCTGCTAGTAGACTTCTTTCCCCAGTCATGTGTTTGGAGCAACCACTGTCGACGAACCACTTGTTGTTTAGACCTGTAGTTATATCCTGCACATGAAAGAAAAGAGGTTAGTTATCACGGGGAACCCAAGCCATGACTGACTTGGTAATACCATTCTCGTCCACATACTTGAACACTTTCAAATACCCATCTCTCCTTTCAGGTGACTTGGGTTTTTGATTTAGAGCCTGGTGTGGTGCAGAGTGATTTAAGTTCACTCTCGGCCTTTGGGTAGGCATTTGCTGTGGAGCTCTTGAATAGTTTCGATTATAAGGCATTTCCGATTGATATCCCTGAGCTCTACCTAGTGTTTGATGTCTTACAGGAGTGTGTGACCTAACTGGAGTGTAAGCTCTGCTTGGTGTAGAGCTCCTATAATTTTGTTGCGGTCCTGACCTAGATTGATTAGAGACTCTATTTGGTGAATTATTCCTAATCACTTCTTTGGTTCGACTTGACACAGGTGTTTGTTTCACAGCAGATTTTGGTGTGGCTTGTAGAATTTTCTCGGTGTTATGAGAACCACTTGTGCTTGCAACACTAGTAGAAGGTTTATGTTGTTCCGACTTTCCAGTTTTAGGTGTGGAGTCTACCTTCCTATGTGGACAACTCGAAGCAACATGTCCATTTTCATGACATCTAAAGCAAGACATTATGTCAATCGACTTCTTATGCGTGCCCTTTGACTTAGGTGTCTCACTAGTGTCTTGTTCTTTCGTCTCAACTATAGTGACTGGTTCCTCCTCTTGATCATTAAAGTCAATTTTGTCTCCTCCAACAGGCTTATCACTAGAAGATGGCACAAATTTGACCTTCTTAATCTTGACATTATTACTAGTCACCTTAGTTTCTTTATCCTTAACCGTTTCAGACATAGGTTCAGGTTTTACCTCTGATTCAACTGATTTATCAGTTTTCTTCTGAGGCTGAGGTACATAGTTATCATTGAAAGGTGGAGGACTCTCATTATACCCTAGACCTACAGGTTTCCTAGACTGACGCTGTGCATCTAAGATTTTCCCTAGGTTGAGTGATGAGTTCCTAAACTTTTCCAGTTTACTATTTACCTCGGCTACCTTAACCTTAGATTTAGCTAGCTCTACCTCTTTGATCTTAAGCTCTTTGGTCAAAGCCTCAACATGTTCATACATCAGTTCTATTCTAACACACTGCTCACTCAGCTTGTCTTTCAGAACTATGACATCTTATGCATCTGCCTTAAGCTTATTTCTAAGGTCTTCCTTTATATCTAATAAGCTAGTGTTGTCTGATTTTAAGGATTCATTCTGAGCAGTTATATTTTGATGTGATTCTAGTACTAACTTTAATCTATCATTAGACGTAGCACACAAAGCACACAAATCATGGAATATTGAGAAATTCAGAATTACCTTGGCATGATCAGATTCCACATTGGCCATCTGTGCGGCGAACTCCAGAATCGTCTGATCTTCTGACTTTTCTACCAACATCGGACTAATATCATTCTGATTGCTGTCCCTTGTTTGTTCCTCTGCTCCGACACTTCCACTATCGGTTACTTCAGCCATAAAGGCTCTAGCATTGGACTCTGGATGTGTACTCCAGTCATACGTTCCATCTAGCTGTCTGTCAGATGTGACGTTGGTTAACAGACCAACTATGTTTGCTTGACTGCTTGAACTACCCGGCAGATATCTCCCTTGAGATTGATTCTGGTACTGGTTCTGGTAGTTCTCGACTTTCGGTCTTTGACATTCTCTAGCGAATGTCCTAACCCTTGGCAGTTGTAACACTTAACTTTGGATTTATCAAACCCAATCTTATTGTTACTGACACTTAAGTTTCTGCCCGTCCTCTTGATGAATCTCTTGACTCGCTGAGTCACCATGGCCAGTTGTAATTGCATATCCATCTCCTCTAAATCATCAGGATCTACCTGATGATAATCCTCATCCCAAATCGCAGGATCGTTGATTTTCCCTTGAATGCAATTGCCATAGGCGGCCACAAATGAAGCCAACAGATTTAGATGGTCTTCAGCTGATTTTGCGCTCATCGGCATCTTTGAATACCCTTGAGATGTAGATGTAGACTGAGTTTGCTTTTCTTCTGGTCTAGAGAACCCTAAGAAAGCTCGACTCACTGAGTCTTCTGCTTCAACCGGAGTCGATGTTTCCCCTGAAAAGAATGATGTAGCCGTCTTCAAGTCACTTGTCCCTGAAGGTTTGGACTTCCCAAAGTACATATCCGGATCCTGTACTTGTTGATAATCCCTTTCCTTCTTCATAAATTCAAAGTTATAGGCCCTCAGCGTTCCTATCACATTTTCTAAAGTTAGAGTATAGAACTTGTCTTCATCATGCTTTATCAGCGCCACATACATCTCCCATTTGGCGGGTAAAGCATCCAAAATTTTCACAATCTTCTCTGTCTCACTATACTCAACATCGTGGTTGTCTAACTCAGTCAGTAGGTGATAGAAGCGAGTAATGGTCTCATCCAGCTTTTCATTTTTTAAAGCCTTGAAAATCGCGAACTGCTGGTTGAGCATTTCCATTCTATTTTTCCTGACCCACGGATTACCTTCACACCTTTTCTCCAAAGCATCCCACAACTCTTTTGTTGTTCATTGAATGCGAAATGTGTGCAGGATCTCCTGAGGTAATGCCATTCTAATAATCGCGAATGCTCGGTTCTCGACTTCATATAACTTCTTATCATCATCCTTCATCATTTGATATGACAAGACTCGTTGACGTCCCTCAACTTCTGTTGTAGGCGGAATGTATCCCTCGTCAATACATATCCAAATCCTCATATCGTTGAATCTAGCGAAATCGACAAACCTATCCTTCCACCAATAGTAATCCTCCAATTTCATCAACTTAGGTGGAGAATTTGCCTTTACGACCTCGTGGTCCATTTCAATAAACCTGTGTAAACTTGTCATTGTTTCAAAATTTTTGAATTTAAACTTAATTAATTTAATTCGAAATTAATTTAAATTAACTCTTTCGAACTTGAGAAAGTTCGAATTTAATTAATTTTAAACTTGTTTGGAATTAAAATCGAAATTAAGTTTGAAGTCCAACTAAAATCGAACCAAATGACAAAGTCGAAGGTAAGTCTAAATTCGAAATCCTTAAATTCGAATTTAATGGAAACTCGAAACTGAGCAAATTCGAAGTGGCCAAACTCGAATCAAACCCTAAGGAACTTCGAGAGGAGCGTATTTTTCAAACAAACTCGAAAGTTGAGTGAACCCTAATACCCCCTTGATGTTTGAGCGCCAAAAGTTCAAAAAATGGGTAATACTTCGAAATTTTCAAGGTTTCAGATTAAACCAATATTTTTAAGAGTAATAATATTGATTTCGACCAAAAACTTGAACTAATGCAAAGTATTTTCTGATATCTTACTTGATAAACTCGAAATCCTCCAAAAACGTGATTTTAACCGTCCAAAACGTCAAGAAACCAAAGATGTTGCTTATGAACACGAAGAACACGAAGAACACCCATGGCTCTGATACCACTTGTATGGTCTGCTCTCTACGGATCTATGTTGACGCGACACCTTCCAACGAGTGCGGAATCCTCGTTAGTGGCTTTACGGTAAGACCACGCACACCGAAACACGGAGACAACCACGGTGATAGACGAACACCTAGAACGTCCCGACACGATGATTCTCTCCACACGAAACACTCTGATTGCAATCGAGTTCGAGATCGCCTTCTGCTTAATTGCTCTGAAATTCTGCAAAAGCCTAGTAATTAATCGAATTAACCCTTAATTATACTGACAAGTTCGACTTTGTCTAGGACAAATTCGAACTAGGCCCAAGGCCTATTCGAACTTGTCCTCCTAGACATATTCGAACTTAGCCTAAACTCGAATCTTATGTTTGAACTTATGTTTCATCTTATGTTTGAATTTATCTTTGTACTTTATGTTTGAACTTATTGCAATACGTTACCCTAAGTTCAAAGATACACTCAATCAAATATCAAACATACATAATCAAACGTATATATCAAACACTTGTTAATATTTAATATCAAGTAAATTGACTTACACAAAATGCTATCTAAACTTAGACTGCTATCGTCACACAGGATGTACTAACATACTTCAATGTTGTAATTTCATTTCAGCAAAGTGTACTGTAAAAATATATTGTGATTATTGATAGAATCAGCTTAGACTAATTATTGCAAATTGGGGGAGATTGTTAGGCACAAAAAGGCCTCAGTCAAACCTGTTCTACATCTTAGGGGGAGATTTCTAATCAAACTTGTTTGATGCACTTGAAGGTATAATTTAAGGCCTGTTAATGCCTTATTGAAACCTGATAAGTGATTTGCAATATTAGTCAAAGCTTTTTACCCTGTTGCATTTGTTGTAACTAAGGCAGATTGCCCAATCAGTTCTATTATGTTGAACAGGCTGGACATAAACTGTCTAAACACTTGTTCTGTTCTTTGTGAACAGAACTTGTTCTTTGTGAACAGACTAAGCATTTTATGGAATATGTTTCCATGTCCACATGTATTGTTTTAGACTACAAGATCAGTTCACAAAGTCGAAGACAAAGTGGAAAACAGAAGCTGCAAAAGACTGCCTACGCTGTTCTATTACATGAAGACAAAGTGGATATTTGAAATGGGTAACAGACCATTTCTTATATCAAAATGGCCATAACAGAAGATGAAAGGTTCAAAGTTGACATTCCTCTTTTGGTTAAAGCCTTCTACAACAGAGACAAAAAGGAAAAGACAAATATTCTGCAATGTAAAGACAATTCCGCTTTGTCAGAACGTGCTAAAAAGTAGTTTAATCTTTTTGGAAAGACATCCCACTATATCTATGTCCAATGAGGAAGCTTCAATGGGATTCTCAGTGAGAGTATAAAAGGAAGCTTCTAAAGAATGTGAGATAATCAAGAGTGTCATATTCAGATCGTGCAAAGAAGTGTGTTTTCATGCATGCAAGTCTGCTTGAATAAAACAGTAATTTGTGTCGAAGCTGTTCTTATTCAAGCTGTCCATCTGTCTGTCTTGTAAACCATGAGTTCATCTTAGTGAGTGTATTCATTGTACTAAGTCTGAGTATGTCTTAGATTAGTTAAACATATGTTGTATCTGTCATCTCAGCTTGAAACATTCCGCAGTTCAAGCTTGTTTGTAATTAACACTTGTTGATAAGATACACAAACATTGAGAAAGTGTGTTGAATTTTAAATAGCTGTATTCACCCCCCCCCCCCTACAGCTTAGAGCAACATACTAGGGAAACCTTTTGGGACCTACAAAAGTGAAGGAATTGGTGTATGTTGAGAAACCGCCAGGGTTTACTGATCCCAAGTATCCAGACAGAGTATATAGATTGGATAAGGCTCTATATGGATTGCATCAGGCACCTAGGGCATGGTACGAGACACTATCTACACATCTCTTGGACAACGGGTTCAAGAGATGGAGAATAGATAGTACATGTTGGTACACCCTGTGTGACGATAGCAGTCTAAGTGTTCTAGCATTTTGGTTCAAGTAATATCACAAAGTATTGGGTTTTAACGTGTGTTTGATATATGTGTTTATATATGTTTAATAGTTATTGATTATATGTTTGAACTTAATGTAATGTATTACAAGAAGTTCAAACATAAAGATCAAAGATAAATCAAACATAAGTTAAAAACATAAGTTTCAAATATAGGTTTAAACATGTGAAAGTCGAATTTAGAGTAAATTCGAATTCACAAGTGAACCAGATTCGAATCTATAGCAGATTCGAATGGGCCTTGGGCCAGATTCGAGTTTGGCCCATGGCAAACTCGAATGAGGCTCTATAATTAGGGATTAACTCGAATCATTAGCAGACTTTTGCAGATTTCGTGTGAGTGATTAGCAAAAGGCGATTTCGAGTTTATCAGCTTTGTGAGTGTTCTTTCGGAGAGAATCATCTCGTAGGTGCGTTCGTGTTCATCCGTACAGCTTGTTGATAGTCTCCGTGTTTCGTGTGAGAGTTGTTTCCGTCAACCCGTTAACGAGGATTCCGCACTCGTTGACGGTCTCGCGTCTAGATAGATCCGTAGTTCAAGACCTTACAGTACACTGTTCATTAAAAGGAAAGGTGACGATTTCATACTGGTACAAGTTTATGTGGACGACATCATCTTTGAGACGTCAAATGAACAAATGTGCAAGGATTTTAAGAAGGTTATGAAGTCCAAGTTTGAGATGAGTGCGATGGGAGAGCTGAACTTCTTTTTGGGTATACAAGTTGAACAACGAAAGGAGGGGATGTGCATTCATCAGGCGATGTATGTCTATGAAATATTAGAGCGCTTCAGGATGGAAGGAACAAAGCTTACATCACATTTCAAGACTCCAATTCAAGTCAATCACAATCTCGGACCGGGTAACGATAGTGATATTGATGTGGATCCGACATTATATCGGGCCATGATCGGGTCACTTATGTATTTAACTGCTTCTCGACCTGACATAATATTTGTAGCTTGTATTTGTGCCACGTTTCAAGCTAACCCCAAGGAAATGCACATGAAAGTTGTGAAGTGGATTCTATGATACATAAAGATGAAACCGAAGCTGGGATTTTGGTATCATGCTGATGGAGATCTGGAATTGGAAGCTTACACTGACTCTGATTATGGAGGGTGCAGCTTGAATAGAAAGTCAACAACGGGTGGTTGTCAGTTCCTAGGAGGGAGACTGGTGTTCTGGCAATGCAAGAAACAGACTTCGATAGCCGTATCAACATGCGAGGCCGAATATGTAGCTGCGGGGAGTTGTTGTTCATAGGTTCTGTGGATTCAACAACAATTGCGGGATTACGGTTTGACATATACTCATACTCCTATTAGGATAGACAATCAATCAACGATTGCAATAACCAACAATTCGGTAAAGCACAGTAAGACTAAGCACATAGATATAAGACATCATCTTATTCATGACTATGCTGAGAAAAACCTGATAAAATTGGTAAAAGTTCCAACGATAGACAATAATGCGGATCTGTTCACAAAACCATTTGAGAGATCATGCTTTAAGTTGTTAGTCCAACTAAATGGGATGCAAAATACAGAGTAACCTAACCTCAGTAGATAATTTTTCTTTTAAATATTTTAAGTTATTAGTTTGTCTTATTAGTTACTTACTTTAAAAAAAAGGAGAAAAATAAAAGAAAAAAAGAGAGAAAACCATAAAAAAATTCCGAAAAAGAGAAAATTGAAAATAAGTAGAGAAGTCTTAGAGTCCAAGGTTCAACGTGACAAAATTTAGCAAAGTCTAACAAACGTTAAGTGTTAAACTTTCACACATAATGCACTATAAAATCAACGTGATATACATGTTCATGTTCAGATATGTTGGTAGGCATAAAACATGAAGGTTTTCCTAAAAGCTAATAAAACAATCAAGAAATTGTCGTATTTGTAACTAACTTCGATGTACGACAAAAAGGTCTTAATTTCTGTGTTAGAGGCTGAAATACAATAATTATGAATGAGGTATGTAAATCAGTCTGGGGGATATATGGCTTTCATCAAAATACATATTAAATAGAGAGCAAGCATGAAACGTAATGAAAGTCACGACATGTCTCTTTGTTGTACGTAAGTACAGACTTGTAACCGCTGTTTTGACTTGATCTAGCAAGATATGTTGCTTTGTTGTACGTAAGTATAGACCTGTCACCGCTGTCTTGCTAAAATAAAATAAGTATGCTCTATCCTAAGACAAACTAAGTCACTCTGTTGTATGTAAATACAGAACGTTGTCTGATGTTTTCCTTTTAAAGATGATTTGAAAATACTGAAAATTCATAATGGTTGTATGTCTGTCTTGATCACAGGAGTATGTCTAAATGTGGGACACGTAAGGAGATTTCTTGATAAATAAAAAGGCCAAAGGAAAATTCTAGTGTTGAGTGTTTAAGTGGACAACAAAACCAATAATCGGCATGAGTTTGCACGTTACAACAAACAATAAAAGGAATAAAAAAATTCCAAAGTGTGAAAGTGCAACACCGAAAGTTTGTTGGCAAAGCTATCTGATTGAACCTTCTATGACTCTCTCGCAAAAAGATTTATTTTATGCACTTATTTTTAAATTCTTAAAATTTAGTTTTATTTATTTTCTTTTACTTAATTTTCTTATATTTTTATTTTTACTTCATTTTATTTTTATTATTTAAATAAATAGGATCGAGGTCAGTTACTAGTATGCATGTTAGTTGGAAAAACAAAAATTGTGTGATAATCTATTTGCTTAGTGTGAAGGGTTTCGTAAAATTGAAAAAGTTGAAAATTTTTCAAAATTTGAACTTAAGTTCGTGGAATCCTAAGTCAGAACGAACTTATGAGCATAAGTTCGCATGAACTTAAGATCGTAAGAACTTGAGTCACATAAGTTCGTATCACAGTGATTGGGCTATTAATAGGGCAAACACATTTAATTTATTCACCTAATGACGAACTTCCATACTCACGAACTTACCTTTGGCGATCACGAACTTAGTCAGCGATCACGAACCTGTCGGTGTTTCACGATTTTATTCTTGTTCCACGAAGTACCTACAGTTCCAACTCGAACTTACACTTCTTTATTGTTTGGTTTAACCCACAAACATTTAAGTAAGTGATATTTGGGAGTTTCAAGGTCTCTTAATCATGTATTTTAGGTTTTAAATAACCGAAAACTTGGTGTTCAAAATACTAAGTTTTAGGCTATAAAACTTAAATTGGAACATTAATAAACTCGATTAGAAGCTTTTAGGACTAGTTTCATTTATTGATTAAGTCTCAAAAGTTGTGAAGCTGGAGTTTAGTTGTAACAGCGCCGACCATGAACTTGTTCCCCAATAACAAGTTCGTACGAACATAAGGAGAATACGAACTTAATTCAAAATATCAGCAAGTTTGTATGATATTAAGTTCGTGCGAACTTAAGTCTAAGTTCGTAGGTTAGTAAGTACGCACGAACTTATCTAATTTCGTGTGAACTTATTTGTTTAAAAAAAATTTCTAATTTTCAAATTCAAACTGTTTATTATATGTGCAGGAATGGCAGATCGTGTTTTTGTCAGCAAGCATAATATGGTAGTCAGCATTGCACTACAAGCACCTGAGGCATGCCAATATATGGAAATTCTTGAATTTCTAACAAGATCACGCATAGCATATGCACTGACTCACAGTCCGCCGCTTCTAATTCAATACATTCTCCAATTTTGGAGTACTCTATGCCTGGATACTTCAGTGATTCCCCAGGTTCTTCAAGGTACAGTGAATGGCCAGACCATTGCTTTTTCTGTGGATGATCAGAGAGTAATTTTAAATTTGGGAACTGAAGAAATGGAAAATGGTCCTATTGATTTTCCTGCTCCTATACGACAAGCAGTGTTTCAGAGGATGGGCTATGTACAAGATATAGCCAAGCCATCTTATGTTAAGAGTGGCTTGATAGGCCAATGGAGGTATCTGATGCATGTTCTTCTAGTATGCCTTGCATCTAAGAAGGCTGGTTATTATGTGATGACGTCCAAGCTTCAGTCCGAGATTATATCACTTATATTTAAGAAGCCTTATAGTTTTTCCAGCTTCTTCTTTGCCGAATTTGTTCATCAGGTAATGGCGCCCAGTTGCGAGAAGTTTTTGCTATATCTGAGATTTGTTATGATGATAATCCGCGACTTCCGGCCGAATTTGCCACCTTCTCCTGAGGTGGTTGTTGTAGCTGAAATAGACAAACAGATATTTGCAGACTGCCAGAGTCATAGTGAGAGACAGGCAAAAAATGTTAGACCGCATATCACTTCATTGATTGGAGCTCTGCTCGACCCGATTTATGTTGCTCCAGCTGGATATGCATGGGTAGATAACGAGCCACAAGGCCAAGCAGTGGCACCACAAGCAGCAGCTGCTACAATTCAAAGTCCGCCTATGTCAGCACCGGGAGCTGTGGCTACTACATTGGTAGCACAAGCTGATTAGAGACAAGAGGCATTAGAAGATACTTTTGCTCAAGGGGGAGCGGCTCAGGAAGGTATCACTGAAGAACTGATCCAGGATATCCTTCATCCTCCAAAGGCCCCGGGAAACATTTTTGAGGATATAGACAACTATCAGCTGAGGAATCTGTTAGTGCATCCTGTGTGACGATAGCAGTCTAAGTATAGATGATTTATTGTAATAGACCAAGTGTTCATAATTGCACATTAATTCATATGTTTGATATTGATTGTATATATGTTTTACTTAAGTTCAAAGTTAAGTTCAAACATAAGTTCAAACATAATTTCTAGAACAAGTTCAAAGACAAGTTCTAGGATAAGTTCAAAGTCAGGTTTGAACTTATGGTGGACAAGTTCGTGGGCTTAGGCCTTCTCGAACTTGTCCAGGCCTAAGTTCGAGATTAATGGTCATAATTAATATTTTGATTAATCATCTGGGCAGAAATTAGTGTTCGGGCGATTACGAACTTGCAGAGTATTTTCAGAGTGTTCTAGGAGAGAATCACGTGTCGAGACGTTCGTGTTTACGTATATCATCGTGTTCGTCTCCGTGTTTCGTGTGTGTGATCAATCCGTTAAGCCACTAACGAGGAATCCGGACTCGTTGGACGGTGTCGCGTCAAGATTGGATCCGTAGGTAGGTGACCTTACAAGTGGTATCAGAGCCATAAGGGTGTTCATCGTGTTCTTCGCGTTCATCTTAAACATTCTTGGTTTCTCTGCGTTTGTGACGTAAAAATCACATTTTTATAAGTTTTTCGAGTTATACAAGCAAAGTAACGGAAAAACGTTCATATTGGGTCATTGTTTTAGTCAAATCATAGTTTTTAATCCTAAAAACTTTGGTTTAATCTGAAAACTTGAAAAAAATCAAACTTTTGGCAGTTTCTCGAACTTGCAGCGCTCGAACATAGGGCGTATTAGGGATCACTCAAACTTGTCAGATATACGCTCCTGTCGAACTTGATTTAGGGCTTCCTTCGAATTTGGCTGAGATTCGAACTTGCTAGCATCGTATTTGTTAGATTTCGAACGTGTCAGAAAATTAAGTACTATTGGAACTTGTCAGTAGTTCGAACTTGTCAGTCAGTCGAACTTGTTGATTTCAAACTTACATAAAATTTAAATTTAATTTCAAACAAATTTAATATTAAATTAATTCGAAATTACCTAAGTTCGTAGGAGTTTAAATTCAATTAGTTTCAGATTAAATTAATTAAGTTCGGGAACAAAAAGTTTGGACAGGACGTCAAGCTTGCAGAAGTTCATTGAAATGGATCATGAAGTCGGCAAGGCAAATTCTCCGCCAAAGTTGATGAGGTTGGAAGACTACTACTGGTGGAAGGATAGGTTCGCTGATTTTGCTCGTTTCAACGATATGCGCATGTGGATTTGTATCGATGAGGGATATGTGCCACCTACGCAAGAGTTAGAGGGCCGTCTAAGAGTCTTAACTTATCAAAATATGAAGGATTATGATAATAAACTTTATGAGGCCGAGAATCGAGCTTTCTCGATTATTCGAATGGCGTTACATCAAGAAATTCTACACACCATGAGAAATCATAGGACTTCTAAAGAGCTATGGGATGCTCTAGAGAAAAGGTGTGAGGGAAATCCACGGGTTTGCAAGAGTAGGAAGGAGATGCTGAAACAACAATTTGCAATTTTCAAGGCTCTGAAGAACGAGACACTTGATGAGACAATTACGAGATTCTTTCATTTGTTAATGGAGCTTGACAATCACAATGTTGTTTATCAAGAGACTAAGAAGATTGAAAAGCTTCTAGATGCTTTACCGGCGAGATGGGAAATGTACACCACTTTAATTAAGCATGATGAAGAGAAGTTCGAGACTCTCACTCTTGAACGAGTAGTTGGAACGCTGAGGGCTTATAATTTCAAAATACAGAAAAAAGAACGGGAGGTTGAGCAGGTTCAAGATCCTGAAATGTATTTTGGAAAGACAAAACCATCGATTGGTGGTGATATGAAGTCTGGAGCCACAACTTTCTTCTTAGGAGAAGAATCAATTCCAATAGCTGTAAAAGAATCGAGTAGTAGGGCGTTCTTAGGGTTTTCGAAACCGGAAGAAAAGCTAACTCAGTCAGCATCTACGTCACAAGGATACACAAAGATGCCAATGAGTGCAAAATCAGCTGAAGATCAACTGAATCTTTTGGCTTCATTTGTCACCACGTACGGCAATTGCGTTCAAGGGAAGATAAACGATCCTGCGCTATGGGATGAAGACTACGATCAGGTTGATCCTGATGACTTGGAGGAAATGGACCTTCAATGGCAACTGGCCATGGTGACTCAAAGGGTCAAAAGGTTCATGAAACGAACAGGCAGAAATCTGAATGTAGGCAACAGTAAAGTTGGGTTCGACAAATCCAAGGTTAAGTGTTACAATTGTCAAGGATTGGGACACTTTGCAAGAGAGTGTCAGTGAACCAAAGTTGAAAACTATTAGAGTCAATCTCAGGGAAGATATTAGTCTTGTAGTTCGGTTAATCAAACTAACATCACTGGTCTATTAACTAATGTGACATCTGATAGACAGCTCGATGGAACTTACGATTGGAATACTCATCCGGAGTCGAACGCTAGAGACTTCATGGCTGAAGTGACGGAGACTTCCAATGACAGAGTAGAGGAAGTGACAGAGGAAAATGAATAGAATGATACAAGTCCTTTGTTGGTGGAGAAGTCAGATGATCAGACCATTCTAGAGTTTGCTGCACAAATGGCAAACGTGGAATCAGATCACAAACGGGTAATTCTAAACTTTTCTACATTTTAGGACTTATGTGTTTTATGTGCTACTTGAATGATAGGTTGAACTTAGTTTTAGAAACACATAATAACTTAATTGCTCAAATCCAATCACTGTAATCAGATAATGCTAGTCTCTTAGATATTAAGAAAGATCTTAGGAATAAGCTAAAAGCAGATGCTCAGGATACTATAGTTCTAAAAGACAAATTAAGTGAACAATGTGTTAGGATAGAACTTATGTATGAGGTAAATAGTAAGTTGGAAAACTTTAGGAACTCGTCACTAAATCTAGGGAAAATCTTAGATGCTCAACGACAGTCTAAGAAACCCGTAGGATTAGGTTATCAAGAGAGTCCTCATCCTTTCAACAATAACTATGTGCCTCAACCTCAGGATAAAACTGATGAAACAGTCGAGTCAGAGGAAACAACTAAAACTGAATCTGTTAAGAACAAAACAACTAAGGTGTCTAGTACTAACTCTAAGAATTAAAAAGGTGAAGTTTGTGCAGTCTTCTAGTGACCAAAAGCTAGGAGAGACTAAACCTGAAATTAATAATCAACAAGAGGAAGTAGTCACGATAGTTGAAAAGAAAGAAAATGACACTAGTGAGACACCACAGTCAAAGGGAACCTATAAAAAGTCAATAGATAACATGTCTTGCTTTAGATGTCATGAGAAGGGACATGTTGCGTCTAGCTGTCCATACAAGAAAGTGGAGTCTAAACCCTCTAAACCAGAGTCTAGACCTGCTGTAGGAAAGCCAGAACAACAAAAACCAGTATCTATTGTTGCTAGCACAAGTGGTTCTCAACACACTGGGAAGAATGTGAGTGCAACACCTAGGACCGCTGTTAGACAAGTACCTATGTCAGTTAGACCAAATGACGTGGTTAGGACTAATTTGCCGAATAAAGTCCCTAATCAGTCTAGGTCAGGACCTCAACAAGCTTATAGGAGTACTACACCTAGAAGGACATACACTCCAGTTAGGTCTCACACTCCTCAAAGACAACATATAGCCCAGGGATATCAATCTAAAATGCCTTATAATAGAAATTACTCAAGGGCTCTACAGCAAATGCCTACCCAAAGGCCAAGAGTGAATTTCAACAACTCTGCACCACAGCAGGTTCTCAATCAAACACCCAAGTCACCTGAAAGGAGAGATGGATATTTGAAGGAGTTCACGTATGTGGATGAGAATGGTATTACCAAGTCAGTCATGGCTTGGGTTCCCCGTGATAACTATCTTGTTTTCATTCATGTGCAGGTGCTAAGTATAGGTCTAAACAAAAAAATGGTTCGTCGACAGTGGTTGCTCTCGTCACATGACTGGGGAAAGGAGACTACTCACAGACTTCAAGGGACGGAACAAGGGATTCATATCATTCGCTGGGAACAAAGGAGGACATATCACTGGAAAGGGAGTGGTCACTAATGGGACTATCACACTTGATCAAGTTTACCACGTGGATAAACTTGATCATAATCTCATTAGTGTATCTCAGATATGTGATAAGAAGACCTTAGTAATATTTACTAGTACTGAGGCGTTAATGCTGAAACCGGGATTTAAAGTACCTGAAGAGTGGATAATGATGAGAGCCCCGAGGATGAATGATTTGTATATGATGGACATGAACAAATCAGATTCGTCGATGGGAACAATCTATCTTCTATCCAAAGCTTCAGAGTCCGAATCCATTTCATGGCACAGACGCATGACACACTTGCACCTAAGGAAAATGAATTACATCACTAAACATGGTCTGGTGCAAGGTGTCCCACTGAAGATTTTTCAGTTCGATGACAAGTGTGTACCGTGCAAGAAAGGCAAACAACACAAGAAGTCACACAAGTCAAAGACTCAGAACTCGATAGCTTCCTCCTTCGATTTGCTGCATATGGATCTCTTCGGTCCTCTCAACAAAATGAGTATAGGTGGTAGTTGGTTTTGTTTAGTTATCATCGATGATTACTCACATTTTTCTTGGGTTTTCTTTTTAGGTACAAAGGAAGAAACAGCTGGAAAGTTGATTGGGTTCTTAGACCAAGTCAAAAACTCCTACGGGACGAGGGTGAAATATATCAGGAGTGATAATGGAACAGAATTTAAAAACACAGTAATTGGTGTATATTGTTTATCCAAAGGCATAGTGCATCAATTTAGTGCACCATATGAGCCAAAAAAAATGGGGTGGCAGAACGGAAAAATAGGACTTTGATTGAGGCAACAAGGACCATGCTCTCGGATTCAAAGCTTCCTAACATGTTTTGGGGGGAGGTAGTGAATACCGCATGTCATGTTTTAAACCGGGTCCTTATTGTCAAATCACTGAACAAAACCTGTTATGAAGTTCTGAATAAAAGACCACCTAAATTAACAGGCTTTGAACCATTTGGGGTATCGTGTACTTTATTGAAAACAAAACACCAACCTAAGTTTGGTGAAAAGGCTGACGAAGGATATTTCCTAGGTTATGTGCCTAACTCACCAAACAAAAGGGTTTTTAACAAAACAAACGGTACGGTAGAAATTGTGTTTAACATCGATGTTACAAGTTATTCACATGAACCCCAAACAGGTCCTAAGTGGTTATTTGATTATGGCTTATTGTTTGAATCATTTAACATACCTGTTAGTGGAAATGCAGGTACAGTGGAGAATGACTTCTCGTCATTAAGTCTGAATGATGACTGTCAAGGTTTTCCAAAGACAAGCATTCCATCAACTTCTGAGCCTACAACGACAGAAGATGGGTCTCCAACAGAGAATGAAATTGAGTTACCTACAAACGAGAATCAGACAAGTACATCTAACTCTGAGGACAGTGATCATGAGGAAGAGAATGTACCGTCTGAAGTCGTACCCTCGTTAGGTGAAATAGGATCAAAATTAGGAGATAATCTTAGGGTCGATGAGATTGAGACATCGAGGATAAACAAGGATCATTCGATTGAGAGCATCATAGGAAATCCGAATACCAGTGTGAGAACTAGGAGTAGTGTGAATAACAACACAGTGCTGTTGTCGATGATCAATGACTCCAAGGCATATCACACATGTTTATATTCATGTTTCATCTCGCAAGTAGAGCCGAAGAATGTGCAAATAGAACTGAAAGACAACTCTTGGGTTGAATCCATGCAAGAAGAACTGTCACAATTCAGAAAAATTGAAGTGTGGGAGTTAGTGCTGCTACCTCGAGGAGAAGTTGCAACAGGAACCAAATGGGGTTTTAAGTGCAAAAGAGATTATCGGGGCATAGTAACTCGTAACAAGGCAAGACTTGTGATGAAAGGATTCAACCAATAAGAGGGAATCGATTACAACGAAGTGTTTGCACCAGTGGCAAGGCTCGAGGCGATTCGTCTGTTTCTGGCCTTTACGTCCTTAAATGGATTTAAAGTATATCAACTGGATGTAAAGAGTGCTTTTTGTATGGAATCCAAAGTATCCCGACAGAGTATATCGACTCGATAAGGCTCTGTATGGATTGCATCAGGCACCATTGGCATGGTATGAGACGATGTCAACTCATCTTATGGACAACGGGTTTGAAAGAGGGAGAATTGATACTACATTGTTCGTGAAGAGAAAGGGTGAAGACTTTATCTTGGTACAAGTATACGTTGATGACATCATTTTCGGGTCGTCAAACGAACAAATGTGCAAAGACTTTGAGAAGGTTATGAAGTCAAAGTTTGAGATGAGTGCTATAATAGAGCTGAACGTCTTTCTGGGTTTGCAAGTTGAACAGAGGAAGGAGGACATGTTTATCCATCAGACGAAGTATGTCTACGATATTCTGGAGCGCTTCAGGATGGAAGGAACTAAGTTGACTGCTCACTTTAGTACTCCGATTCAAGTGAATCACAATCTCGGACCGGGTACAGAAAGTGATACTGATGTGGATCCGACTCTATATCGGGCCATGATCGGTTCACTCATGTATTTAACTGCTTCTAGACCTGACATTATCTTTGCTGTGTGTATTTGTGCTAGGTTCCAAGCTAATCCGAAAGAAATGCATATGAAAGCCGTGAAGCGGATTCTACGATACCTGAAGTCGAAACCCAAGCAGGGACTTTGGTATCATGCTGATGGTGATCTAGAATTGGAGGCATACACGAATTCTGATCATGGAGGATGCAGCTTGAACCGGAAATGAACAACTGGAGGTTATCGGTTCCTTGGAGGGAGGCTCGTATCCTGGAAATGCAAGAAACAGATTTCGGTAGCCGTGTCAACGTGCGAGGCCGAGTAGCTGCTGGTAGTTGCTGTTCACAGGTTTTATGGATACAACAAAAATTGCGGGATTACGGTTTGACTTACACTCATACTCCCATTAGGATAGATAACCAGTCTACAATTGCTATAACTAATAATCTAGTTAAACACAGTAAAACAAAACACATAGACATAAGACATCATTTCATACGTGATTGTGCTGAAAAGAATTTAATGAAACTGGTAAAAGTGGCAACGGAAGATAATAATGCAGATTTATTCACTAAAGCTTTCGATAAGTCACGCTTTAAGTTCTTAGTTCAGCTAAATGGTATGCGTAATCCAGAGTAACTTGACCTTAATATATTTTCTTTCTTTTTATAGTATGTTAGTAGTTTACTAGATTTTATTTTCTTTTATAGTAAGTTAGTAGGTTAGTTTATTAGCTTATCTTAAAATAAATGAAAAACAAAAGAAAAAAGAGAGAAAACCATAAAAATTTAAAAAAAAGAGAGAATATTGAAAAATGAGTTAGTCTTAGATTCATAGGTTCAAAGTGACGAAAATTAGCACAGTCTAAACAAACTCTAAGTGTTAAGCTTTCACACATAATGCAATATAAATTCTAAGTGATATACACTTTCATGCTCGGTGTGTTGGTAGGCATAATACACAAAGGAAATCCTAACAGCTAATAAAATAATCAAGAAAAAGTCATATGTGTAACTAACTTAGGTGTATGACCAAATGGTCTTAATTCCTATGTTAGAGACATAAAGACAATGATTCTAAATGAGGTATGCAAATTTTCAGGGGGATGTGTAGCAACATCAGAATACATCTTAAAGAAAAGAAAAGAAAATTTTTTGATAAAGAAGAGGGAGTCAAAACAAGTTGCTTTGTTGTACGTAAGTACAGACCTGTCACCTATGTTTTGACTCAAGTTAGCAAGATAAGTCGCTTTGTTGTACGTAAGTACAGACCTGTCACCGCTGTCTTGTTAACTTAAGAGGAACTCTAAGACAAACTAAGACACTCTGTTGTATGTAAATACTGAAATGTGTCCGACGTTTGCCTTTTACAGAAAATATGCAATACCAAAAAGTTATAATCATTGTTTGTCTGCCTTGATCATAGAAGTATATCTAAGTATGGGACATGTAAGGTAGTTTTTTGATAAATAAAAAGGCCAAGGGAATTTCTAAAGTGTTAAATGTTTAAAAAGAAAATCATACCGACAATCGACTTGGAATGTATATCACGACAAACAACCAAAGGAATAAAAAATTCCTAAGTGTGAAAGTGAAATACTAAAAGTGCGTTTGACATCGCTATCTGATTGAACCTTCTTTGACTTTCTCTCAAAAATATTCTGTTAGTATAGGTCGTAATTTTTAAAGTACTTTTGAGTAGTTTAATTTTATTTTTACTTTATTTTATCTTATTTTACTTTAAGTAGGATAAAGGTCAAAGTTACTAGGATGCATCATTGGTTGAAGAAACAAATATTGCGTGAAAATATGTTGCTTAGTGTGAATGATTTTGCAAACTTTGTAAAATTCCGTTACATAAAAAAGTTGAAAAAGTTGGATTTTATTCAAGAATTTTCAAAATTTTCACTTAAGTTCGAAATCCAGAAAAATTCGAAGTTACCTTCGAATTTGTCAGGAAGTTCGAACTTATGCTAACTTCGAAGGTAGTTGATATAAATAGGTCAACATTACTTCATTTAAGCCTACCCTCGAATTTGTATTCTCGAACTTGTCCTCCGGCGATCTCGAACTTACCTTCGAATTTACCGAACATTCGAATTTCTTCATATACCTCGAAGTTTTCCACTATTTTTCGAACATACACCTACACTTGAGTATAGTGAACATCAATATACTAAGTAAGTGTTAGTTTACGACATTATTGTTGCAAAAATCGACCATATTTGATGTTTATATTTTCTGAAACGAGGTGATTTATAATCACAAGTTTTAAAAGATAAAACTTCAAATAAATGGTACATTACTTAAATTAGAACCTAATAGGACTAAGTTACATGGTTGATTAAGTCAAATGGGGTCAAAATCATGGTTTTCAAATTAAAAGTGACCGACTTCGAATTTGTTCTTCAGGTTCGAACTTGCCAGAAAGTTCGAACTTGTTGAAATATCTATAAGTTTGAAGTCAGTCAAATTCGAATAGATGCCTCGAATTTATTTAAGTTCGAATGCTTTTAAATAATCTCAAATTTGTCTAAGTTTGAATGTGTTGGACTACGAACTTATGCAAGTTCGAAGTTATGCTTATTAGAATATAACAAATTCCATTTTATTTTATTTTAATTTTAATTTTTAATTTTGTTTGATGATTTTGTGTGCATATATGGGTGATCGTGCTTTTTTTAATAAGCATAATATGGTCATGGTCGTGGATCTCCAATTACCAGAGGCCCAGCCTTATCGTCAGATGATTGAATTCCTGACGCAGTCCCGAGTTTCTTACGCGCTCACACATAATATTCAAATCACTACGCGCACACACTTTGACATATGTGAGACAATTTTGAGAGCATCTTCAAGTCGACTGCTCTGTTACCCCTACGATACTTCGTACTGGAGTAGGTGGTCAACCTATTGCGTTTTCTGCAAACATGTTGAGGCAGATTCTACAATTGAGTACTGAGGACCAGGAAGCAGGCCCAATAAATTTTCCTTTACCTGTAGGGCAAGCGGCCTTTTTGAGAATGGGCTACGCGCAATGTATAATGAAATCTTCTTACGTCAAAAGTGGACTGATTGGCCAATGGCGGTATCTTGTTCATGTGATAATGGTCTGCTTCGCGCCTAAGAAAGCAGGTTTTGACACGATGGTATCCAAATTGCAGTCTGCGTTGATTGCATTGGTGTATAACTAGAAGTTTAGTTTCTCAGAGATGTTTTTTGGAGAGTTTGTGCACCAGATCATAGCTCCGGCAATGGAACGTTTCTTGATGTATGCAGATTTGTAATAACGATTACCCGCCATTTTTTTGCCGAATTTGCCGCCACTACCAGATCAAAGTGGCGTTGCCTTGATAGAAAATCGCATCTTCGCTGACTGCCAGACACATAATGCTAGAAGGGCTGAGCAGGTCAGGCCGCAAGTAGCACCATTGTTTAGGGCAGTGATAGATCCGGATTTGGTTGCCTCGGAAGGCGAAGACTGGATAGGTGAAGCCCCACCCTAACAACAGTAGCAGCAACAGCAGCAGCAACGGAGAAGAACATCGGAAAGTAGAACTCCAGTTGCTAGAACCACTTCCCGCCCACAACCAGCCACTGAAGCTGCTGTGCCATCTAGTTCGGCTCCACATTATGACTAGAGGGAACAAACTCTAGAGGAAATGTGGGCTCACGGAACACCTGCTCGGCTCCACATTATGACTAGAGGGAACAAACTCTAGAGGAAATGTGGGCTCACGGAACACCTGCTGAGCAAGATATTGCTGAACAACTGGTTCAGGACGTTTTAGAGCCTCCAGCTGATCTACATGATATTTTCAAGGAAATAGATGAAAATCAGCCCTCTGAAGCCGAGCTTTTAGACACAGACGTTCATACTGAAGAAGAGATTGATAGGGATCAGACTGAGGCTGAGGGTCACGTCGAGACCTCCTCCGAGTCTGCATCTGAATTTAGTTCTGAAGATGAAGATCCGGATGTCACAATTAGAAAATATGGATCGAGGCTAGTTGTTAGCAGAAGGAGAACGACAAGGCCGGCAATTATTGATGAAGAGACCGAAGAGTCTGAGTTTGAAGAAGAAGAAGCTACTCTCATTCCTAGGCATAGGGAGAAAAGGCATAGATTCATGCAGGGAGCTCCATCCACTTCTGCTTCTCCATCTGTGTTACCGGCTGCTCCATCCGCATCAACCGCCGCCCCATCAACATCCGCCTCCACTCCATCCACTTCGACTTCATTCACAGAAAATCAGCGGTTCACAGAGTTGAAGGGAAAAGTGGACTTCCAAACAGTCTAAATATTCCAACTCTCTCAGGCCGTAAAAGAGTTGCAACAGCACAATGCTTGTTTAGATCAAGAGAATGCCACGCTACGTACAACTGTGGCAGATCAACAAGCTGAGCTGAGGACTCAACAAGCTCAAATTCTAACAATGCAGACTCTCATTGAGCAGATAATGAATTATCTCCAAGCTCAGGGGGAGAGTAGCTGCAAAGATGATCAGTTGAGGAATGTTAAGAGAGACGATGAGGAATGCGACGATCCAGATGCACAGAAAGAAGGAAGGTGAGCTAGAAGATCTTTCCCGAAAGACTGCTCCGCAAGCAATCGTTCTTGGGGAGCCTAGTTCGTCAAGTATGGGTGGAGATGAAGCTTCAGAAAAAGGCAAGGCTCCTGAAGATTCAAAAGATGTTGAGCAAGAGATGATAGAGGCGTTGATAGGTCTTGATGATGAAGATGAATTCGGATTTGATCAAGAAGATCTTGAAGAAGGGGAGTTCATCCTAGAAGAAGTTGTAGAATGGAAATCAGACGATGAGGTAATAGAAGATGAGGATGATAATGTTGATGAGGTGTTGATCCCAAAGCAGCCTGTTACTGAACAATATGTAAATAATGATCAGAACGTGATAGACTTAGATGTGCTTAACTTAGCATCTAATGAAGAATCAGAAACTCATACAGCTTAAAGGGAACAAACTAAAGAAGAGAAGATGAGATTGTGGTTTAGAAAAGAAGAGTAGAAGACTGACTTAGCAGTGAAGAAAAAGATGAGGCTGCCAAGTCCAGGAAAACTTTTAGGCGGAATTCTGAGCTGGTTCTTTGATAGGGAACTATAGCTTTTCATTCTCAAAAGAAGGGATTTACTTCAGTACTTGAGAAGAAGGCTCAAAGACTTCAACTCATTGCCTAAGTGTGAGGTAAAGGAGTTGGGCAGGAAGGAGCTTATAAACCTTGGAGACGACCTCTATGCTAAAGTGATTGCTAAGATTATCAGAAGGGAGGGTAGATCTGGAAAGTTTGAAAGGCTAAAGCCAAGATCAGGCAAGAGAGTAGAAGACGAGACAAGAATATATCCGCATACTGGGAAACCATGGGCTCAGATGGTTTATAAACCACTAAGACGCTTAAAGAAAGTTCCGTTAAAGTCTATGCCACAGGATGTACTTGCAAACATGAAGCGGTGGTTCGTAGACAACGAAACCGCTGAAGCCGTTACGGAGGATCAAGAAGAGAAAACAATTTTGAAAGAATACGATCCGCTGCACCTAATCAACTTATCCAAGGATGACTTGCAAAAGCTTCATGATAAGCCAATTTTCTTTCATGAAGGCTGGAGATCTGAAGGCAGGAAGTTCTAAAAATTTGTTAGGGTTTGTATAGACCAGAGATTATACGCAGGTAGTATTTTGAATAGACCTAGTACCTAGACAAAATGTATATCTAGTCAGAAGTTATGGTCAAGGGGGAGTCTGTTAGTGCATCCTGTGTGACGATAGCAGTCTAAGTATAGATGATATTTTGTAATAGTCCAAGTGTTCGTAATTGCACTTTAATTCATATGTTTGATATTGATTGTATATATGTTTTACTTAAGTTCAAAGTTAAGTTCAAACATAAGTTCTAGAACAAGTTCAAAGACAAGTTCTAGAATAAGTTTAAAGCCATGGTTCGAACTTATGGTGGACAAGTTCGTGGGCTTGGGCCTTCTCGAACTTGTCCAGGCCTAAGTTTGAGATTAATGGTTATAATTAAGGTTTAATCAGTTTTGATTAAGAATCTTGGCAGAAATTAGTATTCGGGCGATTACGAACTTGCAGAGTATTTTCAGAATGTTCTAGGAGAGAATCACGTGTCGGGACGTTCGTGTTTACGTCTGTCATCATGTTGGTCTCCGTGTTTCGTGTGTGTGATTAATCCGTTAATCCACTAACAAGGATTCCACACTCGTTGGACGGTGTCGCGTCAAGATTGGATCCGTAGGTAGGTGACCTTACGGAATGTAATGTAGCGGTTGAGACAAGAGTCTGAGTCGGAGACCGAAATTGAATGAGATTTAAGGGAGCAAAAAGTCCCTTGAGCTTTAGGTTGTTATGGTACAAGAGTCGTTGTGCCGTCACAAACAGATCAACTTCAATCATTCAATCTCCAAGATGAAGATGAGGCAGATGAGGATTTTATGCCAGATGAAGAGGCTTTCGTCGCAAGGCACCAAAGGGCAAAGCGACAACGTCTACATCAATCAGGGCCTTCAACATTAAACGCCATTCCACCAGAAATCACCAGAACCACTCCATTCATATCCACACCAACCGACACCCAAAGCCTTCGTCAACTAAAAGCTCAAGTGGATGTCCAGTCAGTCCAAATACTTCAACTTATAAGGGCAGTCACAGAGCTACAACAACATAACTCTCATTTAAATCAGCATAATGCACATTTAGATCAGACTGTGGCTGCCCAACAACAACAAATAGCAACTCTTTAGGCCTTATTGGAGCAATTATTAAAATATCGTCCAGCTCAGGGGGAGAGTTGTAGAGGTGATGAGTTGAGGGGGTGTCATAGAGGAGCTGAAGGAGACGACCCTGGTCCACAAAAGGACAATGAGCTAGCAGATCTTTCTCTACAACAGACTGCTCAGCAAGCTGATTTGCAAGGGGAGCCTGGATCATCATGCTCGGACAGAGATAAAGGCAAGGCTCTCGAAGCTATAGAAATTGTTGAAGACGAAATGATTGGAGCCTTGGCCGGGTTGGAAGATGATGATGTAAGATTTGATTTTGAAGATGACTTGGATCAAGAAGAGCTTGAGGAAGGAGAATTTATTCCTAAAGGCATACCTAATTGGAAGTCAGATGATGAGGTGGTTTTGGATGAAGATGACGAAGTAGATGAAGTGGTGATTCAGAAGTAACCCGTCACGGAGCTATACGAGAATGAGAATCAGAATGTGATAGACATTGACATGCTGAGATCAGCAGGTAGAGATGAATCAGAATCTGATACAACTGACATGGAGCTAACGAAAGAAGAGAAAAAAGAGATTA
Source organism: Centrapalus pauciflorus (assembly GCA_020465985.1). NCBI lineage: Eukaryota > Viridiplantae > Streptophyta > Magnoliopsida > Asterales > Asteraceae > Centrapalus > Centrapalus pauciflorus. The sequence continues at coordinate 678,218 of JAANYP010002201.1, read as the reverse complement.
TGGTTTAAAAAGGAAGAGCAGAAGGACTTGGCTAAAAAGGAGAAGATGAAAATGCCAAGTCCAGGAAAGTTAACTGGAGGAATCCTAAGCTGATTCTATGATAAAGAACTGCAGCTATTCATTCTGAAAAGGAAAGACGGCCTACAGTTCCTGCGAAGAAGGCTAAAGGACTTCAATTCTCTACCGAAATTTGAAGTTAAAGCATTAGCCTGGAAGGAGCTTATCAACCATGGAGACGACCCCTACGCTGAAGTGATTACAAAGATTATCAGAAGGGAAGGTCGGTCTGGTATGTTTGAAAGGCTGACACAATGGACAGGAAAAAGGGTCATGGACGAAAGCAGGATAGATTTGTTGACTGGCAGGCCTTGGATGAAGATGTACTACAAGCCTGTCAAGTGCCTAAAGAAGGTCATACTTAAGAGTATGCCACAATATGTGTTGAGTAACTTGATGTGGTGGTACGTTGATAGTGAGACAGGTGAGGCAGTTATGGAAGATAGTGATGAGAAGGTAATTTTTAGGGTTTATGATCCTTTACATCTAGTAAACCTCTCTCGGGACAACCTGCAGAAGCTTCATGATCAGTCAATCTTCTTTGATGAAAATTGGAGGTCAGAGGGCAAAAAATATCAGAGAGTGGTTAAAGTTTGTATTAAGCAAGGATTACATGCAGGTAGTAGTCTAAGTAAGACTAGTTCTATAGACTCATGATATCAACTAGAATCTGTCGTCAAAGGGGAGTCTGTTGGTACACCCGGTGTGATGATAACAATCTAGTCTTTGTAATAGATAGGGCTTTATTATTACAAGTCATGATCGTTTGTTCATATTTCTGTCTTAAGTTCATGATTGTAAGATAAGTTCATGAGATACGAACTTATGGGGATAAGTTCACGAGACTATTAAATTTTTAGAATAAGTTCATGGGGATATGACCTTATGAGAATAAGTTCATAAGGCATGGGCTACGAACTTAGCCTTGATAAGTTCATACGAACTTATCTACATGGGCTTTAATCTATAAGTTTGTGGGCTTGGGCCATGCACGAACTTAAAGGTTATATCATGAACTTATCTTTGCAAATTCATTAACACTTTGAGAATTCACTTTCATAGATTCGTGAGAGCTTTTAGACGAACTTGGAGAGTTATACAGCATTCCAACGGAGCAATACAACGTGCGGGGTTAATACGTGTTCGGCTAGCATCCTGTTCGGCTCCATGTTCCCGTGTGAATGATCCGTAAACGTTAAACGAGGATTCCGCAGTCGTTTGACGCCGTCACACCTTGATAGATCCGTAAAAATGTGGACCTTATAGCTGCATAGGTTTCATGAACTGCTTGGAGAGTGATCAGTGTGTGATGACACCTGTTCATCACATGTTTGAATGACAGCTTATACCATCAGTTTTAATTACCTTTCTTCACATTTAAGTTACTTAAATTAAGTATTTATTTCACTTGCTTACCTCTGGATAATGTTTGTTACGTGTGTTAGCAGTTAAAAATGTTAAGTTGGTCTGACAACTGTTCTAACATGGTAAACCGTTCCGCTTTCCCTTAGAAACATTTCAAATCAACCGTCCAAACCTTTCTCTCTCCTAATCACTCACATTCAAATCCTATAAATAACCAACTCACTGTTTCATCTTCTTCTTCTTCCTAACTGCTTCCATAACTCCATGATAAACTCGAACAGACTATGTTTCCAAACATCGTGCGTTCATCTTACTTTCCCAAATGGCTCACCAAAACAATCCCCTTGTCCCTATGTTCGTTGGTTATGATGTTGAGCAACACCCCTCTGTCAACACCATGCTCATAATCAAGCCCACCAAGTACATTGCTAACCTGACCATTCCCAAAAATTATGTGGGAAAAGGTTATGAACCTATGGTGGAGTTTCTGCAAGCCCATCCCCTGCATTATGCAATGACTGCCTCTCCTTGTATCATGTACCAGGAGATGGTTTATGAGTTTTGGTACAGTTGCTCATATGATCCGTCTACAAAAACCATCATGTGAACTATTCTCAATGGCACTCAAACTATTGAGATCACTACTGCTCTTCTCAGGGAAGTACTTCATGTTCTAGTGGCTGACACCTATGATAAACCTCAGCCTGATGATGAACAAATGGGCAATCTGCTACGTTTTTGTGGTGTAGCAGAACCAAAAGTGGGTGCTACCTTGTTCAGAAGGGACTTATCCCCAACCTATAGTTTTCTATTTCGCCTCTGTGGTGATGAGCCTGAGTTGCTAAGTTGGCTAATTTGACCAACTCGGCAGGGATAAAATTCCTATTATCCTACAGTTTGTGGATGGGACAACTCTAAACATGATAAGGTGGATTTTTGTAAACTTAAGGAACCTGGTGCAACAAGAATAGCGTCCAGCTGCTGTAAGATACCCAAGGTTCCTGAGTCTCATCTTCAAGCATGTATGTGGTGACCATCTTTACACATCTCAACCTTACTTGACAACTGCAGTGTTTCCTATAATAGGAAACATGGTTTTCTATACCCCAGTTCTTGCTGATGAACCTCCTCTAGCAACACCAATGAGGAGGTTGCTTGGTTTAGTGGAAGGACCTTCTACTCAGAAGGTGTATCCTTTCACTGCTCCCAAAGGAAAATCCAAATGAAGGCCCAAAATGGTGAAATGTGCCTTGAAAACCTCCTCTCAAATCAGCCCCTCTGACACCTCCTAACAGGAGTCAGTAAAAAAAAAAAAGAAACCCCTGCTGCTTTTGTTTCTCCTATTTTGAGAGTAAGTGCAGCCACTATGGAGCAGGCTTCACTCCATAAAGAGTCCACCCAGAGTCAGCCTGAGCCCTCTGGTTCCTCCCAACAGGAACCAGTTGTACATAAGAGACAACCACATCAATTTTTCAAGCCTCTCAATAGGCTGAAGACATTGAAAGAAAGGAGTTCACTCCACTCCATACTGAGTCCACACAGTCTCCACCTCATATTACATATACACAACCTGAGTCTGCACGAGGTGCCCAAGCTGCTGGAACAGACCATCCAGCAGATCAGCCTCCATCTTCTGTTCCTTATGACACAGCTGTTGAAGGACCACAATCCCAAGCTGATGAATCTCAGGCACTGGAACATCCTTCTGGTGAGGCTGCTCCCCAAGTGCAAATTCCATCTTCAGCCTTCACCACTGATGATGTTGAAATGCACATCCCATCTCCCTATGTAGAGGTGCCTACAAACCAAGGTACTACTGAGGGAACCACCCAAGGACTTGATGAAGGTACTATAATACCAGTAATATCTGAAATGCCACCATCCCCCACTTCTGCGAAGACCTCCCCTTACGGGGCAGTCCTCGGCGTCTATGTCCCACCATTATGCAATACGATATCAATCATAAATAAGATAGAGTAATTAAGTTGTGGGATTTGAATTACAGTACAAACATTTAGGATTAAGTTTAATACAATTTTAGTACGGATTACAGTTTTCAAATTAAACTTATAAAGGGTACAAACTAGTCTAATACATATCATCATATGATCAAAGCAAATCTACCCAAATCACCACATTTATCATCTTCAAATTTGTACCAAGAGGTCATTTGAGTAGTGGTCTATGGAAACTTCACTTGATCTTGGAAGACCTAAAAACTAGGTCCGTCAGGTGCTTTCCCTTTATATCTTCTTGTAAAAAGGTTTGACAACAAGGCTTAATATAGATTTATCAGACTACATGCACAACAACAAGAGGAAAGTGGGTATCTAGCGTGATATAACTTGACTGCCGCTACAGCCACACAAGATTGAGACATAATAATCAGAATTGGATGATGTGCAAGCCACGATCACGCTTTTAGTGGAAGCTATCCACTCAATATCGGGCTAGCTTCCAGTAAACATCGTGGGGGGAGCATCTGAGTAATCAATACCAAGTTCAATAGAACTGGTGACATAGCAAGGTCTAGAACAATAGACCGACAAGGCTAATAATGCTAAGCTGAATCTATACATCAAACATACGAGCAATCATGATAGCTTAAATAAACAAGGTCATGATAGAAATCTCAACTTATAACAATAACTGAATTGAACTGTAAGTACATTGTATACAGAATGATAAGTCAAATAGCCATCATGATCCACAGGGCATCACCGCACCATGGTGAGTACAGGTCACAATCCAACTGAGCATATATGTATGCCTAAATAAACTATCAACAACAATTTGTCTCAACAAGAACCAAGCATGCAAAACTAAATTTCTATAACTCACAGGTTTACTTTATTTAGACTGAGCTATTGACTTTATCAAGTAAATTTCTCCACCACCTGAGTTATCTCAGGATTTAATCTTTGACTTTCTGGACTTTAGCTTTGCTTTATAGACTTTGACCCACTTTCAATAACTTTAAACTTTAATACTTTGTTCAGAATTTATCTGAACATGTCAAGAATTTATCATTGCAAGAACATTAGCTTTAACTTTAAGAGTCATGATTCTGATAACTCATAAGCTTTTATGTCATTTTTCATGGAAATGTGTGACTTATATTAAGTCATTAAACTGTCACTTAATTGGTTTTTAATAAACATAAGCATATTACGCACACTTACTTAAGTTTTGTACATAAAAATGATAAGGTTCTTACTTGTTATTTTAAAGCATCCGAATTGGGCTATCCGAATTTTGATCATCCGAGCTCGGATCAGCACACATCCGAGTTTCGGATCCGATATGATCCCATCCGAGATTGGAATCCGAGATGGTCCCGTACGAAATTGGCATCCGGGTTGGTCCCATCCGAGATTGGCATCTGAGATGGTCCCATCCGAATTCGCTCTCATCCGAATTCGGATTCAACACTTGGCAATTTTCCAGATTTCGATTTGGTCGTTTATACTTATTTGTGACTCATCATATATTGCTATAAGCTTAAAATGTACTCTTTTAACATTTATTAACATAAAACATAACATAATACATACCAAATCAGCCTCATTTTGACTGTTTCCAACAGTCCATCGAACACACACTCTAAAAACACATAGTAAGTTTCAAAAATCATACTTTTAGTTCGAATCGGAGGCTGAAATTTAGTATATTACTTCTCTAGTACTCGATTTATACTAACCCACAAGAATATTTAACATGCAACAACATTCATGCTTCAAATCTTAAATTCGGTTTTTCTCAAAACCGAACACAAAACCCTGAAAATTTTTAGTTTTAAGTAGACTTTACCTTGAAATCTTGTAGATTCTGGATGCTTGATGTTTGTTTGTAATTTCCTTGGCTTGATTTTCACTTTTGTTGCAAGAACTTAATGATTCCTTGATGAAGATGATGGAGAAGCCGGTGATGATGAGAGAGAAGGAGAGAAAATTGAGTTTTCTATAATGTGATAAATGAGCATTAAATCTCATTTTTAATATATATTTACAAGTTTGTTACATGTACAATTTAACCCCTACACTTATGCATATTACATCTCTTTTATTTTTTATCATCTAAATAATTCATAACATATATTCTACTTAATTAAATAATTCCATTACTTAATTAAATTATAATACAAATAATGTAATTAAATTACGTTATTGAATCAAATACAAAAATTTACAATTGGGTTAAAAGCTAGGTTGTTACAGAATGGGCTCCACCACGCACAAACTTCGTCCTCGAAGTTAGCTATGTTCGAACAGACTTGGATATGTAGCTTTCATCACATCTGTTGATTCCCAAGACTGATGCAAACCTTTGTGTTGTTTCCACTGAACGAGCACCATCTGCAGCTCTTTATTTCGAAGCTTTTTGGTCTTCGAGTCCCGAATACACTCTGGCTCTTCAACCACACGCAGCTTCTCATCGATTTGCAGATTAACATATGGTATTTGAACTTCTCTTTCATCTGCTAAGCTCTTTCGCAAATGACTAACATGGAATACGGGATGTATTCCACCTAAGTCCGCTGGAAATTCAAGACGATAGGACTGATTCCCTATCTTTTCAACTATCTTGAACGGACTAATAAATCTTGGAGCTAGCTTGTGTTTACTTTATAAACTGCACCACATTCTTCATTGGGGATACTCTCAGCATCACCCAATCATTGACCGCAAAACTGATAGATCTGTGACGATTATCGTAGTAAGAATTCTGCCTGCTCTGAGCTTCAAGGGTATTCCTTCTAACAAGTTGAATATTCTCATGAGTAAATCGTAGAAGGGCAGGACCCGCTAAAGGCGATTCACCTGTTTGACGCCAACAAGTGGGAGTTCTGCACTTTCTTCCATATAGAGCTTCAAAAGGAGCCATCTTGATCGTAGAATGATAACTGTTGTTGTAAGAGAATTCGACCAAAGGCAAATGGTCATCCCAGTTACCACCCAAATCAAGAATGCAAGCACAGAGCATATCTTCCAGAGTTAATATAGTGCGTTAACATTGGCCATCTGCATTAGGGTGATAAGCAGTACTCATGGAGATTTGAGTACCCATCCCATCTTGCAACGCTTTCCAGAATCTAGAAGTGAAACGACTACCACGATCAGAGACGATAGACTTTGGCACACCGTGACGAGAAATGAATTCAGTGATGTACATTGTGCCAGTCTATCAAGAGAATAAGTCTCTTTCATATCGGTATGAAGTGAGCTGACTTCGTTAAACAATCCACGACCACCCAGATGGAGTCGTGCTGTCTCTTGGTTTTAGGAAATTTCGTGACAAAGTCCATGGTTATATGCTCCAACTTCCACTCAGGAACTGGTAGGGGTTGCATATTCCCGAAGGGTTTCTGGTGTTCTGCCTTAACCATTCGACAGACTCTGCAGCTTTCAACGAATTGCCGATGTCTTTCTTCATTCATGGCCACCAATAATCAGCTTTAAGATCTAAGTACATCTTTGAGCTGCCAGGATGAATAGATAACTTGGACTTATGAGTTCAGATAGAAGAGTGTTGCAGATAGAACCATACTTAGGAATCCAGATTCGGTTACCCTTGAGACATTGAAGTCCCAAATGATTCATATATAGGAATTCAAGTTGCCTTTGAGATTTTCAGAACAAAGATTTTCTTCTTTCAGTGCTTGGACTTGACCAGATTTGATGTCTTCAATGAGAACAGAAGAGAGCACAATAGGAGTCAGGGCATAGCAACACTTTTCTGGATAGACTTTTCTACTCAAAGCATTTGCGACCACGTTGGCTTTACCGGGATGACATAGGAACTCACAATCATAGTTCTTGATGAGCTCCAAGGACCGTCGTTGTGTTTAGATCCTTCTGAGTAAAGAGGTGTTTGAGGCTTTTATGTTCAGTATAAAGCTGACACCTAGTTCCATAAAGATAACGGCGCTAGATTTTCAGTGCAAAGGTAACGACAGCCAACTCAAGGTCATGAGTTGGGGCACTTTTCTCGTAATATTTTAATTGCCTTGAGGCGTAGGCAATGACTTTTCCCCTTTGCATGAGGACACAACCTAAACTTGTACCAGATGCATCACTATAAACAACGAAATCATTATTGCCCTCTGGTAAGGCTAGGATCGGCGCTTGAATGAGATTTTGCTTTAGAGTTTCAAATGCCTTTTGCTATTAATCAAACCCTACGAAAGGAGTATTCTTTCGTGTTAGCATTGTAAGTGGTACAACAATATTTGAGAAGTCTTTAATGAATTGCCGGTAGTAACCGGCCAACCCAAGGGAACTTCAGATTTCTGAGGCAGTGCGAGGTGTTTGCCACTTCTGAATAGCCTCATCTTTGGAGGGATCAACTAAAATACCTTCGCCAGATATGACATGGCCAAGGAATTGGATCTACAAGAATAACAAAATAGAATTTTAAGTTTTTATTGAGACAAAGAATGCTTTCGAAATAGCTGGAGACAATATTAGCTTATACCTGTGTTAGCCAGAATTCACACTTTGAAAATTTTGCATAGAGCCTTTCTTTTCTCAATAACTCTAGCAGTTGATGCAGATAAATAGTATGATCAGCCTCCGTTTTGGAGTAAATCAGAAAATCGTCTATGAACATGGTAACTGACTTATCCAACATCGGCCTGCACACACGATTCATGAGATCCATGAACGCCGTTAGTGCATTTGTTAAACCGAAAGGCATTACGAGAAATTCGTAATGACCATATCTCGTTCGAAAGGTTGTTTTGGAGATATCCTCTTCTTTTACTTTCAACTGATGATACCCAGAACGAAGATCAATTTTAGAGAAATAACTTGATCCCTGTAACTTATCAAATATATCATCGATTTTGGGCAAAAGAAACTTATTTTGATGGTGACTTTGTTCAACTCAAGATAGTCGATACACATACGAAGAGTTCTGTCTCTCTTCTTAACGGATAAGACAGGTGCACCCCACGGAGATGAACTAGGTCTGATAAAACCTTTTTCTAACAGATCTTGCAGTTGCTTTCACATTTCCTTCATTTTTACAGGCGTAAGTCTGTAAGGAGCTTTGGCGATAGGAGTCGCACCAGGAACTAAGTCAATGCCGAATTCGACTTGACGTTCTGGTGGCACCCAGAGATATCATCAGGGAATACGTCTGGAAACTCACAGACGATCGAAATATCAGAAATAGATTTCTGGCTGGCTTCGGAGACATATTCAGATAAGACATAGAGCACAAATAGGTTTTATGAGCTTTTGACAGATATTTACTCGCTTTCTCAACAGAAATGAAGCAATGAGCACCTTTTCGTTTGTCGCCTTTGATTTCCAACGCTCGGTCGTCTGAAGATTTTATTCTGACGATTCAGCGATTGCAGATGTTAGTAGCCTCATTATTCATTAGCAAGTCCATGCCGAAAATGACGTCAAACTCTTTTAATGGAATCGGAATGAGATCAAGGTTGAATACGATATTGTTGACAAGTAGAGTGCAATTACGGTACCCGAAATCAGCCATAACATAATTGTTACTGGCTGTCTCTATATCAAGTATAATAGGAAGCTTTGAAGGAGATTTAGATAGTATTTGAGCAAAAGCAGTTGATATGTATGAACGACTTGCACGGGAATTAAATAGTACGCGAGCAGGTATATAATTTAATAAGAACATACTGGTAACCACATATGGGGTTTCCTTTGCTTCCTCCACTATAATCTAAAAAGCTCGAGTCTATGCAGTTGGAGTTGCAGCTAAAATTTTCATCATTGAACCTCTGACGGACGATTGTGATTAACCTCGGCGTCGACTCTGACACTGATACATAAAGTGTCCATGCTTCCCACACTTTGTGTATCCAAGACCCCACTGGGGACATACTTCACTGCTGTGGCCGATCCTGCTACATACATACAAGGTAACGTCATCTGGATTGCACTGCCTCATATGAGATTTCCTACATAGTTTACAAAATCGCGGTTCACTCGTGAGAGCATAGGCTTGAGCTTTCTGAGGCGAGGTATACTGTTGAGATTACTGGGGTTGTTGGGACTGTGATTTGTTGGGTTTAAAGAACTTGCTGAATCTTTGCTTCTTCGGGGGAGAGGGACATGTCTGGTTTGTCTGTGGAGCATAGAGTTTATCTATGTACTCTAAGTTTCCTCGCTCTATTTGCCCGCCCCTTCAACCATCTCTAAATAAGTCTTATACTTCGTCGTTTTCATAGGGTGTCTATATCTCGGGTTAAGACCTCCATGAAATCGGTTCATCTTTCTTTCCTCAGTGGCTACTTGGTACGAAGAATAACCACAGAGCCGCGAGAATTCGTGCTCATACTCGTCTAGTGACTTGGTTCCTTGAGTTAACTGCATCAATTGGACCTCCATTTGGTCTTGCTAGTCAGCAGGACAATATTTAGCGTGAAACATATCAAGGAATTGGTCCCACTCTAACGTCTGGATGACCTCTCTCCATATATTCTTCTCTGTGTCATCCACCAGGCACGAGCAGCGCCGACAAATAAAGCAGTAGCAAAACTTACTTTCTTGGATTCTAAGAAGCAGAGATTCTAAAGAATTCTTCAGTGTGGCTTATGCAGTCCAAAGCCTGGATTGGGTTTACTGTACCCTCAAAGTTCAGGGCACCGGTTGCATTGAAATCTTTAAACTAACAGCCTTTCGGCTGTTCAATTTGGACATTAGGGTTAGAGTTATCAGAATTAGACTCATCATTGTGGGCTTGTTTATCTTTTCGCTTATACTTCTTATCAGAATTTGACAACAACTATAAGCAAGGCTCATTGAGAATATAGATTTATCAGATTACATGCATAACAACAAGCGGAAAGTGGGAATCTAGCGTGATATAACTTGACTGCCGCAACAGCCTTGCAATATTGAGACATATTAATCAGAATTGGATGATGTCAAAGCCACGATCACACTTTTAGTGGAATCTATCCACTCAATACTGGGCTAGCTACCAGTAAACATCGTGGGGGGAGCATCGTAGTAATTAATAACAAGTTCAATAGAACTGGTGACATAGCAAGGTCTAGAAGAATAGACCGACAAGCCTAATCATGCTAAGCTGAATCAATACATCAAAGATAAGAGCATTGATGAAAGCATAAATAAACAAGGTCATGATAGCAATCTGAACTTGTAACAATAACTGAATTGAACTGTAAGTACAATGTATGCAGAATGATAAGTAATATAGCCATCATGATCCACAGGGCATCACCGCACCATGGTGAGCACAGGTCACAATCCAGCTGAGCGTATATGAATGCCAAAGTAAACTATCAACAACAATATGTCTCAACTAGAATCAAGCATGTAAAACTGCATATCCATAACTCACAGGTTTACTGTATTTAGACTGAGCTGTTGACTTTATCAAGCATATTTCTCCACCACCTGAGTTATCTCAGGATTTCCTTTTTGACTTTCTGGAGTCTAGCTAGGCTTTATTGACTTTTACCCACTTTCAATAACTTTTAACATCAATACTTTGTTCAGAATTTATCTGAACCCGTCCAGAATTTATCATTGCAAGAACGTTAGCTTTAACTTTAATTGTCATGATTCTAATAACTCATAAGCTTTTATGTCATTTTTCATGGATATGTGTGACTTATATTAAGTCATTAAACTTTCATTTACATAATTGTATATTAATAAACATAATTATATTACACACACTTACTTAAGTTTTGTACATATAAATGATAAGGCTCTTGTTAATTTAAAGCATCCGAATTGCGCCATCCGAATTTTGATCATCCGAACACGGATCATCCGGGTTCGGATCAGCGCTCATCCGAGTTTGGCATTCGAGATGGTCCCATCCGAATTCGGATTATCCAACACTTGACAATTTTCCAGATTTCGTTTTGGTCGTTTATACATATTTGTGACTGAACATATATTTCTATAAGCTTAAAATGTACTCTTTTAACATTTATTAAGATAAAACATAACATAATACATACCAAATCAGCCTCATTTTGAATGTTATCAACAGTCCATCGAATACACACACTAAAAACACATAGTAAATTTCGAAAATCATACTTTTAGTTCGAATCAGAGACTGAAATTTAGCATATCCACAAGAATATTTAACATGCATCAAGATTCAAGCTTCAAATCTTAAATTTGGTTTTTCTCAAAACCGAACACAAAACCCTGCAAATTTTTTGTTTTAAGTAGATTTTACCTTGAAATCTTGTAGATTCTGGATGCTTGATGTTTGTTTGTAATAATTTCACATTTGTTGCTAGAATTTAATAATTCCTTGATGAAGATGATGGAGAAGCCGTAGATGATGAGAGAGAAGGAGAGAAAATTGAGTTTTCTTGGATGTGATAATTGAGAATTAAATCTCATTTTTAATATATAGTTAAACAAGTTTGTTAAATCTACAATAACCTCTACACTTATGCGTATTACATCTCTTTTATTTTTGATCATCTAAATAATTCATAACATATATTCTACTTAATTTAGTAATTCCATTATTTAATTTAATTACAATACAAAACATGTAATTAAATTTCATTATTGAATCAAATACAGAAATTTAAAATTGTGTTAAAAGCTAGGTTGTTACAACTGCCTCACCTTATGATGCAGCTACAGCCACTGCTGAAGGTCCCCTTGACCCTTCCAAGCTGGGCCACTTAACTTATGCCCAAGTTATGGAACTTCTATCTGAAGACTCTCAACACTCACCTACTGACCCACAAACTCCTTCATCCTCACCATCACACTCTTCACCGTCCACTCAATCCAAACAGTGTTCCCATACACATCCTTCCCCTAAAGAACTCTCTTTGAAAGATCAACTTTCTGTGCTGACCAACAAAGTTGGTTCTTTGGAATCCTCCAAGACCTCCCTTCCATCCATTATATTAGACTTTGTGTCTGCTCAGCTTCAGGGGTTTCTTTATTCGTTCTGGACCTCTTTTCCAACCCCTGCTCCTCAAACTGACCACTCCTCTCAGCTGCTTGCACTCACTGCACAGCTGCAACAACTCTCATCCTCCCTCTCATTAATTCTTTCTCACCAACAGGACTCCGTGTCCACCCTGTCAGTTGTTTCCCAATAGCTGTCAGCCCTTGTTGAAACCTGCTCAACCAATCTACCATCCACTTTGGCCAGCCTAAATACCATAGTGGTATCTCTGTCCAATTCTGTGTCCTCAAACTTTTATGATATGCAAGATTCCCTTGAACTGACTCTTGCACAGCTCCAAAGTTTTGTGTTTAGTGAATCTGACATGGCTGCTATCTCCCAGCTATCCTCCCTTGTACTTCTCATTCTTCTTCTCTTCACACCTGTGTTACCCAGTTTGCAGAGGTTAAGGACAATTTGGCTTTCAGAGTGCATAGCCTTGTTGGTTCCAAACCTGTTCCCAAAACTGCAGCTGTCCAACCTGTTGGATCCGTTCCTTCCGGCAAACTATTGTTGAAGGCTCTATGCCATCTCTTTATAAGGGGGAGAAGATAACTGCCTCGAAGATAAAGTCTAAGGGGGAGAAATTTTCATCTCCCTCTAAGGAGAAATCAGCTTCAGTAGGGCAAGCTGCAGGTCTTTCACAAACTTGTCCTATTGCAGGTTCTTCCAAAGTCTCTGAAACTGCTTAGCCTACTCAGGTTGGATCTCCAAACCCTGCATCATCTAAGGGGGAGGTATCCGTTCCTGAGCACATGCCAAGCAGAAGGAGGCATTTAATTTTGGAATTTAGGAAGAAGAATAGGAGGAAATGGAAGCTGCTCAGACTAAAGCAGCAAAGGGTAAAGGAAAAGCCTCTATGGACACTGACTATCACAAAGCTGCTCAGCTCAAATTTGACAAGTCTCAAGGCAAAGAAATGGGCATATCACTGGAAACTTATTATACATTTAAAGAAGAGCAACTTGAGATTCTTGAAAGACTTAAGAAAGAAGCAGCCACTACCAAAGCTGCCAAAGCTATTGTAGCCAAGGAATCAAAAAAGATAAAAATCTCTTCCTTGGATGTATAAAGGAAACTAATGGAGGCTTTAACTAAGTCAGTGGTTGGTAAAGAGGGAGAGAAGGAACAGAGTGCACAGGTCTTAGTGACCAAGTAAAAGCATGTATCCTCCTCAGCAAAAGCCCAAGTACATTTTGACAATATGTCAAGGAAAAAGTTCTTTGATGTGGCCAATAGAAGACTTCCCAAAGTAACCATTGTCAAAGTTGTCCCTATTTCAAAGAAAGGCAAGTAGTGGAAGCTTCAGATCATCAGGCTAAGTGCTGAGGGTCCATAACTGGAAGCTTATGAGTCTGCTGATGTTGCCTGCATGGGGTATAGGGAATGGGTTGAATTGGTTGTTGCCCTAAGTAGATCAAAATCAGAAACTACTCTAACTATCAGGGCATATGTCAAAACGCTGATGAAGAAAGTCAAAAACCTGGGCATGATCCCTGAAGAACAAATCAAGGGTACCTCACTAGTGGAACCCAAGATTAAGCACAGAAGAAAGAGAAAGGATACAGAGCTTCAAGAGCTGCTTATGATGATTGAACAGGGGATGCATGCTGTTGAAATCAAAGGGGTAGATCACAGTCTGCCAAGAGGAGTTTAGCCTGAGGAAGGCAAATTCATAGAAGGGCCAGAGTTAGGGGTGTTCTTTGTGGACCCCTTAACAAAGAAAATTTGTTCCTAAAGGGCATTTGATGTTCATAAGGTTGGTCTCAAGCAAATCATAACCATTAGACTCTCCAATACTTTTAAACAACACTCTAGATGGAGAGCAATCATATGGGAACAACTTAAAGGATTCTATAAAAGGGTAGAACTCGAACATCTTGACTTCATGTTCCTTAGGTATGAAGTAGAAGAAATTAAGGAGATTATGGAGCATTTCGAACACCTGTTTGATAAAAGAGCACAGCTTGAAGGCCCATCTACTGCTGACTAGATGAAGAATCGAAGCTGTCCATAAGTTGGACAGGCTTGCCATTACTTGCTCCCAACATCAACAATCCAAACTTGTTGAAATTGTCTTCTTGTACATATGTTGTACTTTATTACATTAGTTATAATTTATTTTATTACATCAGTTGTAATTTACCTTAGTACATCAGTTGTACTTGGGTAAAACATGTTACGTTTGTATCAATATCAGTAAGTATGAACTGATCTTTTACTTTACTTCAGTGTTGTAGTTTCATTTCAGCAAATGTATTGTAAAAATATATAGTGATTATTGATATAATCATCTTAGACTAATTATTGCAAATGGGGGGATATTGTTAGGCACAAAAAGGCCTCAGTTAAACCTGTTATACATCTTAGGGGATGATTATTAATGAAACCTGTTTGCTGCACTTGTAGGCATAATTTAAGGCCATGATAATGTGTTATTGAATCTTGAAAAGTGATTTGCATTATAAGTCAAAACTGCTTACCCTGTTGCATTTGTTGCAACTTAGGCAGATTGTCCAAGCTGTTCTAATCTGTTGAACAGGCTGGACATAAACTATCCACGCTGCTTATGTCTGTTGAGCAGCTTGGACCAAAACTAAGTGTTCTATTCTTTGTGAACAGAATCTTTCTTTGTGAACAGGTTATACACTTTATGGAATTTGTTTCCATGTCATCATGTATTGTCTTGGACGAGAAGATCAGTTTGCAAGTCGAAGACAAAGTGGAAAATCAGAAGCTTCTTACACTGCCCAAGCTGTTCTGATACATGAAGACAAAGTGGATATTTGAAATGGTTGACAGACCAATTCTTATATCAAAATGGCTCTACAAGAAGAGGAAAGGATTAAAGTTGACATTCCCCTTTAAGGTAAAGCATTCTGTAACATAGACAAAAAGGAAAAGACAAAGATTCTGCATCCAATAAGGAAGGTTCACCAGTACTCTCTGAGAGAGTACTCTCCAATAAGGAATGTGAGATAACCAAGAGTGAGATAT
The DNA here is from genome assembly GCA_020465985.1 of Centrapalus pauciflorus. Taxonomy (NCBI): domain Eukaryota; kingdom Viridiplantae; phylum Streptophyta; class Magnoliopsida; order Asterales; family Asteraceae; genus Centrapalus; species Centrapalus pauciflorus. Next base: position 662,855 of record JAANYP010002201.1, on the reverse strand, counting down.
TTAGAACGTGCAAAGAAGTGTGTTTTCATGCATGCAATTACCAAGAGTGAGACATTTGGGACCAACAATTACCCACAATTTTCTAAATACGAAAAGCTAAACTGCCCTGTGATATGCCAGTTTTGGTTTTTTATATTTTGGATTAAGCGGTTTGACTGAGTTTTTCAGTTTTGTTTGGACACCCCAAAAAAATCTCATTGTCAATGTTTAAAAATTTATATTTATAGATGACTAGTTATCCAGAATTTGACAATTAAATTATATTTTTCTCAAAATTAATATTTTTAAAAGCTAAATTCTTGAATTTAGTTTTTACTTGAAATCGTGGATGTTAGTTAAAAATTATGAAATCTAGCAACTCAACACATATATGAATATATGATGCTTGAAATATAGATTAAACACAAAACCAAACACCAATTTCAATAATCAATCCTGTAACCTAAAACATACGTGGCTCAAATCAGAAATAAGAAGTACGCATAAACCCTAAAAGATAGGCTAAACATGCCCATTAAATATAGGCCTTAAATAAAAGAAGAAACAACAATCGATAAAAACCATTTCAAATCTTTGAATGGGCGGTTTGTCATATCCCACTTTTGTACCTGTTAAGTGGAATTTCCTTACTCGTTTAGAATGCTATTATCAAGTTAGACCAGAAAAAGTTCAAAATTACGAGTGTAGTTTTATAGAAATATTATTTTTAAACCATTAGTTGAAATGTATTTCATCGGTATAAAGTTTAAAAGTTAGAAAATGGTACGGTTATAGATTGTTGAATCATATTTCTAGTATAAGTGTTTATAAGCTTCACCTATGTTTTTATTTGCCTTCCTTTCACCTTACTAAATCAAACCTATAATTTTTGTGTGTGTAAGCGAGAGAGAGAGAGAGAGAGAGAGAGAGAGAGAGAGAGAGAGAGAGAGAGAGAGAGAGAGAGAGAGAGAGATTCGTAAACAACAAGAAGAAGATACGAAAATCAGTGGAAATAATAAGGATTTAAGCTTCAATTTGGTTCCTAATTCTCCTCCTCCTCATAAAAATGTATCATCTTAGGGTGTTATTATACTTCAATTTGATTGCTAAAATATGTGGAAATCGAATTATAGGTATAAACCCATGTTGTGCAAAAACAAAACTATTCTATCTGATCACCGCACATCGAGAGAACGACCCCCTTGGCATGGCCGCGATGGTCTGAAAGGTAGTTAGGATTGTCACGGGCCTAGATAAAAGAACGTGGAGGTGATGGGGAACTCGGGCCAAATTTGAGAGTCTAACCTGTGATGAAACGCATGCCACGACTCATAAGCTTTACCACAATGGTTAGAGAGATCGCACTCCCTTGAGCATGGCTGCGATCAGAAGAACATGTGACATATTGTTGTTTAGCCTAGGCATGTTGTTATTCGGTATGTGTTCATGTTATTTTGGTAGTTATAATAACGTAGGGTTATTATATGTGTTATTCAGGGTCAAGTGCAGCTAAGGTAAAAGGGCTAGGGAGGAAACTAAAGATTCATGGAGATTCCAGATGTCAGGTGAGATGCAACTACATTTTGGGATGCACATATGATTAACTGTTTACCTTCATGATCTATTAACTGCATTTATAGGTATATTGTGATTTTTGAAACTAGTATTATTATATCAAGCTCTTATTTAATGGGTTTTAAGATAATTGTGTTTTATTATGAAATCCATTATATGTTGGGATGATTGTGATAAATCATGTGGTCGGTCTATTGTTGAGTTGGTCCCAACCCTTTATTTAGCTTATCCAACAGATATTTTGTGTGGTCTAAGAAGCTACGTGTGGTCGGGACAACTCAGTTGGTAGAGCAGAGGACTGAAAATCCTCGTCTCACAGGTTCAAATATGGTTTCTGAAACATGATTTATTTAGATGAATCTCTATTCTACCAACTAATTCATATGAATACATATTCATTATCAGTCTAGATATTAATACATATCATCCATGTGGGTCTTTAGAGATTGTAGTATACATACCCCATCTATTTATTTATTTGATTTTTATAGAGGGGTAAAGAGTTTATTATACAAATGAGGTTAAAAAAATGAGATTCTATTTTCTCTTCTTTTTTATTTCTCCTCTTGTTCCAAGAGAATGTTAATTATTCATACAAATATACATACTCAAAGGTTAAGGTTGAAAGATTCAATGAAGTAGTTGAAGGATACGATTAAACAATATTTTGAGAGATTCCATCAAGATTGTTCTAGGGTTACTTGTCATTCTTTCGGTCGGGATTTGATTTCATTATACTCTCTGTAAGCCCTTTTATTAGTCATTATAGAATTTTAGTAACCTTTATATTCTCATGAGCCACAAGAGTGACAGTCGGACTGCTTTACCAAAATAAGCATTTGCAGAGTTTTGATGGACATCTAGCTATCCTACAGAGGTAGTTACTAATTTGTATGATTGGGATTCCTTTGGGTATTATAAACTGGGACTTCAAACTAACATTTCAATAAAATTCAAAGATTACAATACTAAAATTAAGAAAATCACAATATTAAAATTAAAACAAAACATTTAAATACTAGATTTAAAAATAAAACAATACAATACTAAAAGTAATATTGCTAGACGTAAAATAAAACATAAAATTTAGAAATTACATTCCCAACCCAACGTGCAACTATTTGCCATTTTGAGCGGGTACGAAAACCGAGCCATATAGATGACTGTGATATTTCATTAGTACATGTAAGTCTTTTGATTCTTCTTCTTTTTTCATCATATGGCATTGTTGTTCGATGAGTTGTGATTGCATATTACATTTCTTTTTTAAGCTATGAAGCTTATGTTCGTGATAACGTACTTTTTTTCCTCCCGTACCTTAATACGTTAAGTTTGACCAACTCATCATCGGGTGGTGCCACTTTTTTTCCTTTGCGTTTTGGCGGTTCTTGGAATCGAAATTCATCGGATCCAAAAAATTGGGCATCCAATTTGTGTAGGTATTCGAGCCGAAAGGTTTTCTCCATTTGGAAGGCAAGTCATCCATTGGCAGTTAGGTCTTCCATTTTTTATGATCACGTACCACCTCCAAACATTCTGCGTGCCTAAACGACTTGTTATCGTGTGTCACTTTACATTGGACGTGTGCCTTTTTAATTATATCGACATCACTTGTGTCGGTAATGTTTTTCGAACAAGTAGTTGTAAGTTTGTGCAAACTCTCCTATGTTATATTCAAATCTTTCCATTTGGAGGTAACTTGATGATGTAAACGATCCAAATCCTCGTTTAAAATGTTCCAAGAAGAGTTTCGTTACGTGTTTCTAAAAGAGTTGTAAGTTTGACTTTTAGCTCGTAGTGGGTCCACTGACGCGTCTATGTGAGCAGTCATGGATCTCGCTTTTTTCTTTGTCGGCTTTGATGGAGAAGCTTTCTTGTGCTTCGTTGTCCGATAGAGAAGTAAACTATAGTTCCACGTCATCGTGTTTAGAATTATCCAAAATGTAACATCCGGTACAAAACTAGGTTAGCAAGTATGACTTAATCAGTAATTATTAGCAAGTTATAACCTAGTCAGTTTATTAACAATTAATCAATGTGATTAACAAAGTTCATAAGGAAATTCAAGTGAATTAGAAACAATTTCATCGGTGCGATGATTCGGCAAATTAATTAATCTGATCGATTTGTGATATGATGGATTAATTCAACTAAGTACATAGTTAAATTAAGATTAGTGACACTAATTATGCATTAACGAACTTACTTAACATTAATTATGCAAGACTAAAACAATTCATGAAACTAAAGCATTCATAAGTTTTTATGAAATTATAAAAAAAGGAAATAGAAGAATACATTCTAAATAAATTTATACAAAAAAAATACATGGAAACACCACATGATGTGGCCGGCCCCTAGGGAGTCCTTTTCTAGACTTTGACTTCATTTTTATAATACACAACCCATCTAAATCAAATCCTTTTTCACCATCGTTCTTCACTTCACAAGAGATCTTACACTCAACCATCCAATCCTTCATAATTACAACACTTTTCATCCTCTATAATCTGAACACTTTTCTTCATTCATTATGACATTGCAATACAAAAATCACTCTCTTTCTCTCCTCTTTGAAACCGTCCAAGAAGCCACAACAAGACTAAAGTTTGCAACTTTGTGTTCTTTCAATATTTCAAGTGTTTGAAGAGTTCTTTTGGGGCAACAATTCAAATCAAGTCTACACATTTTCATACTCTAAATACATCAAAGTAAGTAAATACTAACTTATAACCTCTTATATTTATTTTTATATAAGTCTTGCATAATATTTATAATCACCAACAACAACAAGTTTCATAAAAACTCAAGTTAATAAATTACTAGTTTTGTTTTAAGTTTGTTTTCTTCAAATATGTTTATAAATATATAAAAACATAATGTCAGTATAAATAATATGAAAAAAAGTTATGTAAATGTGTTTCATAGTCTTTTATACATGTGGTTTTTGAATAAACAACAAAGATCAAAAGTTGTTTTCAAGGTTATGAAATCCAGATTTTCGGTAGAAATATTACGTCAACTTTGAAAAATCATAACTAATTCATAACTTAACAACATAAGTTGATTCTTATTTTAGTAGTTATATCCATGTCTTAACTATGTATCTGGAAGTTTTCATAATTTATTATGGAGTTTTGAACCCCCAAATATTATTTGGGAACCGAAAGGTTAAACAGCTCAAAAATGACCAACATGGGGTTTTTAACGAACATTTTCCCTAAACTAAACACCTCGAATAATGGTCGTTCTTAACTTGAAAAATTCTTTCTATATAGTAGTTTTATGACTAAGAAAACCAAAGCCCAAATCGTTGTGGAGCTTGGTCAAAAATAGCCTCAAAGTAGGCCGAAAAACCTTTAAAAAGCTGGAAAATTATATATATATATATATATATATATATATATATATATATATATATATATATATATATATATATATATATATATATAATAATAATAATAATAATAATAATAATATAAACTTGACGTTTTAAGTGGGTTTTATTTATAAACTTGTTAAGTTGGGTGGCTTAAAACATAAAAACCTTTATACATATGTATTATCGTATATATGGGAGTTATTAAGTCCCTCATATCATCTAGGACTCGGTTAAACACCTCAAGTCTCATCTCAAGTCATCAACAAAATTCACGTTTTTACACTCGTTTTGCCATCAATTTACGGTGAGTCTTCATAGCCCCTATTTGCACACAATTATTTTTTAGGGTAGAAATAAATGCTACATTTTCATATAGACACAGAACCTGCTGTATTTTCTATTATGTATTACACATCTGGTTTCATCATGCCCTCAGATAATGAACCGTTAGTTACATTTTTATGTAAGTGCATATATATTTTGGATAGATCTATCAGGATTAATGTCCCCCACCTAGGTTGGCCGCTCCAACCGCTAAGGGGTGCATATATATATATATATATATATATATATATATATATATATATATATATATATATATATATATATATATATATATTTAACATTACGATACGAAATTACAGCGGGGAATACTGCACAGGGGAAACTCATAATTAAGTTTCGGTTGCATGATGATTATATGTAATACAAAACATGGAATTTATGATTTATAAATTCAAACTAAATCGTTGTTGTCCATACAAGTCATTCTTTCATGTAAACCTATGAGCTGACCACCAATTTTGTTGACGTATTTTGGCGTGTATTTTCAGGTAATTAAGGCATGTGCACTGCATCAGAAGCATTCCAAGGCTTCCGTTCATTTTGGAGTCGCATCATTTTCAAAACCCAGAGATTTATTTGCATCATTATTGTTAATCTAATTATGTATTTGAATCTCTGTAACTTGCGTACTACTCTTCATTTTCTTCGGGCTATGTAAAACAATTTTATATATTTTGAAGTTATGTTAAGGTATATTTGAAAACGTCCATATAGTGGTCGTTCACTTGATTATGACTATCTTTTCCGCGACGTCACGCCTAGTTGCCGACCGGGGTAACGTGGTGTGACATATCGGTATCAGAGCCATAGTTATAGTGAACTAGGTTCAATTAGTACCCTAGACTATAACTACACTTAAGTCTTACAAAATTTTAGATAATATTTTGTAAATAACTAAAGATTATATATTGACCTTGATGACAGAAACATGTCGAACAACACAATCATCATCCTGTCTGACTCCAAAGATGAGTATACCCCTTTGAGCCCAAAGGTCACGGAGGTATTCATAGGAGAGGACCCTTCCGAGGAAGAGGACCCATCAGAGGAGGAAGAACACTCCGAAGATGAAGACCCGATGGAGGAGTCCGAGGAAGAACCCATAGAGGAAGACAAACCCTCCAGCGGATGGCGAGAGCGATCCGAAGAGGACCCACCATCCCCATTGGCCCCCTCCTACAGCCCATACGACCCCGAGGTTCCATCCTATAAACCATACCGTCCCCACCCCCAACGGCCCGCGTATGCTGTTCACATCCTGAAAGAGGGTGATGATGCCGATATAGGAGTCTATCCCAATCCCGGCTCCTCAGCCAAGCCCACCACAACAGCGATGGGCAAACGCTCAAAAATGGGGTTGGATGCCCGACACCCTCCAAGAGTGGAGGCAAGAGGAGGGAATCCCCTCCCAGTTCGAAGTCGGGAGGACCATCCTCCGCACCGACCCCACCACTAACCCAAGAGCCCGTAGACCATACAGTGCCTCTGCTGGTGGCAAGATCCACCCGACACGATCTCCAAATCCGGCTACTTAACCAGGACATTAGGTAGATCACTTCGAGGATCGTACGTGAAGAGATGCAGAATACAAATATCTACAGGGCCAACTAGCACACTTTAACCATCCAACAAGACGGACTGGAGGAACTCCGTCAGAGACTGGCCGACTGCGAGGCACTGACGCAACGCCTCAACGCCCTGGAGCAGGGAGAGACCCCCAATCACTCCCACACTTAGTGCTTTCTTATCATTGTAATTGTAAGAACTATGAATGTATGTGTTTAAGTTAGAATAGGACATGAAATATTCTGGGTAACAATCCGACCCCTATGTAAGAAATTATGTATCAATCCCTTTATTAATGAAAAATTAAGTTTAACTACGAATCAGTGTTTAATGTTATAGAACTGTATGCCTTATGAAAATTTGAACCTTTAAGACTCAACTGCTCACATTATGCTCCTTCTTTGAAATTTAAGAAAATGCTGCCGAAAAGAACCACGAACACTGCCGAAATCGAGCAACTGGTCGCACAACGAGTGGCAGCTGCCGTAACCACCTAGAGACCAACCGGAACAACACTGCAAACGGTGATGGAGGAGCAAGTCGCACTATGGAGGTTCCGACACCAGCCAAAATGGGTTTGGTATTACGGGATTTCTAAGCTGTAAGCCTCGATACTTTAACGGGACGGAAGGCGCTGTCGGACTAGTTCACTCGTTCGAGAAACTCGAATCTGTGTTCCGCGTTAGCGGCTCTAAAGAGGACGAAAAGGTCAAGTTTGCTACTCACGCTCTACAGGATAACGCACTGACTTGGTGGAACTCATATGTCCAATCAGTTGGAAGTATAACGCAAACGGAAACAACAACGTTGCGCAAAGGAGCTGTTTTGAATGTGGAAACACCAGGCATTTCAAGAAGAACAGCCTAAAGCTAAACAACAATGGTGGAGCTCAAGGGAGTGCTTTTGTGTTGGGAGCAGGCGACGCTCGTCAAGACCCCAACGTAGTAACGGGTTCCTTCTTAATGGCATGTATGCTTATGTGTTGTTTGATACTGGGCTCATAGAAGCTTTATATCTGCTAAGTTTAGTGAACAACTGAACGCCAGTTTTTCCCCATTAGACAATGCTTATGTTGTAGAATTAGCTGACGGAAAGTTGATTGAAGCGAATAGTATAATTAAGAAGTGCACACTAAAATTAGCAGATCATTCCTTTATGATAGACCTGATGCCTATCGAACTCGGAAGCTTCGACGGAGTTATTGGTATGGATTGGTTGTCAGACAACCATGCCGAAATCCTATGTGGTATGAAGGTCGTAAGAATACCACTTAAGAAAAAGAAAGTCCTAACAGTCCAAGGAGAAATAAAGAATCGCTAGTTGAACGTCATCTCTGGTTTGTGAACGCTGAAGTGCCTTCGAAGAGGTTGTCAAGCAGTATTAGTTCAACTAGTGGAGAAGGTGTCAAAGGAGAAGCGACTTGAAGAAATCCTGGTAGTTCGTGAGTACCCAAAAGTCTTCCCTGAGGACTTACCTGGACTCCCACCAGCTAGGCAAGTAGAATTTCAGGTTGACTTGGTGCCTAGAGCTGCACCTGTCGCACGAGCACCCTATCGATTGCAACCGTCAGAGATGCAAGAATTATTTAATCAACTGCAAGAGTTGTTGGATAAAGGATTCATCTGACCAAGTTCCTCACCTTGGGGAGCTCTGGTGTTATTCGTGAAGAAGAAAGACGGATCCTTTAGAATGTGCATTGACTATCGCGAGCTAAACAAGTTAACAATTCAGAACGGATACCCTCTCCCCAGAATCGACGACCTATTCAATCAGATGCAATGATCTAGCTTCTATTCAAAGATTGATCTACGGTCAGGATATCACAAGGTTAAGGTACAGGAGGAAGATATTCCGAAGACGGCTATCAGAACTCGTTATGGTCACTACAAATTTCAGGTGATGCCCTTCGGGTTGACCAACGCACATGCCGTATTCATGGACCTTATGAATCGGGTGTGTAAACCGTATTTTGACAAGTTCGTGATTGTGTTCATAGTCGATATCCTTATCTACTCCTGAAGCAAAGAAGAGCATGAGTAGCATCTGAAGTTAGTTTTGGAGCTTCTAAAGAAATAACAAGTATACGCCAAATTTTCCAAGTATGCATTTTGGCTGCGAGAAGTAAAATTCCTTGGGCATGTGATCAACAGCCAGGGAATACAAGTAGATCCATCAAAAGTCGAGGCCATTAAAAACTGGGCAACTCCTAGGACTCCAACGGAAATCCGTCAGTTCTTAGGTCTTGCCGGTTATTATAGGCGGTTTGTTGAAAACTTCTTGAAGATAGCTGGTTCCGTTACGGAAATGACTCGAAAAAGATGTGAAGTATAACTGGGGTGAGGATCAGGAAATAGCATTCCAACTGTAAAAGCAAAGGTTGTGTAGTGCACCTATTCTTTCCTTACCGGAGGAACATAAACTTTCATGGTTTACAGCGATGCCTTACACAATGGATTGGGTTGTGAGTTAATGCAAAGAGAAAAGGTTATCGCTTATGCATCGTGGCAACTTAGAGTTCATGAGATAATACATGACTCATGACCTGGAGCTTGTAACTGTGGTTATTGCTCTCAAGATATTGAGGAACTTCCTTTACGGTATAAAGTGCACGGTGGTTATAGACCACAAGAGCCTTCAACATATTCTGAACCAGAAGGAGTTAAACATGAGGCAACGACGCTGGGTTGAGCTGCTTAGCGATTACGACTTCGAGATCCGTTATCATCCGGGAAAGGCAAACGTTGTAGCGGGTGCCTTAAGACGAAAGGAATGGGTTAAGCCCTTGAGAGTCTGAGCTTTGTTTATCACTATACAGTCAAACTTGAACTCTCAGATCTGTGAGGCAGGAGGAAGCAGTTAAGGAGGAAAACCTGCTGTATGAATCCTTGAGAGGAATGGATAAACAATTTGAAATCAAAACCAATGGATGCTGGTACTTCATGAAAAGAAATTGACTACCAATATTCGGAGGATTGAGGAAGTTGGTCATGGATGAAGGGCATAAGACAAGATATGCTATTCACCCAGGATCTAGATAAGATGTATCACGACTTGAAGAACCTATACTGGTGGCCAAATATGAAGGCTGACATTGCTACATATGTCAGCAAGTGCTTAACATGTTTGAAGGTTAAGGCTGAGCACCAGAAGCCATCAGGTTTATTGATACAACCAGAGACACCACAATGGAAGTGGGAAAGAATAACCATGGACTTCATAACTAAGCTGACAAAAACTTCTGGTGGTTATGACACCATTTGGGTGATTGTGGATCGACTCACAAAGACTGTGCACTTCCTGCCAATTAAGGAGTCTGATAAGATGTATAGGTTAACCGGAATCTATCTTAAAGAAGTTGTCTCAAGGCATGGAGTTCCCGTATAGATTATATCAAATAGAGACAGCCGGTTCACATCAAGGTTTTGACAATCATTGCAAGAGGCTTTGGGTATGCGCTTTGATATGAGTACATCTTACTATCCGCAAACCGACGGTCAAAGTGAAAGGACCATTCACATGTTAGAGGATATGCTAAGGGCATGTGTGATTGACTTTTGCACAAGTTGGGACCGACATCTGCCGTTAGTCGAGTTCTCCTACAACAATAGCTATCACTCGAGCATTAAAGTTTCTCCGTTTGAGGTACTTTACGGGCGAGAATGTCGATCGCCGATTTACTGGTGTAAGGTCATCACGGTCTACAGATCTGGTCTTGACGCGACGCCGTCCAACGAGTGCGGAATCCTTGTTAGTGGCTTAACGGATCGATCACGCACGGAACCCGGAGACTAACACAATGATAGTCGATACAATGAACGACCCGACACGGTGTATTTATCCGAAAGACTCTCTGAAATCAACTCTAGCTCGTACGTGCACGAATACAACCTCTGAAAAAGATTTTCTCCAAAAGTCTCTTAATAAAACGGATAAACACATGATTATATCAATGAAGTTCGAACTTAACTGAAGTTCGTTTAGGCCCAAGTCGACGAACTTGTCCAATACCCTTCGAACTTAGTACCACTAAGTTCGACTAGATTGGATAAGTTCGAACCCTAGACTTTGAACTTATTCTAGAACTTATCTTTGAACTTATCATGTAAATGTAAACATCATACACAATCATGATCAAACATATATGACTTATATTAATAAAGCCTGATCTATTACAAATGACTATGTATTACATACCTAGACTGCTATCGTCACACAAGCTATACCAACAGACTCCCCCTTGACGATAGCTTCCCGTAAGATATTCACTAATCTATAGAACTAGGCTTATTCAAAATACTACCTGCATACAGACCTTTCTTTACACAAACTTTGACTATCTTCTTAAACTTCCTTCCTTCAGATCTCCAGCCTTCATGATAAAAAATTGGCTGATCATGAAGCTTCTTCAGGTCACTCTTGGAAAGATTAACAATATGCAAAGGATCATATACTTTCAAAATTACCCTTTCATCTTGATCTTCCATTACTGCCTCAGCTGTCTCACTATCAACATACCATCACTTCATATTATTCAAAACATTCTGTGGCATTAGCTTTAAACGAACCTTCTTTAGGCATCGAACAGGTTTGTAGAACATCTTCATCCACGGGTCAATGGATCTATTCTTGATTCATCCATGACTCTCTTTCCTGCCCTTGGATTAATTCTATCGAACCTTCCAGACCGACCTTCTTTTCTGATTATTCTTGCTATCACTTCAGCATACTAGTCGTCTCCTAGGTTGATCAAATTTTTCCATGCCAGTTCCTTCACTTCACATTTAGGCAATGTATTGAAGACTTTAAGTTTCCTCTTTAGATACTGGATCCCGTCTCTTCTTTTAAGCACAAAAAGCTGCAATTCCCTATCAAAGAACAAGCTAAGAATGCCTCCGGATAGTTTTCCTGGACTTGGCAATCTTATTTTTTCTTTTACAGCTAATTCAGTCTTCTTCCCCTCTTTCTTGAACCATAGGTTCCTCTTTTCTTCTTTGGTTTGCTCCTTATCTGTCTCTTGAGTTACATCATCATCCGATTCATCATTAATCGTTGACTTCAGCATGTCTAGATCTATCGGATTCTGGTCTGTATTTACATATTGTTTTGTGACTGGTTGTCCCTGAATGACAATCTCATCAGCTTCGTCTTCTTCATCAACTAAGACTTCATCATCTGACTTCCATTCTGGAACATCTTCTCGAATGTACTCTCCTTCCTCAAGATCTTCTAAGTCATCTTCGAAATCAAAGTTCACATCTTCATCGTCCAGTCCGGTTAAGGCTCCTATTATTTCTTGTACAACAAACTCTGAGGCTTCGAGAGCCTTACCTTTTAGCTCACTGAGCCCGATGATCCAGGCTCCCCCTGAACTTCAGCTGGCAGAGCAGTCTCGTGTGGAAGATCTTCTAGCTCACTGTTTCCCTGAGCATGAAGATCTTTCAATATTTGCTCTACTAGGGTCTGAAGAGTTAGAATTTGAGATTGTTGGGCATTCATGGTGTCTTGTTAGGTAGTCACTTGTTGTTGTAGCTAAGCATTCTGCTACTCCAATCTTGAGTTGTGTTGCTGTAGCTCATTCACAGCTTGCGAAAGCTGAAAGATTTGGACTGTCTGGAAATCTACCTTGCCTTTCAATTCTGTGAATCTTTGGTTGGCAAAAGATGGAACGGATGTTTATAGAGTAGTGGTTGATGTGAATGGAGTGGTGGGTGGGACAGATGGAACGACAGTTGAGGTAGATGGAGCTTCTTGAACTATTCTTTGATGCTTAGCTCTCTGTTGACTTGTAATCAACGCTTCCTCTTCCAAAACAAAATCTGCATCTCCTTCTACGTCTGCTCAAAACAAGCCTAGATCCATGTCTTTCAAAAGTGGTGGATGGATAAGTAGCTTCCCTTACCTCTTATTTTGAACTTGAGTTTGAATCTGATTCGGAAGCTATCTCAAGTTGACCTTCTGTCGCTTCTTGACCCTCCATTCCTTCAGTTGCAGCTACTCGAGGCTGATAGTCATCAATTTGCCTGAAAATGTTGTCCATATCGGTAGGCGTCTACAAAATTTCATTAACCAGCTGCTCAGAGATATTCTCCTGAGCTGCTGCGCCTTGCTCAAAGATTTCTTCCAAAGTTTGCGCCCTCTGGTCAGTCTGGGGTCCCGATGTGGACGGCCCAGCTGCCGCTGTCGTTGATTAAACAAAGAACTTCCCGAGCAACTGGAGCTTGTTTCTGTGGAGCTTCATTTATCCAATCATCCCCCACTGGAGCGACAAAATCTGGATCGATGACTACGCCGAATAATGGAGCCACTTGAGGCCTTACTTGTTCTGCCTTTCGCGCGTTATGGGATTGGCAATCTGCAAAGATGCGCTTGTCAATGACAGCTACTGCTGTTTGTTCTGGCAACGTCGGTAATTCTGGTAGAAAATGTCTGATGAGCATCATGATAAACCTCGGATACATCGAAAACCTTTCACAGGTTGGAGCAGAGATTTGGTGCACAAACTCCCCAAAGAAAAACTGAGAAAAGATGTACGGCTTGTTGTACACCAAAGAGATCATTACTGATTGTAGCTTAGCCACCATTGTATCAAAACCTGCCTTCTTGGGTGCAAAGCAGACCATTATTAAATGCACCAAATATGTCCATTGGCCTAAAAAGCCCACTCTTTACGTATGATGCCTTCGTGATATCTTGAGCATATCCCATCCTTACGAAGGTCGACTGCCTGATGGGAGCTGGGTAGTCTATGGGACCATCTTCTTGTTCTATCCTTCCCAATTGCATAATCGATCGTAGATGAGTGGCTGAGAATGCAATCGGTCGGCCACTAACTATGGCTCGTAGAAGCGTAGGAACAGCGGTGCAGACAACTTGTAGCGATTGCCAGAATTGGCGGAGATACGAGAGAATGATCTGTGGGTTATGCGTGAGAGCATATTCCACTCGTGATTGTGATAGGAATTCTAGCATCTGTCTATAAGGATGAGCCTCTGCCAGCCTTAGATCAACAGCCATAATCATGTAGTGCTTGTTGAAATAAGCACGATCTCCCATATCTGCACACAAATCAAACACTTAAAATGTTAGAAATTTATTTTGAATAATTTAAGTTATTCGAACTTGTTAAAATTTTATGTTGGTTAAGTTCGAATTTGAACATCTTCGATCTTATTTAAATTCGAGAATATAAGTTCTTCGAACTTACTTAGTTCGAACAGTCCTTTGACTTTCGAACTTATTTAAGTTCAAGAATTCTATTCGAACATGTCTGTCTTCGAACTTATAGATATTTTTGACAAGTTCGAAGCTTGTTGAACAAGTTCGAAGTCGGTAATTTTAAACATCGAAACCATGATTAAACCTTTTTATACTATATTCACTGTTGAATCTAGTCCTAATAGGTTCTAATCAAGTTTTTGAATAATTATTTTTAAGTTTTTCACCCTAAAACTTGTGATTTAAACCACCTAGTGTTAAGTGATACAAAAAAACTCAAAATTGCTCGATTTTATCCACTAATAGGTCCTAACAGTACACTTACCTAGTGAATGTTGGTTAAAAACACCTAAGTGGTGGGTATGTTCGAGTAATAGTGGAAAAACATCGTGGAATAGCCTTCAAATTCGAAATACGATATGTTCGAAGGTAAGTTCGAGAGCGCCTTATAAGTTCGAGAAAAGAAGTTCGAATGTAGGTGCATTAAATGAACACTGTTGACCTATTAATATCCAAACTACTTTGAACTTATATTAAGTTCGAACTTGCAGCAAGTTCGAACGTGACTTCGAATTTAGCTGATGTTCGAACTCAATTGAGAACTTTGAAAGTTCTTGAATAAAATCAAACTTTTTCAACTTTTTCGTTTAACGGAATTTTTACAACTTTGCGAGACATTAAAACTAAGCAATAGATTTATCACGCAATTTTGTTTCTCCAACTAAAAATGCATCCTAGTAACATTGACCTTGCTCCTATTTATTAAAAATAAAATAAACTAAAATAAGATAAAGTAAAATTAAATTCAGTTAAATAAAATGAAACAAAATTAAATTAAGTGAAATTAAAATTAACTCACAAATAATTTAAGGATAAAGATACACTAACAGAATATTTTTGCGAGATAGTCAAAGAAGGTTTAATCAGATAGCGGTGTCAAACGCACTTTCAGTATTTCACTTTCACACTTAGGAATTTTTTATTCTTTGTTTGTTTGTCGTAACCTACACTTCAAGGTGATTGTTGATATGTTTTTTGTTTTAAACATTCAACACTATCAAATTTCCTTTGGCCTTTTTATTTATCAAGAAACTACCTTACGTGTCCTATACTTAGACATACGTCTATGATCAAAGCAGACACACAATGATTATGACTTTTTGGTATTTGCAAATTATCTTTAAAAACCAAACGGTGGATACAGTTCTGTATTTACATACAACAAAGTGTCTTAGTTTGTCTTAGAGTTCTTATGTTATCAAGACATCGGTGATAGGTCTGTACTTACGTACAACAAAGTGACATATCTTGCTAGTTTAAGTCAAAATAGCGGTGACAGGTTTGTACTCACGTACAACAAAACGACTTGTTTTGACTTCCGTTACTTTTCAAAACCTTTTCATTCTTTGTTTAAGATGTATTTTTATGAAGTTGTACATCCCCCAGATAAATTTGCATACCTCATTCATAATCAATGTGTTTATGTCTCTAACATAGAAATTAAGACCTTTTGGTCGTACATCTAAGTTAGTTACACATATGACATTTTCTTGATTATTTTATTAGCTTTTAGGAGTTCCTTCATGTATTATGCCTACCAACACAACAGACAAGAATGTGTATATCACTTAGATTTTATGGTGCATTATGTGTGAAAGCTTATCACTTAGAGTTTGTTAGATTGTGCTAATTTTCGTCACTTTGAACCTATGACTCTAAGACTTATCTCATTTTTTTTTTAATATTCTCTCTTTTTTTAAAGATTTTATGGTTTTCTCTCTTTTTTCTATTGTTTTTCATTTTTCAGTAAAATACACTAAGAAACTAAACTAATATGTTACTAATAAAAAGAAAGAAAAAAACTACTAAGGTCAAGTTACTCTGGCTTACACATGCCATCTAGTTGAACTAACAATTCAAAGCGTGACTTATCAAATGCTTTTGTGAAAAGATCCGCATTATCGTCTTCCGTTGCAACTTTTACCAGTTTTATCAAGTTCTTTTCAGCACAATTACGTATAAAATGATGTCTTATGTCTATGTGCTTAGTCTTACTATGTCTAACTGGATTATTTGTTATGGCAATTGTAGACTGATTGTCTATCCTAATGGGAGTATGAGTATAAGTCAAACCGTAACCCGCAATTGTTGTTGAATCCACAGACCCAGCGAACAACAACTACCAGCAGTTACATACTCGGCCTCGCACGTTGATACGGCTACCGAAGTTTGTTTCTTGCATTGCCAGGATACGAGCCTCCCTCCAAGGAACTGACAACCTCCAGTCATTGATTTTCGGTTCAAGCTACATCCTCCATTGTTTGAATCCGTGTACGCCTCCAATTCCATATCTCAATCAGCATGATACCAAAGTCCCAGCTTCGGTTTCGACTTCAGTTATCTCAGAATCCGCTTCACGGCTTTCAGATGCATCTCTTTTGGATTAACTTGAAACCTAGCACAAATACACACAGCAAACATTATGTCAGGTCTAGAAGCATTTAAATACATAAGTGACCCGATCATGGGCTGATATAAAGTCGGATCCACATCAGTGTCACTATCTGTACCCGGTCCGAGATTAGGATTCATTTGAATCAGAGTACTAAAATGCGCAGTCAGCTTTGTTCCTTCCATCCCGAAGCGCTCCAAAATTCCGTAGACATAGTTCGTCTGATGAATAAACATTCTTTCTTTCCTTTGTTCAACTTGTAAACCATGAAAGAAGTTTAGCTCTCTTATAGCACTCATCTCAAACTTCGACTTCATAACCTTTTCAAAATCCTTGCCCATTTGCTCGTTTGACGACCCGAAGATGATGTCGTCCACGTACACTTGTACCAGAATAAAATCGTCACCTTTCCTTTTTACGTATAGTATACTATCAATTCTCCATATCTCAAACCTATTGTCTAAGACGTGAGTTGACAGTGTCTCATATCAAGCCCTAGGTGCCTGATGCAATCCATACAGATCCTTATCAAGTCGATATACTCTATCGGGATGCTTGGGATCAGTAAACCCTGGCGGTTTCTCGACATACACCAATTCCTTCACCTTGCCGTACAAGAAGGCACTCTTGACGTCGAGTTGGTATACTCTAAACTATTTGAAGGACGCGAAAGCCAGAATCAATCGAATCGCCTCAAGCCTCGCCACTGGTGCAAACACCTCGTTATGGTCTATCCCCTCTTCCTGGTTGAACACTTTTACCACGAGTCTTGCCTTGTTACGAGTAACTATGCCCCGATCATCCCGTTTACACTTAAAGACCCATTTGGTCCCTATAGCAACTTCTCCTCGAGGCAACGACACTAACTCCCACACTTCAAGCTTTCTGAACTGTGACAGTTCCTCTTGCATAGCTTCAAGCCAAGAGTTGTCTTTCAAAGCCATTTGCACATTCTTTGGCTCTACTTGTGAGATGAAACACGAGTATAAACACATGTGAAACGCCTCGGAGTCGATGATCATTGATAACAACACTGTGTTATTATTCACACTACTCATAGTTCTCACACCGGCATGTGGATTCCCTATGATACCCTCAATTAGATGATCCTTATTTATTCTTGATGTTTCAATCTCATCAACCTGAAGATTATCTCCCAAATTCGATCTTATTTCACCTACTAGGGGTATGACTTCAGACGGAGTAACTTCTTCCTCCTGATCACTATCTTCGGAAGTCGGATCACTTGTATGATTCACATTCGTAGGTAATTCAGGTTCATTATCGGCTGGAGACCCATATTCTGTCGTTGTAGTCTAAGATGTTGATGGAATGCTTGTTATTGGAAAACCTATACACTCGTCATTGAGATTCAATGATGAGAAGTCATTTTCCATAGAACCTGCATTTGCACTAAACGGTATGTTAAATGATTCAAACACAGAGTCATAATCAAATAACCATTCAGGACCGGTTTGGGGTTCATGTGAATAACTTGTTACGTCAATGTTAAACACAATTTCAACTGTACCATTTGTTTTGTTAAAAACCCTCTTGTTTGGTGAATTAGGAACATAACCTAGGAAGTATCCTTCGTCAGCGTTTTCACCAAACATAGGTTGAGGTTTTGTTTTCAATAAAGTACATGGTACCCCAATTGGTTCAAAGCCACTCAAATTTGGTGGTCTTTTATTCAGAACTTCATAACAGGTTTTGTTCAGTGATTTGACAGTAAGGACCCGATTTAAAACATGACACGCGGTATTCACTGCCTCCCCTTAAAACATGGTAAGAAGCTTTGAATCTAAGATCATGGTCCTTGCTGTCGCAATCAAAGTCCTGTTCTTATGTTCTGCCACCCCATTTTGTTGTGGCTCATAAGGTGCACTAAATTGATGCACTATGCCTTTAGTTAGGTAATATACAACAATTACTGATTTACTAAATTATGTTCCATTATCACCCTTGATACGTTTTAACCATGTCCCATAAGAGTTCTCGACTTGGTCTGAGAACCTAATCAGCGTGCCTGTTGTTTCGTCCTTTGTACCTAAGAAGAAAACCCAAGAGAAACGTGATTAATCATCAGTAATAACTAAACAAAACCAACTACCACCTATTCTCCTTTTGTTGATTGGACCGAAGAGATCCATATGCAGCAAATCGAAGGTGGAACCGATCGAGTTTCAAGTCTTGGACTTGTGTGACTTTTTATGTTGTTTTCCCTTTTTGCACGGTACACACTTGTCTTCGAACTGAAAACTCTTCAGTGGAACACCTTACACCAGTCCATTTTGCGTGATGTAGTTCATTTTCCTGAGGTGCAGGTGTGTCATGCATCTGTGCCACTGTAAAGATTCGGATTCTGAAGCTTTAGATAGTAGACAAATCGTTCCCATCGATGCGTCTGATACATTCATGTCAATCATGTACAGATCATTCACCCTTGGGGCTCTCATCATGATCCACTCTTCAGGTATTTTGAATCCCGGCTTCAGCACTAATGCTTAATTTTCATTAAAAATAACTGAAATATTCTTATCACAGATCTGAGAGACACTAATGAGATTGTGATCAAGTTTATCGACATGGTAAACTTGATCAAGTGTGATTTTCCCATTAGAGACCATTCCTCTTCCAGTGTTGTTTCCTCCCATGTTCCCAGCAAATGACACAAAGCCCTTGTTCCTTCCCTTGAAGTTTGTCAGTAGACTCCTTTCCCCAGTCATGTGATGAGAGCAACCACTGTCGACGAACCACTTGTTGTTAAGACCTGTAGTTAGCTCCTGCACATGAAAGAAAACAAGTTAGTTATCACGGGGAACCCAAGCTATGACTTACTTGGTAATGCCATTCTCATCTACATACTTGAACTCCTTCAAATACCCATCTCTCCTTTCAGGTTACTAGGGTTTTTGATTGAGAACTTTTTGTGGTGTTGAGTGATTAACATTCACTCTTGGCCTTTAGGCTGTCATTTGCGGTTGAGCCCTAGAATAGTTTATATTATAGTGCATTTCATTGTTATATCCCTGGGCTCTACTGGGTGTTTGTTGTCTATTAGGGGTATGTGACCTAACTGGAGTGTAAGACCTCCTAGGTGTTGTACTCCTATAGACATCTTGTGGTCCTGACCTAGATTGCCTAGGGACTCTATCCAGAGAATTAGTCCTATTCACTTCATTCTTTCTGACCGACACCGGTATTTGTTTAGCAGCTACCCTAGGTTTTGCATTCTAGTTCTTCTCAGTATGTTGAGAACTACTTGTGCTAGCAATACTAGGTACTGGTTTTGAGGCTGGTTGGTCTGGCTTCCCTGGCTTCCCTAGTGTTGGCGTAGACTCTATTTTCTTATAAGGACAGCTAGATGCAACGTAACCTTTCTCATGACATCTAAAGCATGAAATTTTATCAATCGGCTTCTTATAAGTACCCTTTGATGTAGGTGTCTCACTATTGTCATGTTCTTTCGATTCAACTGCAGGACTTACACCCGCTTGTTGATTATCACTTTTAATTTTAGCTTCTCCTAGTTTAGTGTCACTAGTAGACTGCACAAACTTGAATTTCTTAATGTTAGGGGTTGTGGTAGACACTTTAGTTAAATTATCCTTTTCAGGTTCAGTTACAGTTGCTACCTCTGATTCAACTGGTTCAGTGGTTTTATCTTGAGGTTGGGGCACATAGTTGTTGTCGAATGGTGAAGGACTCTCTTGATAACCTAGGCCTACTGGTTTCTTAGACTGCCTTTGAGCTTCTAAGATTTTTCCTAGATTTAGGGATGAGTTCCCAAACTTTACAAGCTTGCGATTGGCCTCTGCAACCTTAACTCAAGATTCAGCTAAGGCTACATCTTTAAGGGTGAGTTCTTTGGTTAAAGATTCGACATTCTCATACATAAGTTCTAACCTGACACAATGTTCACTTAACTTTTATTTTAGAACTATCACATCCTGAGCAACTGCTTTCATCTTGTTCCTTAAATCCTCCTTAATATCTAGAAGACTAGCATTATCAGATTTTAATGATTGGACCTGAGCTGTTAAGGTGTTATGTGTCTCTAGTACTAGATTTAATCTATCATTTATAGTAGAACTTAAAACACATAAGTCATGGAATGTAGAAAAGTTTAGAGTTACCTTTCTGCGGTCCGATTCCACATTGGCCATTCGAGCTGCAAACTCTAGAATGGTTTGCTCCTCTGACTTTTCCACCAACAAAGGGCTTGATTCTGAGTGTTGGGTTTCC
Organism: Centrapalus pauciflorus; assembly: GCA_020465985.1. Lineage (NCBI taxonomy): Eukaryota > Viridiplantae > Streptophyta > Magnoliopsida > Asterales > Asteraceae > Centrapalus > Centrapalus pauciflorus. The sequence goes on along the minus strand of JAANYP010002201.1, from coordinate 642,093 downwards.
TCTGCTTCTTTTGCAGCTCTGTCCCCCCAGTCTCAGCTACCTCAGCCATAAAGGCTCTGGCATTCAACTCTGGATGAGTGCTCCAATCATATGTGCCATCTAGCTGTCTGTTGGATGACACGTTTGTTAACACACCAGCTATAGCTGCTTGATTCCCAGAACCACTAGAGTGTTGTCTCCTTTGGTTCTGATTCTGATAATTTTCCACTTTTGGTCGTTGACATTCTCTGGCAAAGTGTCCCAATCCTTGACAATTGTAGCACTTTACTTTTGAATTGTCGAAACCAACATTGTTGCTTACACTCAAATTTCTTCTCGTCCTCTTCATAAATCTCTTGACCCTTTGAGTCACCATGGCCAGTTGCCATTGTAGGTCCATCTGTTCCAATGCATCGGGATCTACTTGATCGTAGTCCTCTTCCCATAGAGCTGGATCGTTTATTTTTCCTTGAACGCAATTGTCGTAAGCTGCAACAAACGAAGCTAGAAGATTTAGATGATCTTCAACTGATTATGCGCTCATAGGCATCTTGGTATAGCCTTGAGAAGTAGACGCTGAGTGTTGTGGTTTTTCTTCTGGTTTAGAAAACCCTAAGAACACCATATTGCTTGATTCTTCTGCCGCAACAGGTATAGGCTCTTCTCCCGAATAGAATATTGTGGCCCCTGACTTTAGTTCACTAGAAGTCGTCGGCTTTGACTTCCCAAAGTACATTTCCGGATCTTGTACTTGATCAAATTCTCGTTCCTTCTACTGTAACATGAAGTTGTAGGCCTTTAGCATTCCACTGACCTCTTCAAGAGTGAGCGTCTCGAATTTGTCTTCGTCATGCTTTATTAGCACCGTGTACATCTACCACTTAACAGGTAAAGCATCCAGAAGATCTTCAATCTTTTCAGATTCTTGATATTCAACATTGTGGTTATCAAGTTCAGTCATCAGATGATATAATCTAGTAATCGTTTCATCTAGCGTCTCATTTTCACTGCTTTGAAGATAGCAAACTATTGCTTCAGCATTTCTGTTCTTCCCTTACGTACCTTGGGATTTCCATCACACCACTTCTCTAGAGCCTCCCAAAGCTCTTTAGAAGTCCTGTGATTTCTCAGTGTGTGCAGGATCTCCTGAGGTAGTGCCATTCTAATATACGAGAAAGCTCGGTTCTCGACCTCATAAATTTTCTTGTCATCATTTTTCATGTTCTGATATGTCAAGACTTTTATTCGGCCTTCAAATTCTTGTGTAGGAGGAAAGTATCCCTCTTCGATGCATATCCACATACACATGTCATTAAATCTTGCAAAGTCAGCAAACCTATCTTTCCACCAGTAGTAGTCTTCCAACTTCATTAGCTTGGGTGGAGAATTTGCTTTGCCAATCTCATGGTCCGTGTCTAGAAATTTGTGCAAACTCCACATTCTTTAAAAACTTTTTGTTTTCAAACTTAAATTATTTAATCTCAAAATGAATTTAAAATAAATCCTCCGAACTTATCTAAGTTCGAATAATTTAAACTTAAATTCGTTTTGTAAATTAAACTTGTTTTAAGTTCAAACTCAACAAGTTCGAAAGTATGCAAGTTTGAGAAACCCTAGATGTTCTGACAAATTTGAACCAAATCAAGTTCGGGAAACCCTACGAACTTCAAACAAGTTCGAACCAGCACAAATTCGAATCCCAACTAAGTTCGAATCCTAACAAGTTCTAAACCTCTGACAACTTCGAAACCCTAATAAATTCGAAGAAACCCTAGAACAACTTCGAGAGGAGCGTATTCTGACAAGTTCGAAGAACCCTAATACACCACTTAAGTTTGAGCGACGCAAGTTCGAGAAACGGCCAAAAATTTGATTTTTTCAAGATTTCTGATTAAGCCAATGTTTTTAATATTAAAAACACTGATTTTGACTGAATAAGTGAACTAATATGAATTTTTCCCCGTTACCTTGCTTGTAGAACTCTGAAAAAATGTCGAAAATGGTGATTTATCAGGTAGAAACGTAAAGAAACCAAGAACATTCGCAGAAATGCAAAGAACACGAAGAACACGAAGAATGGCTCTAATACCACTTGTAAGGTCACCACGGTCTACGGATCTGATCTTGACGTGATGCCGTCCAACGAGTGCGGAATAATCGTTAGTGGCTTAACGAATCGATCATGCACGGAACCCGGAGACTAACACAATGATAGCTGATATAATGAACGATCCGACACGGTGTATTTCGCCGAAAGACTCACTGAAATCAACTATAGCTCGTACGTGCGCGAATACAAGCTCTGAAAATGAATTTCTCCAAAAGTCTCGTAATAAAACAGATTAACACATAATTGTATCAATTAACTTCGAACTTAACTGATCAAGTTCGTTTAGGCCCAAGCCCACGAAGTTGTCCAATACCCTTCCACTAAGTTCGACTACATTGGATAAGTTTGAACCCTAGCCTTTGAACTTATTCTAGAACTTGTTTTTGAACATGTCATGTAAATGTAAACATCATACACAATCATGATCAAACATATATGACTTGTATTAACAAAGCCTGATCTATTACAAATGACTATCTATTACATACCTACATTGCTATCGTCACACAGGGTGTACCAACAGTTGGGCTGAAGTAGGGGATAGCCAAATCACTGGCACTGAGATCATTCACGAGACTACCGAAAAGATAGTACACATTCGGAACCGATTAAAGGTCATTCGGGATCGGCAGAATATGCAGATGTTAGAAGGAAGGATCTGGAATTCCAAGAAGGAGATCAGGTAATGTTAAAAGTCTCGCCATGGAAGGGTGTAATCCGTTTTGGAAAACGGGGGAAGCTTAATCCTCGTTATATCGGGTCATTCAAGAATTCCAAAAGAATTGACCGGTAGCGTACCGACTCAAACCGCCCACGAAGCTAAGCAATGTACATAATACCTTTCATGTGTCCAACCTAAAGAAATACTTGTCCGACGAAACACTCGTCATACCCATGGACGAACTGGAGCTAGATGATAAGTTGAACTTCATTGAACAACCCGTAGAAATAATGGACCGAGAAGTCAAGAAACTAAAGCACAAATGAATTCTGATAATAAAAGTCAGATGTAACTCTAAGCGTGGCCTTGAGTTTACATGTTAAAACATGATATTGTAGTTATTCATATCAAAATCTTCTGCTATTATATAAACTTTCTCATCATTATAATCATACCACCAATCTTGATCTTGTTGTTTTAGTTGTTAGAGTTTCCGCAGTGGTTGTAATGGCTTAATACATGGCCTCGGCTGAGAACGAGAAAAAATATGTTGTTTTTTAGATCTCCAAAAGACTGGTGATGCGGCAAGAAACACCATGTAACCCGTAGTGGATTGTCTAGTATTTGAGCAACCTACCCAATCAAAGTAGGCTCGCAACGTCAGAAATCTATTAGAGGGAAAAATATACATTGTCGAGGAGCTGTCTTAAGATATCGAATGAGACAAAGAGATGCTATATAATGTGGTTGATGTGGTTGGTGCATATATTGGCTTAAAATATGCTCAACGTGAATGATGTCAGGCCTCGTAATTTTCAGATTTAAAAGAGGCCTAACCAAATGTTGATATGAGCTCGAATCATAGCACGAGCACCTGTGTAAAGGTCTAGGTTATGTTGGGCATCCATTGAGTAGGGGCTGGTTCACTCAATAAGATGACAGTCCTCCATTATACAAAGCACATATTGGCGTTGCCTTAAGAAAATACTAGTTGAAAAGTATGCGACTTCAAGACCTAAAAAACACTTGAGTTTTCCAATATGTTTAATGTGGAATTTCATATACTCTTTAAGCCAACAAACTTTTGAGGCATCACTTTCCATAATAACTACGTTGTCAACCTAAATAAGAACATCCACAAAAGAGTTAGTCCTTGTGAAAGTAAACAAGGAGTGATCAGAATGTGGCTGATTAAACCCCACTTCAAGTAATGATTGAGTAAAATTTTTTTATACCAATTATAAGAAGGTTGACGAAGTCCGTAAAGAGACTTTTAAAGACGACATACACGTTGCTCCCCCTGTTTGGCAAAACCCTGAGGTATCTTCATGTAAATCTCTTCATTGATTTCCTCATGTAAATATACATTATTCACATCCAAATAATGAAGATCCCATTTTCGTAACAAAGAAATCACAAGAATACATCGGACAGTGACTAATTTTGCAAATTATGCAAAAGTTTGATGAAAATTGCACCCTTTTATTTGGGTGAATTCTTTAACTACAAGATGTGCTTTATATCGTTCTATGGTTCCATAAGGGTTAAACTGTACTTTGTATACCCATTTGCATTCGATGACCTTTGCTCCAGGTGGTAACGACACTAAAGAGCAAGTGTTATTTGCTTCCAATGCAAATATTTCTTTAGTCATATTTTCTCATCGATAAAAAATTTTTAGCTCATCATTAGAAAAGATGGCCACTAAAAACACAATGTGAGTTAAATATCAACTATTATGAGATATATATGATGTTCCATCGGGTTTGCAGTTGAAGGAGGTGAGTGCGTAATAGTGGAGGTGAGAACCAAGAAAAGTGGCAATGAGTAATCATCCCATGATAAATGTTTTGGCAACTTTAGAACACGTGCAACAGACATAGCGAAAGGTTCAATGATATTTGATGACTCGTGATGTATCGTTGATGTTGCAGGCAAGTCTAATATATCACATAAGTTTGCTGATCTTATTCCAAACTTAGTTGGGTCGGGTCTATTGTAACATGAGAGTCCGCATCTGAGGTTATTTTATGTGTATGAAAGGATGGGCTTGACTCACTTTGTAGGGACTGGTTGTTGTCTGTGTGGGACAAATTAAATGGTGGACTAATTGGTTGATTGCCTTTGGTTATGGTGTCTACATGTGTGTAGTAAGAATTGATGTAAATGTGTTGACTCACACTCCCAAGAATCCAAAGCAATTAGAACAATATTAGTTTAACGCGAAATAGGATCAATATATATCTATTGGAATCAATGATATTCCACTGTGCATTACCAAACAATACAATATATGTAGGGAATTGCCTAACTAGCAACCTAAAACAAAGGAAAGGCTATCTCCTAATTATACAAGATATATTTCATAATTACATTTACTATTACACCCTCTCAGTCGCAACAATAGATTTCAGACGTGGAGGCAGTCACGAAAACTGAGAAATAAAGGCTTCGGGGGTCCGTTCATGAAGATGTCAGTGAACTGATTAGAAGATGGGACATGCAGGACTTGAACTTGACCAACTCGGACCTTTTCTTGAACAAAATGAATGTCAAGTTCCACGTGCTTACTTTGTTGGCGCTGAACCAGATTACCCGTAAGATAAATAGCAGAAATATTGACACAAAAAAAACAGTGGCTTGTCGAATTGGTAATTGCGGCTCAAGAAGTAGGTTTCTGACCCACGTCGTTTCTGCAGCGGCATTTGCAGTAACCGGAAGTGGATCGACGAGTGTCCAGGCATCCCGCCCAATCAGCATCAGAATATGCGGTTAAGATGTGAGATGGCGAGGAGGAAGAGATCCGCAAGCTGTGAGTAATAGTCCCCTTTACATAGCGCAATACCCGTTTTAGATAGTTTAGATGTGTTTCTTGTGGTGCGTGCATGAAAAGACATATCTGTTACACGACATAACAAATGTCGGGGCGCGTAATGGTCAGGTACTGTAGAGCCCCTGCTAATTATTTGTACAACTGGGGGTCTTTTACGAGATCGCCCACTGTTGCGCTTAACATTCAAGCAGTATCAACTGGGGTATGTATGGAGTTATAGGAAGACATAGATGCCTGTGATAAGATCTTTTTAGCATACTCGCTTTGTGACAAAAATAAACCATCACGGTCACGGGTGACATGAATTCCAAGAAAATGATGTGAAGACCCAAGATCCGTCATTGGAAATTCCGGTTTCAAAGTTAGAATGATGTTGCGCAATAAACTGTTAGTAGATGAAGTGATAACAGTATCGTCCACATACAAAAGTAAGTATGCCATCTCCTTTCCTCGATGAAAAATAAACAAGGAAGTATCACATTTGCTGCTTATAAAACCTAGAGAAATGTACAAAGGTGGCAAATCGTTGGTACCATGCCCTCGGTGCCTGTTTTAAACCATATAGGGACTTTCTGTCAGGATCTAAAACTGAATAACCAAGATTAACTGATTTGAAATTAATCAGAGTATAAATCAATAATCTTGCTTTGAATCAAAGTTTAATTAAGAAGTTTGCGGAATAACGCTTAATTATTTTAACAAAAACTTTCAGAACCAATGAAGCATAAAACATAAGAAGTAATCAAGACTGTTTGTATTGCTGAATTCAATGATTACAATCACCTCTAATCTGTTTGATTAGACGAAGAACACAGACTGTTCTTAGGGTTTTACAACCTTAGAGGCTTAAGAAAACTTAAACAATAAAGCAATTACAGACTCTAAAATACGCAGAAAACTTCTATATACTTCTATACAATATTCTGTCTATTTATATTGCTTTTTGGACTTGTTTCCTTGAAGGACTATGACTTCTCTGATAGTAGATATGCTGGAATCTTCGTGTAGATATCTTTCCTGAAAATCAGCACTTTCTGTTTATGAAACTGTTGAGCAGCTTAAATGTCTTGACAGCATGAACTGAGCAGCTTGAGTTGTTTTGCTCTGGCAGCTTGAACTTTTACACTGGCAGCTCGAGTTTCTTCAACTAGCAGCATGAACTTTGTATTTACATGAAAAGTCTACTAACAGTTTGAGAAGTCTAACTAACAGCTTGAATGTACTTAAACTATTTCCAACACTTTCGTTGGTGGCACACATAATCTTGTTTTGTCTTGTCAACAAACCCCGACGACTTACTTAATACTGTGCGAATTGTGGTGGGCTTGACCATCGGGCTAAACGTCTTATCGCAGTCTATGCCAACCTGTTGAGTCTTACCATTCACGACTAGTCTGGCTTTGTAGCGTTAGAGTTGACTATATGGTGACAAAGCCACATGCAACGAATGACCGGTGCATCAGTAGGACGTGATACGAGTTCCCAAGTTTCACTAGTTTGTAATGCTCTAAATTCATTAACCATGACAGAATTCCAGTGTGGGTCCAGAAGAGCATCTTGCGGGTTTTTGGGAATGGGGGAAAGAGTGGACTTGGTGGCGGTATATAGGTTGAGGATATGACACAGTTTAAAGATGTCCTGTTTGGCTCGTGTGGTCATCGGGTGGGTAGGTGTGGGAGGCCGTGGTGGAGCCACGGGTGGAGGTGGAAGAGGAGGGTTAGGGGACGGTGGCGGTGTATGGGTAGGGGGTGGTGGTTTTGGTGGGTTTCTAGGAGGTGGAACGGGAGGGTGGTTGGAGGTGGTAGAGATAGGATAAAAAATTGGGAGGGGAAAGGTGTGAAAGGAGGATCAAGAAAGGAACAAGCGGAAGGGGTTGGCGAGTTAAGTTCAGAGAATGGGAAGACAGATTTGTCAAATGTGACATGGAGAGATATGAATACCATTTTTGATGTGATATCAAGATACCAGTACCCGCGGAATTTGTGGGGTCGTTGGGCAGAAAGGTTAGGATGGCATGCACAACCAAATACGCGTAAGTGATGATATCATGGTTCGTGAAGCAACAAGGCAGCAATACGGGAGCGGTTGTTAAGAATTTTGGTTGGTAAGATGTTGTGAAGGTAGGTGGCCGTGTCGAGGGCCTCGACCCAAAACGTTAGAGGTAGAGAGGCGTGGTAAAGTAAGGTGTGAATAATTTCAAGAAGACAACGTATCATGTGTTCCGCCTTACCATATTGAGGGGAAGTTTGAGGGCATGAAAAACGGAACGTGAATCCAAGGGAACTAGCAAAATTGTGAAATTTAGAGTTATCAAATTCTTTGCCTAACCAACATTGGAAGCTTTTTTATGGAATGCCAAATTGAGTTTAAATGAATGTATAGAAATAGCAAAATTTACTAAATGTTTCGGATTTGGCCTTAAGCGAATACACCCACACAAATTGAGTAAAATTATCAATTAATACAAGATAATATTTGTAGTTGCTTTTACTCAAAACCGGAGAAGTCCATAAGTCACTATGAAATATATCAAAAGGTGCATAAGTACGAGAAGTAGATTCAACAAACGGCAAACGTTTATGTTTTATTATTTGACACGAATTACATAAATGGGAGTTAGGCTCCTTACAAAAGATAAATGACCTAGAACGAAGATGATTGAACGTTGATACGCCGGGATGACCAAAACGACCTTGCCAATCAACAGGAGTAAGAAAGCACGGAGGTGACCACATTAAGCGGGTAGAGATCACATGAACTTTTGTTCCTCATAGTAGTCGTCCCATCCTCGAGATCCTTAATAGAAAAACCAAAGGGATCAAAGTCTATAGAGACGGAATTATCTTTTGTAAATATACGGACAGACATAAGATTTTTAATAATTTGAGGAGTATATAAGACATTATTGAGATTAAGTGTATGATTGGCAATAGGTAAGTGTGTTGTCCCTAAACCAATGATCGGAATGCTTGTGCCATTACCAACAAATATAGAATGTACAGAACTAGTGTTATGAAGTTGAGAAATCATACCAGAATCTGCAGAGAGATGCGAAAAGGCACCTGCATCCATATACCATGATTGATCCGAGGGAGCTTTGAGACTCATGGAGTGAAAAGCTTGTTCCCAATTAGAAGGCTGCAAAGCATTAAATTTGGTCACGTGTGCTTGACCGATGTCACGGGATTGACCGGGCTACTGCGGTGGTCGATTAGTAGTGTGTGGATTTTGGTTCCATGGGTTATAGGCAGGAGCACCCCATCGGTAGGCGGGGTAGGGGCAAGGCGGCAGTTGCCACGGATAGCCAGGAGGGTGCCACGGGTTTGTCCATGAAAGATTGTTGGAACTGTGAGGAGGCCGTTGCCCCCTGCCACGACCACGACCATGACCCGAGTTATTATTGCAACTGTCGTGACGGGGCTGCTGGTGGTGATTCACCTAAGGGCGGGGCTGCTCTTGATCTGCAGGTTTGGGAACGATGTTGGACGGAGCAACCAACACCGTGGAGGACGCCGGGGATTCATCCATACCAGATTTGCGATGATGTTCAAGTTCAAGCATACTCTAGGCCGTCTCAAAAGAAGGCAAGGTTTGATGAATGTAGGAAGTGACAGTGTCATACTCACTTGGCAGCCCACGTACAAGTTGCAAAAAAAGTCTTTGTTCATTTACACTAGCATCGACATCCTTCAATTGGCTAACCAATTCACACAGCCCTAAACAGTAGGCTTGGAGAGACGGCTTCGATTCGAGTTTCGATAGCGGCATCCCGTTGTCCTCTCTTATTCAAGAATATATTACGTAACCGGATCCATGCTTCGTGAGTGTTTGCGCGTCTGACAATCAATAATTATGGGTTAAAGTGATAACTAGCTTGGTAATGCTTCGGGACGATTCAGGAAAAGGATTAGAAGGCCTGTAACAAAGAAACAAAAAGGCTATCGTTAGTGTCAACACAGGGAGAGCCCCTGTGAGGACACTCCGATGCCAAAGTCAGCCGTCATGCTAGAGAGTAAAGGTTGAGAGTAAATATCAGTGAAAATGAGGAAATGGACATTACCCTTTTCTGGATGATTAGAACCCTATTTATACCTTTTCTATTCCAGGCGAGGCGCTCATTTGGAAGATTCCTATTGGCTGGGGAGGAACGTGAATGGGAGTGACCTCCGTGATCCCTCGAGAGCCAATCAGTGGACCCGCTTTTTCTCCCTTCTCTGCTTAACGCCTGTTGTCCGACAGGCTCCTGCAGCTCGCAGGTCTGTTGCACCATGGGCCCTCCGCGGGTTAGGTGAATAACCTTGGATCTTATGGCAGGCCTGAGTAACAGATAAAAGATGATTTGGGCCCTTTGGGCCTGTGGATCAATTCGGGATTGGACCCACGTAAACAAGTCCCCTAAGTTCTAGTGAAAACGTATAGTTTTGGCTAGAACTTTAGGAGACTATGCTTTTGCTCTGAAGTTTCCAGGCGAGTCGTTAACGACATTCTTGGGAACTTACAGGTGGGATAAATGAGTTACATAGTGCCTAGAACACGTGAAGTGACGTGGCAGGACCACTAAACGCCTTAGACATCAGAGGCGAGGCGGTTGGAATCGTTGGCGCCAGGGGTTTTCTAAACGAGGTGGTTGAATATCATGCGGGTTGCATTCTCCAAAATGTAACTGTCACATGATAGCCTCTGGTAACGGCTGATTTTTCAGCCTTCCGATGCACGCCCAAGTAAGTTATAAAAATATTCAATGCACCTTAGAGGATATTTGCTTGATTAGACACCCTGTGAGGCGGCGTAAGCGTTATTTAATGAAGATCATGATGACAGGGATTCACGCACGCGTGGCGCGTCCCTTAACTGTCACGTCTCTCTGTCCGTTTCAGGCGGGGTTAATAGGGAAATGACACGTGTCCTGTGATATTCCCGCCTACTTCCCCACTCCTCCATTAAACCCGAACTTCCAGCTTTTTTCAAAGTTTAAAAGAAAAACCTGCTTCTTTTCTTAACTTCCTTTTAAAACTCTTCCACCCTCACTGTGCAATTTACTGAGCATTCCTTCGACGTCCTTACCTTCCCAGGTTAGCCTTACTCTTCCTTCCTCTTTTATATTTCTTCTTGTCATTATGCCGACCGCACCTTCAGCGGATAAGGTACCATGTACCCTTACCAACTCCGAGTTCATGGTTTTCTTAGCCGAATATGGTCTTCGTACTGATCTTCACCCTCTACTTCCGAACCGTCGATCAACAACACTTTGTCCTCCACAGGGCAAGGTAGCTTTGTACACCAAGCAGTTTTCTGTTAGGAACCTCCGACTTCCCTTCACTCCCTTCTATCTTTCTTTGTAAAATATTATGGAACTCATCCAGGGCAGATGTCCCCCTTTGCAGTATTGAGAATCACCGTATTTGAGGCGGCTTGCAAAGCCCTAGGTGGTATCCTTTCTATTCCCTTGTTTCGGTATTTTTTCAAGTTAACCTGCCTGAGGGACTGGTTCAGCTTTGAGAGGAGAAAAGCTTCTGTACCCGATGTGTTTGTCGACCCCCCACAGGGGCTGCGTGAATGGAGAGGGGCTTTTTTCTGGATAGACAACACGATTGTTCCCCCAAGTGATAGGGACGTATTGGTATGGAGAGCAGGTGGGCGTCCCCATTCGTTAACCTGTCCCCCTGGAACCAGGAACCTGGATGTTGACCATCTAGCCTTACTTGCTCGCCAAACTTTTAAATTGAGGACCTACCCTAACCCTGTGCTTGCTCTGTTGGGGATGAATCCCCACTGGGGGACTCTGCCACTTTTCCCATAATAACGAAAGGGGCCATTGGTAGGACCCCTCCTTCCTTTTTTAAATCATCTGACTGTCTTCCTTTTACTTGCCGCTATATTCATAACATTTTTCTTGTTTCACTGCAGTCATTAGTGTACTGGATTATCTATCTTCTGATGATTTTGATGGGTTTGAAGCTGTCACTGTGAATCATTCAGACACTGAAAGTCTTTGACCTGGTCAAGCAGCCCCAGAGGGTTCCTTGACCCCTTTGGGCCATCTTTCCGCCTAGTCTTCTTCTAGCAAGGGGATAGCATTGTTGCCCCATCTGAACAAGCTTTGGTGGATCCTGAGTCTTGTCCTTCTTCCCGAACTCGTATGCGGCTGGCACTTCTCTTGGAGTCGACTCTCCCATCCAAGTTTCTAGTCCAGATGACGATGATGACGAAGCTGTATTGTCAAAAAAAGATCAAGAATTCTGTAAAACGACCCTCCCCCAAAGGTAAGGGAGTGGCCTTGTCCGATCTTCCTCAAGTTAACATTGATCCTATCCCCGCGATTCCTCTCTCTGCAACTCCCAATACTCTACCCCCTCCCCTTTCCTCAGTCGAGGAGGCCACTCCCTTAGCTCCATTCAGGCGCGAGAAAAGCGATTACATTCGCGAGGAGTTGTATGTGCCTGAATGGGAGATAAAGAAAGGCGACCTACTGGAGACACCCACAAGCCTATGATATTGTTTATATCATAGCATGCCACTCTCTCACGTTGAAATCGCTCAACATGCCAGCAATGCTCTTGTGTTCGACTCGTTTGTAAGGTCTACCTAACACAGATCTATCTAGACGCGGAATCGTCAACGAGTGCGGAATCCTCGTTAACGGGTAGACGGTAACAACTCTCACTAGGAACACGGAGACTATCAATAAGCTATACGAACTACGACGGACGCACCTACGAATAGATTCTCTCCGAAACAACACTAACACTGATGATAAACTCGAAATCGCTTTATGCTTAATCTCTCTCGAATTCTGCAAAAAGTCCGATAATTATTCAAGTCTATCCCTAATTATAGAGGCTAATTCGAGTCTGCCATGGGCCAAACTCGAATCAGGCCCAAGGCCCATTCGAGTTTGTCCCCACTGACACTCTCGAAACTGCCTACTGAGGAACATTCGAATCTACCTAGGAACACATTCGAAGAATGCCAATCCTTATAGAATTCGAATTTACTCTATCACCTATTTAACTTAGAATTGAAACTTATGTTTTTAACTTATGTTTGATTTTATCTTTGACCTTTATGTTTGAACTTCTTGTAATACGTTACATCAAGTTCAAACATACAATCAATAATAATTATCAAACATATATAAACATATATATCAAACACTTGCTAAATCACAATGTTGGATCACTTAGACTGCTATCGTCACACAGGGTGTACCAACAGACTCTCCCTTGACGATAGCTTCTAACAATTCACACATTTGGTTAAGAACTTTGTTTATTATTCATTCAAACTGCTTCCAGCATACAAACCCTTTTCAATACACACTCTAACTACATTTTCATACTTTCTAGCCTCACTATCCATATGAGTGTCGGTAAAGATCTTATGAGTATGCAGCACTTGAAGGTCATTTTTAGAAAGGTTTACCAGGTGAAGGGGATCATAGACTCTAAGAATCACCTTTTCTTCAAAATCTTCCATCACCGCTTCTCCCGTTTCATTCTCCACATACCACCAGTTTAAGTTTTTCATGACTTCCTGTGGCATTGGCTTCCGTGGTACCTTTCTCAGACATCTCACTGGTCTGTACTGTATCTTCATCCATGGACGCCCAGTCAGAGGATCAATTCGAGAATGATCAATTACTCGTTTTCCTATCCTCGGATTAAGACGTTCAAACTTCCTCGACCTTCCTTCTTTTCTTATGATTTTGGCAATTATTTCAGCGTAAGGATCGTTGCTGATATTGATTAGCTCTTTCCAAGCTAACGCCTTTATCTCAATCTTCGGCAGGGAGTTGAACACTTTCAGAGATCTTCTGAGGTACTGGAGACCGTCTTTTCTTTTGATAATGAATAGCTGCAGTTCCCGATCAAAGAACCAGCTTAATATACTTCCTGACAGCTCTCCAGCACCAGGCACGCGCATCTTTTTCTTCAACACTAACTCCTTTTGCTCTGCCCTGAACCATAGCTTTCTTATCTCTTCATTGGTCAGCTCTCTGGCAGGCTCTTCTATTAATGAATCAACATTTAAAGCAGCATTGACTACTTCTATGTTAATCACATTATTTTCATCTATCATATACGTATCTGTGATTGGATTTTGCTGAACGATGATCCCATTGGCTTCATCATCTTCATCAGCACAAACCTCATCACCGGACTTCCAATCCGTTATATCTTCAGGAACAAATTCTCCTTCTTCTAATTCCTCTATATCATCCTCAAAATCAAAACCCAAGTCCATCGGGTCATCGTCGAGATCCATAAGTGCATCAATCATCTCATTTATCTCAGACTCTGTAGGTCTGGATGAACTGGCCTCTCCTTCTTTAACTCCTGATTGACTAGGCTCCCCCTGAGTCTCAGCAGCCTGAGCGGCAGAAAAATCTATTGGCTCATTCTGTCTTTGCGTGCTGGGATCATTGTCGTTGTCATCTTCATTATTATCATCATCATCCCTGCGCACTTCTACTTGATCACGGCAGGATGTCTCCCCCTGAGCCTTTATCTTTTTCATTAATTGCTCAATCAGGGAGCGCATCGATCTTATTTCAGCTGCTTGATCAGCGACAAAAGTTTTTAGCTCCAAGTTCTCTTCCTGTACTTTGTCCACAATCTTTTTCAGTTCGGCATTTTCATTATCCAGATTTGCATTATGCTTCTGAATCTCACCGATAGCCGTTGTTAGGCCTAAGATCTGGATATGTTGGAAGTCAACTCTATCTTTTAGCTGCAAAAACCTTTGATTGTCTGCGTAGGTGGATGAGGTGGATGGAATGGATTGTATTGGGGTCGGAATGATGGGTGATGGGATGTACGGTTCAACATGTGGTGGTGATGGTGGAATGGTAGTTTGAGGGTCCTGAGGCTGAGGAATTTCAGGCTGTGCAGCTGAAGCTGAGGTAGCTCCCTGCATAAAACGATGACGCTTAGCCCTCTGCCTTGTCAGTAACGGGGTAACTTCTTCTTCTTCGAAATCAGAGTCATCCGACTCCCGTGAGGCTCGTCGGCGGGAAGCTTCTTCAGTCACTACAAACCTTGATCCATAAATCCTGATTTGAAAGGACGGATTTGCAGTTGCATTCTCTCGAGCTTCAACTTCTATTTCTTCCATTTCTTCAGATTCAGTGGCTGAAGATGACAAGTCATTACCAGTTTGATCAGGTTGATATTCATCTACATCCCTAAGAACATCATCTTCTCCTTCCGGAGGCTCTAGCAGTTGATCAATAAGCTCAGCTGTTATCTCTTCATTAGCATGAGGACCAGCTTCCCAAATCTCATGTAATGTTTGACATAAATGATCAGATTCGGGTTGTGCACCTGAAGGCCCTGCCTCTTGTGCCTGTTGGGGTTGACTAGTCGAAGGCCTACTTGCCTGAGTTTGACTCGCTGCTGATCTTTGGCGTCTCCTCTGTTGCTGAGCATGCGGTTGTTGCGGTTGTTGTTGTGGCTGTCTAAGCTGAACTTCTATCTCACCTGCCCAATTGGCATCATCTGGTGCTACAAAATTCCTTTCTATTACAGCTCCAAACAAAGGTCGGTCGACTGGAACTGCTAACCTTCCTCTATGCGCAGAGCAATCAGCAAAAATTCTTTTATCAATAACCACCACACTTTGAATCTCATTAAGCGGCGGCAAATTAGGCAAGAAGTGCCGGATGAGCATCATTATGAAACGAGGATATAGAAGAAATCTCTGTTGCTCAGGAGCCGTTATTTGATGAACAAATTCCGAGAAAAACATCTTTGAAAAGCTGAATTTCTGATTATACACCAATGAGATAATCCCGGATTGGATCTTCGATACAATGTAGTCAAAACTCGCTTTCTTGGCCGCAAAGCATAACATAAACACATGCCCTAGAAATCTCCATTGCCCTGTGAGTCCACTTTTCATATAGGATGCCTTGGTAACGTCCAAACTATAACCCATTCTCAGAAAGGCAGCCTGCCTAATATTTAACGGAAAATCTATAGGCCCAGACTCTTCCTCCTGAGTTCCCAGCTGCAGAACCTGACGTAGCATATCAGCCGAAAATACCAGCGGCTGTCCTGCTATCCTTGTTCTTAGAACCGTTGGGGTGATGGTACAATCAACCTGCAAATGTTCATAAAACTGCCGGACATATGGAATAACGATCTGAACGTTATGGGATAATGCGAACAAAATCCTAGACTCCACTAGGAAATCTACCATCTGACGGAATCCCTGCGCTTCATGGATATTATGGTCGGGGAGAATGACCATATTATGCTTAGGCACGAACACTCTATCTGCCATGTCTGCACAATAGATAAAATATTAGAATTATTAAAAATGAATAAAGTTGTTTAAATTCAAATTTGTTTTACTTTGAACTTGTGTAAGTACAAAATCCAACACATATGAATTTCTACAAGTTTAATTAATTTTAAATTGAATAATTCAAGTAAAATGATAGATTCGAACAAACAGATTCGAGGAAACTCTTTTTCGAGTTTGATGACAAATTCGAATGTAGTGACCTTCTCGAGTTTACTGACAAACTCGAGAGTGGTCTTGAACAGATTCGAAATTGTCGTCCCAACTCATCACCAAAACCCATGATTTTAATCTTTTTGGACTCAGAAAATTACATTCATTAGCCCTACTAGGTTCTAATCACAGATATTTGCATTTAATTTGACTATTTACCGGTCCAAACTTTGTAATTTTGAATAACACGATTTCGACCTATAAACCTTCAAATATCGGTGATTTTGGCTTAAATGGTGTATAAAACTACTCAAATCTTGTACAAACCAGTTGCTTATACCTAGATGTAGGAGTAGAATCGAACACACAAGCAAGAAACTCGACAAATAGTTGTTTTTAGTGAAATCGGCAAACTCGAGCAGATAGATTCGAAATCGCTGGTTAGACTCGAGAGTATAGATTCGAAAACAGATAAGAGTAATGACGATTACTGTTAACCTATTTATAATACCTACCTTCGAGTCTATGACCACTTTCGAATCTACTGACAGATTCGAGATCCCCCAATTTCGAGTTTAACCTAAACTCGAATTACCCCCGGAAACTTTGAAAATTTCGAAAATTTTGAAATAAATTCAACTTTTTCAACTTTTTCAATTTTATGGTGTAAAGGAATAAACTATGCCAAATCTTTTACCCTAAGCACAAGATTTTCACGCAGTGTTTATTTTATTCAGCTATGAATGCACCCTCAGTAATTTTTGATCTTTTTCCTAAGTAAAATGAAATAAAATAAAATAAAACAAAAACTAAAATAAAAAATAAAAAATAACATAAACTAAAATAATAAAAAGTAAAAATAAAATTTTTGAACAAACAATTTAACTTAGACTTAAACTACACTTATTAAAAGTTACAACCTATGCTAAACACTTAACAAAATATTTTTGATGAGCATAGTCAAAGAAAGGTTCAATCAGATAGCGGTGTCAGATACGCACTTTCAGTATTTAAACTTTCACACTTAGGAATTTTTGATTCCTTTGATTGTTTGTCGTGAAATACCCATTTAGCCGATTGTTGGTATTTACCCCTTTAAACATGCTACATTTCGGAATATCCCTTGGCATTTTTATTTATCATGAAATTATCTTACGTGACTCAGACTTAGACATACTTTTATGATCAAGGCATACAGATAAAGATTCTAACTTGTTGGTATGTGCAAACTTTCTTTAAAAGACAAACATCGGACACAGGTCTGTATTTTCATACAACAAAGTGTCTTAGTTTGACTTAAGGTTTATTTTTAAAGCTAGCAAGACAACGGTGACAGGTCTGTACTGACGTACAACAAAGCGACTTATCTTGCTAACCCTAATCAAAACAGATGCAACAGGTCTGTACTTACGTACAACAAAGTTACATGTTTTTGACTCTCAATTCCTTATGATTTTTCAATGTTTTCCATTTTTAGATGTATTTGATGTTGCTATACATCCCCAGAAAGTTTGCATACCTCATTTAGACTCAAAATTTGTATGTCTTGTACATAAAAATTAAGACCGATTGGTCATACATCTAAGTTAGTGACACGTTTGACTTTTTCTTGAATATTTTATTTGCCTTGGGACTCCCTATATGTATTATGCCTACCAACACATCAAACTAAAATAAAGTATAACACTTAGAATTTTAGGTGCATTATGTGTGAAAGCCTAAACACTTAGAGTTTGTAACGACGGTGCTAATTTTCGTCACTTTGAACCTATGCATTTAAGACTTATCTCTTTTTCTGATATTCTCTTTTTTTGAATTTTTATGGTTTTCTCTCTTTTTTTTTTGTTTTTCATAGGAAATAGCAATAAAAGAAGATAACCTACTAACTTACTAAAAATAGAGACTATCCTAATTTAGCAGACTTACTATAATTAGAAAGAAATACTACAGCTATAAAAGGAAATAAACTTCTACTAAGGCCAAATTACTCTGGGTTGCGCATTCCATTTAGTTGAATTAAATATTCAAACCGTGACATATCAAAGGCTTTGGTTAATAAATCAGCATTATTATCTTCTGTTGCCACTTTTACCAACTTGATTAAGTTCTTTTCAGCACAATCACGAATAAAATGATGCCTAATGTCTATGTGTTTTGTTTTGTTGTGTTTATCTGGATTATTTGTTATGGCAATTGTAGATTGGTTATCTATCGTAATAGGAGTTTGAGTGTAAGCCAAACCGTAATCCCGCAATTGTTGTTGTATCCACAGAACCTGTGAGCAGCAACTACCAGCAGCAACATACTCGGCCTCGCACGTTGACACGGCTACCGACGTTTGTTTGTTGCATTGCCAGGAAACCAGTCTCCCTCCTAGGAATTGACAACCTCCAGTTGTTGATTTGCGAGTCAAGCTGCATCCTCCGTAGTAAGAATCCGTGAACGCCTCCAACTCTAGATCTCCCTCCGCGTGATACCAAAGTCCCAGCTTCGGTTTCGACTTGAGGTATCGTAGAATCCGCTTCACAGCTTTCATGTGCAACTCCTTCGGATTAGCTTGAAACCTAGCACAAATACACACAACAAACATGATGTCAGGTCTTGAAGCAGTTAAATACATAAGTGATCCAATCATGGCCCGATATAACGTCGGATCCACATCGGTATCACTTTCAGTACCAGGTCCGAGATTGTGATTCACTTGAATCGGCGTGCTGAAATGGGCAGTCAGTTTCGTTCCTTCCATCCCGAAGCGTTCCAATATCTCATAGACATACTTCGTCTGATGGATAAACATACCTTCTTTCTTCTGGTCAACTTGTAACCCCAAAAAGAAGTTTAACTCTCCCATTGCACTCATCTCGAATTTCGACTCCATCACCTTCTCGAAATCTTTGCACATTTGTTCGTCTGATGATCCAAAAATGATATCATCTACGTACACTTGTACCAAGATGAAGTGTTCTCCCTTTCTCTTAACGAACAGCGTACTATCTATCCTACCCCTTTCAAACCCGTTCTCTAGTAGATGGTTGGATAAAGTCTCGTACCACACCCTTGGTGCTTGATGCAATCCATATAGAGCCTTATCTAAGCGATATACTCTATCAGGATATTTTGGATCTGTAAATCCGGGCGGCTGTTCTACATACACCAGCTCCTTCACTTTCCCATAGAGGAAAGCACTCTTCACATCTACTTGATATACCTTAAAGCCCTTGAAGGAAGCAAAAGCCAGAAACAACCTAATGGCTTCCAGCCTAGCTACTGGTGCAAACACCTCATTGTAATCGATTCCCTCCTCTTGGTTGAAACCCTTTACAACTAGCCTAGCCTTGTTGCGAGTGACTATACCCCGATCGTCTCTTTTGCACTTAAAAACCCATTTGGTTCCTCTTGCAATTTCCCCTCGAGGTAATGGAACTAACTCCCACACTTCTAGTTTCCTAAACTGAGAGAGTTCTTCCTGCATCGCTTCAACCCAGGAGTTATCCTTTAGTGCCATTTGCACACTCCTAGGCTCTACTAGCGAGATGAAACAAGAATAGAGACAGGTATGATATGCCTCGGAGTCGTTAATCATCGACAACAACACAGTGCTGTTATTTAAACTACTCCTAGTCCTCACACCCTCGTTAGGATTTCCTATGATGCTTTCTATAGGATGGTTCTTGTTGATCCTAGAGGTCTCTATCTTGTCAACTCTCAGATTATCTCCAAAGTTAGATCCTATTTCACCTAATGGGGGAACAGCCTCAGATTCTACATTTTCCTCCTCGTGGACATTTTCCTCAGAGTTGGAATTTGTTGCCTGAGTCTGATTCTCAGTTGAAGGTGCCTCTAGATTCGTAACTTCTGGAGATCCATCTTCAGTCGAAGTAGGCTCGGATGTTGGTTGAAATGTAGTCCTCGGAAAGGTATGACCTTCGTCATTCAGATGCAACGTCGCCATGTCCTTTTCGATTGTACCTGCATTTTCATCCAAAGGAATGTTAAATGACTCAAATAATTTATCATAGTCAAATATCCATTCAGGACCTGTCTGGGGTTCATGTGTATAACTTGTGACTTCAATGTTATACACAATTTCCACTGTAGGATTTGTTTTGTTAAAAACCCGTTTGTTTGGTGAGTTCGGCATATAACCTAGGAAGTATCCTTCGTCAGCCTTTTCACCAAACTTAGGTTGATGTTTTGTTCGCAGTAAAGTACATGGTACCCCAAACGATTCGAAGCCAGTTAAATTAGGTGGCCGTTTATTCAAAATTTCATAACAGGTTTTGTTCAAAGATTTGACAGTTAGGACTCGGTTTAAAATATGACATGCGGTATTCACTGCCTCCCCCCAAAACATGGTAGGAAGCTTGGAATCCGAAAGCATAGTCCTAGCTGCCTCAATCAATGTCCTGTTTTTACGTTCGGCCACCCCATTTTGTTGAGGCTCATATGGTGCACTAAATTGATGCATTATGCCCTTTGATAGGCAATATACAACAATTACAGTGTTTTTGAACTCAGTTCCATTATCACTACGAAGCCTTTTAACCCGTGTTCCATAGGAATTCTCCACTTAGTCTAAGAACTCAATGAGCTTGGAAGCCGTCTCGTCCTTTGTACCTAGAAAGAAAACCCAAGAAAATCGTGAGTAATCGTCAGTGATAACTAAACAAAACCAACTACCTCCTATACTCCTTTTGTTGATTGGTCCGAAAAGATCCATATGCAACAAATCGAATGTAGAGGTTATGGAATTCTGAGTCTTGGACTTGTGTGTCTTCTTATGTTGTTTGCCCTTCTTGCATGGTAGACACTTGTCCTCGAACTGAAAACTTTTCATAGGCACACCTTGCACCAACCCATTCTTCGTTATGTAGTTCATTTTTCTTAGGTGCAAGTGAGCCATGCGTCTGTGCCACAACACTGATTCAGTCTCCGAATCTTTTGACAATAAGCAGATCGGACCCATCGAAGTATCCGGCTAGTTCATATCGAGCATGTACAAGTCATTCTTCCTTGGAGCCCGCATCAATATCCATTCTTCAGGTATCTTGAATCCCGGTTTTTAGCACTAACGCTTCAGTGTCAGTAAACAGCACTGAATTCTTCCTATCACAGATTTGAGATACACTAATGAGATTATGAACCTGTTTATCAACATGATAAACTTGATCCAAGGTAATCGTCCCATTAGTGACTTCTCCAGTACCAGTGATGGTTCCTCCTTTATTTCCCGCGAATGATACAAATCCCCGATTCCCACCCTTGAAGTCTGTAAGGAGACTTCTTTCCCCTGTCATGTGCCTGGAGCATCCACTGTCGACGAACCATTTGTTGTTTGGACCTGTGGTAATCTCCTGCACATGAAAGAAAATAGGTTAGTTATCACGGGGAACCCAAGCCATAACTGACTTGGTAATACCATTCTCGTCCACATACTTAAACTCTTTCAAATACCCATCTCGCCTTTCAGGTGACTTGGGTCGTTGAACAGGAGTTTGTTGTGGTTCCGAGTGATGTACATTCACTCTTTGCCTTTGAGTAGGCATTTGTTGTTGAGCTCTTGAATAATTCCGATTGTATTGCATTTCAGATTGAGATCCCTGAGCTCTAACCGGTGTGTAATGTCTAACAGGAGTATGTGACCTAACTGGAGTGTATGCCCTGCTAGGTGTTGTGCTCCTATAGACTTGTTGAGGTCCTGACCTACATTGATTAGGGACTCTATTTGCTGAATTAGTCCTAACCACTTCATTTGGCCTAACTTTTACCGGTATTTGTTTCAAAACCTGTTTTGGTGTAGCCTGCACAGTTTTCTCGGTATTCTGAGAATTACTAGTGCTCGCCACACTTGTTGAAGGTTTAGGTTGTTCTGGCTTCACTGTCTTAGGTGTAGTATCAACTTTCCTATGCGGACAGTTAGAAGCAACATGTCCCCTCTCGTGACATCTAAAGCATGACATTTTGTCAATTGGCTTCTTGTGTGAGCCCTTAGTCGTAGGTGTGTCACTTGTGTCCTGGTCTTTTTGAACATCTATTGCGACTGGTTCATCGTCCTGATCATTAAAATCAATTTTATGTTTTCCTGTAGATGTTTCACTGGAGGAAAACACAAATTTGACTTTCTTAACCTTGACGGTTGTATCAGTCACCTTAGGTGTATTTTCTTTTACAGGCTCAGATATAGGTGCAGGTATGTCCTCTAAGTCTACTGATATATCAGTTTTCTCCTGAGGTTGAGGCACGTAGTTTGCATTAAAAGGTAGAGGAATCTCATGAAATCCTAGACCTACAGGCTTTTTAGGTTGGCGTTGAGCATCTAAAACTTTCCCTAGGTTCAGACTTGAGTTCCTAAACTTTTCTAGCTTACTATTGGCCTCTGCTACCTTCACCTTAGTTTCAGCTAGCTCTATGTCTTTGTTCTTAACATCTTTGGTCAAGGCCTCTACATGCTCATACATCAGTTCTAACCTAACACACTACTCACTCAGCTTGTCTTTCAGAACTATTACATCTTGAGCATCAGCCTTAAGTTTTTCCTTAAGATCTTGCTTAATGTCATTCAGACTAGCATTATCAGATTTTAAAGACTCATTTTGAGCAGATATGTTTTTATGTGATTCTAATACTAGATTTAATCTGTCGTTAGAAGTAACACATAACATACATAATTCATGAAAAAGAGAGTAAGTCAGACTAACCTTTGTGTGGTCGGATTCCACGTTGGCCATTTGAGCGGCAAACTCCAGAAGCGTCTGATCATTCGTCTTCTCCACCCACATCGGACTGCTGTCCCTTGTGGTCTGCTCTTCCCCTTCACATCCATTCTCCGTGACTTCAGCCATAAAGGCTCTAGCATTTGATTCCGGATGTGAGCTCCAGTCGTAGGTACCATCCAGTTGTCTGTCTGATGTTACGTTTGATAACAGACCAGCTAGATTGGCTTGACCGGTAGATGAACTTGGAAGGTATCTCTGTTGAGACTGATTCTGAAACTGTCCATGATGCTGATTGTGACCTTGGTAAGTATCTACCTTCGGTCTCTGACATTCTCTGGCGAAGTGTCCCAGACCTTGACAATTGTAGCATTTGACTTTGGACTTATCAAAGCCAATCCCCTTATTATTCATAGTCAGATTCCTCCCAGTCCGTTTGATGAATCTTTTAACCCGTTGGGTTACCATGGCCAGTTGCCATTTGAGATCCATCTCCTCAAGATCGTCAGGGTCTACCTGATCATAGTCTTCATCCCAGAGAGCAGGATCGTTTATCTTCCCTTGAACGCAGTTTCCATACGTGGCAACAAATGACGCAAGCAAGTTCAAATGTTCTTCAGCCGATTTAGCGCTCATGGGCATCTTCGAGTAGCCCTGAGATGTTGATGCCTGTGATTTTTGAGGTTCCTGTTCTTCCGATCTTCCCAACCCTAAGAACGCTCTATTCAGTGTGTCATCAGTCTCCGCTGCTTGCGACGTTTCTCCGGTGAAAAACGCTGTAGCAGTCTTCAGATCAGCTGCGGCTGAAGGTTTTGTTGATTTTCCAAAATACATGGCTGGATTTTGGACTTGTTCGTAATCCGTTTCGGCCTTCAGTAGCTCGAAATGATATGCCCGCAACGTTCCCACGATATCCTCCAATGATTGGGTATAATACTTGTCTTCATTAAGCTTAATCATTGCCACATACATCGCTCACTTGGCTGGTAAGGCATCAAGAAGCTTATTGTTCTTATCTGTGTCAGTATACTCAATCCCATGACTTTCAAGCTCCGTCAACAGATGATAGAGGCGGGTAATGGTGTCGTCCAGCTGTTCATCCTTCAACGCCTTAAAAATAGCAAACTGTTGTTTCAATAACTCCATGCGCTTCCTTCGAACCCTAGGATTACCCTCACACCTCTTTTCCAGCGACTCCCAAAGTTCCTTAGATGTCTTTTGAGTCCGGAATGTGTGTAGTATATCCTGAGGCAAAGCCATTCGAATAATCGAGAAAGCTCTGTTCTCGGCTTCATACAGTTTCTTATCATCCTCCTTCATCATCTGATATGATAAGACTCTCTGACGGCCTTCAACTTCAGAATTAGGTGGAATGTATCCTTCGTCAATACATACCCACATGCGCATGTCATTGAAACGCACAACATCGGCAAACCGATCTTTCCACCAATAATAATCTTCGATTTTCATCAGCTTAGGCGGAGTGTTAGCCTTTCCGACCTCATGATCCATTTCTAGAAACTTTTGAAGATTTGACATCGTTTCAAAAATAATTGAATTGAATTTAATAAATTTAATTCGAAACTAATTTAAGTTAATTCTTTCGATTCTAGATAGATTCGAATATAATTAAATTTAAATTTATTTGGGATTAAATTCGATTAAGTTTTGTAATTCAATTAAATTCGAGATTGATGACAGATTCGAAAGTCCCCAAACTCGAAGGTCAAGGCAAACTCGAACACTCAGTAGATTCGAAGCAACCTGTTTGACTATAGTCCAAACTCGAATCACTGCAAACTCGAAACACTCTTAATCAAATTCGAAAGGAGCGGATTTGGTTAGACTCGAAATTAAGTGAAACCCTAATTACTCCAAACAGATTCGAGCGCCGCAAACTCGAAAAACGGCTAACACTTCGATTTCTTTACGTTTTGCAGATTAAATCAATATTTTTCCAACGAAAAATATAGATTTCGATCAAAAACGTGAAAAACACGAAGTATTTCCCGGATGACAATTTGCTAAGCTCGAAAAACATGAAAAACACGAACTTGAGTGAAAAACCGTCCAAAAAGCGTCAAGAAACCTAGGATGTATCTCTATGAACACGAAGAACACTAAGAACACCCCGTTGGCTCTGATACCACTTGTAAGGTCTACATAACACAGATTTATCTAGACGCGGAATCGTCAACGAGTGCGGAATCCTTGTTAACGGGTAGACGGTAACAACTCTCACTAGGAACACGGAGACTATCAATAAGCTGTACGAACTACGACGGACGCACCTAGGAATTGATTCTCTCCGAAAACAACACTAACACTGATGATAAACTCGAAATCGCTTTATGCTTAATCTCTCTCGAATTCTGCAAAAAGTCCGATAATTATTCGAGTCCATCCCTAATTATAGAGGCTAATTCGAGTCTGCCATGGGCCAAACTCGAATCAGGCCCAAGGCCCATTCGAGTTTGTCCCCACTGACACTCTCGAAACTGCCTACTGAGGAACATTCGAATCTACCTAGGAACACATTCGAATCTGTCATAGATTCGAATGCCAATCCTTATAGAATTCGAATTTACTCTATCACCTATTTAACTTAGAATTGAAACTTATGTTTGATTTTATCTTTGACCTTTATGTTTGAACTTCTTGTAATACGTTACATCAAGTTTAAACATACAATCAATAATAATTATCAAACATATATAAACATATATATCAAACACTTGCTAAATCACAATGTTGGATCACTTAGACTGCTATCGTCACACAGGGTGTACCAACATCGCTTGGCTCTGTCGTTATGAACTTCAACACCTTCCTTCCAGAGGTGAAAGCGAGAGTTACGATAGTTGAACATAGGTTTATGAAAGCTCAAGAGGAGCTTCGCAAGGCTGACGAGAGAGGGAAAGGGTGCATTACCATTGTGGAGGAGATGAGGGCTCAGGTAGATGGTCAGAAGTTGGAAATTTAGAGGCTGCGGACTGAGATAGAAGAAGAGAAGAAAAAATATATGGCGTTGAGCCTTCGCGTGAATCAACCAAGTGTTAAGGAGGATGCTCTGAAGAAATAGAAAGAGGAAGCAATTGAGGCCGTTGGCCGTCTTTCCGAAGAAAGAACCAGATTTTCTTCCGAGGTTGTTCCCCATGTGGTCAGTAAGCTGATGCATAGTCGACAATTCTTGCAGCCCTGGGGTTCTGTCCAGCGAGCTGCTGTCCATTATGACCAGCATTCGGCTCTCATGGTGGTCCGCTCCAATCTGGTTGAAGGAGTGAGGGTGGAGATGTTACCTGGATATGATCCCCAAGCACATGTTTGTCTTAAAGAACTGGCTGTTGCGGCTGAAAACATGGCATTCCCCTATATCGAGGACCTTCAAGCCCACCCCAATCGCTCCATTGAGGACATGCTAGCTCTGACCCCTGCAGATCCTGATGTTGGGCATGGCTCTAACTCTAGGTCCACTCGTATTTGAGTTATTCACCTGTTTTTCTCTATGGTTTGCCGTCTGGTTATCGTTCGTTTTAACGGATAATTATTGTAATGAACAATTTGTGGCTTTGTACACCCGGTATGCGGGTGGTGGTGCGTGGAACCCCCTCTTTGGACAGATTACTCACCTTATACACCCGATCGGCGGGTGGTGGCACTATGTGCCCGCTTCAAACTATGTTTGTTTTATCCATGTTTCGTCTTTGAAAATGCAGTAGCTTTTTTTACATTGTTGTATGCTTAAAGTAGTTTGTATAATTCTATTTTGCCAAAATAGTAATTTGATCTAAGGAAGCAAACCATACTCTGCATGTGTTTTTACCCAAGCGTTGATGCATTTGACTTGCGTTACAAAAGGCGATGACTCAGCCCTTTGACTTGGTTAAAGCAACGATTCAAACCCTTATGGTGTTGCTGGGGCGATAACTCAACACTTCATTTTGCGTTGTTAGGGTGATGCTTCAACTCTTTATATGTGGTTTGGGCAATAACTCAACCGTTTCTATCATGCAAGGGCGATAACTCAACCCTTTTTATGTGGTTAGGGCGATAACTCAACCCTTTTTTGTAAAAAAGTCGACTGAAATTGCCGTGTTTCAGGCCTGTTTAATTGTTATGATATGCGTATGGTTATTGGTCATTAGACCAAGGTAAAAAGATTTTAGTCACGTTGAGGGCGTCCCCTTTTTCTTGACATGGAACCTTTTTCATTCTGCAAAAGCGTAAATAAACACGTAATGACGAGCCTTGTATCATTAATGAGGCGTAGATAATCACTACAAAATTGTCTGGCTTTTCAGAAATAAGTCTTAAATATGGCCATGGTCCTTGATTAAAGATAGTCTGAAGGAAAAGAAGACAGAACTAGGCATGAAAACTTGCTTGTCTATACGAAGTATTTCATCAAATTCATGATATGCCAAGTCCTTGGAATCTTCATTCCATCCAATGGCTCTAGATGGTGTGCCCCGCCTCCCAGAGTCTGTGCTACGCGGTAAGGACCTTCCCAGCTAGCTGAAAGCTTGCCCGTGGGGGCTGACCTGCTCGCCTCGTTGCTGCGCAAGACTAGGTCCCCAGGCAATAGAGCCTTATGTCTAACTCTCCTGTCGTAGTACGTTTTCATCTTTGCTTTTACAGCGGCTTGCTTCACCTGTGCTAGCTCCATTCTCTCCATCAGCAAATCTAGATCCAGGCGCCTCTCCCCATCATTATCCTGTTCGGTGAAAGTGACTACCCGAGGTGATGGAACACTAATTTTTGCGGGTAATACGGCTTCGGATCCGTACACCAAACAGAAAGGCGTCTCGCCTGTGCTGATCTTTGGTGTAGTACGCAAACCCCATAGAACGTTTTGGAGCTCGTCAACCCATCCAGTTCGGCATGCGCCTAGACGTGCCTTTAAACCTCTGAGCACCTCTCTGTTGGCTACCTTCACTTGACCATTAGCTTGTGGGTGTGCCACCGAGGTGAAACGCTGTTCAATGTTAAGCTCCTCACACCAGGATATAACGGATCTTCGGCGAATTGTTTACCGCTATCACTGACCATTATTCTAGGAATACCGAAACGACACACAATGTGTTCCCAGACGATATTACGAACATGCTTTCCAGAAATTGTTGCCAAAGGCTTTGCCTCCACCCACTTAGAAAAGTAGTCAACTGCCACTAAAAGGAACTTGACCTTCCCGGGTGCTTCGGGAAATGGTCCAACTATATCGATTCCCCATTTGGCGAACGGCCATGACGAGGTGACAGGTACCAGTTCATGTTGTGGCTGCTTGACCATTGGGGCATGAATCTGGCACGACGAACACCATTTAACTTCTTCCTCTACGTCTTTCTTCACGTGGGGCCAACAATACCCCATCCGCAATATTTTTCTCACTATTGCTCTTGCACCTGAATGGACACCACACGAGCCTTCATGCATCTCCTGAATGATATTAGTGGCCTATTGAGGTCCAACACATCGAAGCCACGGGCCTAGAAACAACCGGCGATACATTATACCATCCTTTATGGTGACACGAGGTGCCTTTATGCGAATCCTTCTCGCCTCTCCTTCATCCCCAGGCAGTGTGCCACTTAGAAAGTATTCATAAATGGGCGTCATCCAGGTGGTATTCGTTTCCTGAATCTCCATGACCGGTTTAGCTGCTATAGGCCTTTCTTCGAGAACTTCTACAAGGACCTCTTTAGTGAGATGAGCAAAAGTTAAAGTTGCCAATTTGCTTAAAACATCGGCCTTCTTGTTCTTACCTCGCAGTATTTGACTTATTTTGCAGCTAGCAAAGGTTGTCATGAGACGTCTGGCCTCAGCTGGATAATCTATCATGGATTTATCCCTTGCTTCGAACGTCCAATTGATTTGAATTGCGACCAGCTGGGAATCGACGTATACCTGTAAGAAGTTTTCAATTAATTACTAGGTGGTACATCGTTGTGCCTTGCCACATGAGGGGAATCGATGCGAACCTGCAGGTCTTTCACTTCAAGAGAGGCAGCGATACGTAGACCATCTAGCAAGGCTTCATACTCAGCTTCATTATTAGAAGCGTTAAAGTTAAAATGAAGAGCATATGTGTGCTCTTTTCCGTAGGGATCTGTCAGAATCTATCCAGCCCCTGAGCCTTCTGCCCCAGACGACCCATCTGTGTACAAGCTCCATATG
Source organism: Centrapalus pauciflorus (assembly GCA_020465985.1). Classification (NCBI taxonomy): domain Eukaryota; kingdom Viridiplantae; phylum Streptophyta; class Magnoliopsida; order Asterales; family Asteraceae; genus Centrapalus; species Centrapalus pauciflorus. The sequence goes on along the minus strand of JAANYP010002201.1, from coordinate 613,165 downwards.
GTTGCCTCCTCCTTTGTTGTGACTGTGGGTGTCATAGTGTTCATTTCAGCCAGAAGATCGGCCAGAACCTGCCCTTTGTACGCAGACCTTAGTCGAAACTCAATGTTGTGTTCCCCCAACTCAATAGCCCATTTAGCTTGACGACCTGAAGTTTCTGGTTTCAAAAGCACCTGCCTAATCGGTTGATCTGTCAAGACTATCACCGTGTGCGCTTGAAAATATCGCCTCAAAGCGTTAACCAAGACTAGGGATAGCTTCTCCAGTGGTGGATAATTCAATTCAGGACCTTGCAATGTTCTGCTTACAAAATATATTGGCATCTGTCGTTTATACCTCTCCACCGATAAGACAGCGCTGATGGTTTCGTCGGAAGCCGCCAGGTACATAGTTAAGTCCTCACCTGGAATAGGTGCAGTGATGGCGGGCAACTCTGTTATAGTCTTTTTCATCTCCTTGAAAGTGTTGTCCGCTTCAGTCGTCCATCTGAAACCGTTCTCTTATAGCGTGCCTTTGAGTGTTTTAAAGAACGGAAGGGATCTTTCCACCGCCTTAGACAGGAAACGACTCAGAGCCGCTAGCTTTCCATTTAAACTTTGGACCTCCTTGATGGTAGTAGGTCGCAGTAAGTCAGCAATGGCATGAGCCTTCTTAGGATTAGCTTTGATGGCATCCCTGGTTATCAGGTACCCCAAGAAATGTCTTTCTTCCACCCCAAAGGTGCATTTCTTCGGGTTGAGCTTCATGTTAACCCTTCTTAACGTATGGAACGTTTCCTTTATATCTTCCAACAATGTTCTCTCTGACCTGCTTTTTAATCACCATATCATCCACATACACCTCTAAATTTCTTCCGCTCTGTCCTTTAAACACCAGATCCACCAGGCGCTGGTACGTGGCTCCTGCGTTCTTTAAACCAAAAGGCATCTTAGTGTAACAAAAAATACCTTGACTAGTATGGAACGCTGTTTGTCTTCGTCCCTTTCCTCCATCTGTAATCGATGATACCCTTTGTAAGCGTCTAAAAAACAGTTGTATGGGAAGCCAGCCAATGACTCTACCTTCTAGTTGATCTCTGGTAAGGGATAGCAATCTTTTGGGCAGGCTTTGTTAAGGACTTTGAAGTCGATGCACATCCTCCAGCTACCATCTGTCTTTCGAACCATAACGAGATTGGCTACCCATGTATGGTACTTGACGTCTCTTAGGATTCCAGCCGCTACAAGCCTCACGACCTCTTCACATACCGCCTGGTCACGTTCACGAGCCAGTGGCCTTTTCTTTTGGCAAACAGGGGTCGCCTGGGGGTCCACATTTGAACAATGGGTAGTTTTGATTATCCTACCTTCTCCGACTTCTAGCTGTCTGGGAATCCCTGTCATATCGTCTGGTGTCCAGGCGAACACATCCTTATTTCTTTTTAGGAGAACCTCGACTTCCCTCCTTATCTCTTCGGGTAGGTTTACACCTACATCTACTGTTTGCTCAGGGTGGCCTTGGTTAACGATCACGTGGGTGACGACTTGTGATTCGCTTTCCTTCATTGCCTTCATATTCACCGCCTTTTGCACATGTGAGCACTCTTCTACCCGCTCAAGGTATTCCGTCAAAATGGTCCCTATACCACACGAGGTGGGGAATTTCACCTTTCCATGCCTTGTAGACACAATGGCCTGCAATTTCCCCAGTGAGGGACGTCCTAAGATAGCGTTGTACGACGACTTAGAGCGAACCACCAGGAAAGTTACCCGCTCCTCTCTTTCCACCTGACCCTGTCGTAAAGAGACTCTTAAGTGTAGCTGTCCTAACGGCCAAGATATCTCTCCTGAAAACGCCTTCAGGGGATTTGAAGCGGGTCGCAACTTTTTCCGAACAGCGTCTAGCATTCGTAAAAAAGCAATCTTCATAGAGGGTATCACAAGCACTTCCTGCATCTAAATATACCCTCCAGACACGCACATCTTCAATAATTTCTTTCATTAATACAGGCCCACAATGTGTCATTCCGCCTGGGAGGAAAACTGATCTCTGTATCCCCAACAATTTGTAACTTGTTCTTTTTGAAAGGGCTTACATCATCAACTGTCCGTATCATGAGAATTTCGGCTACAGGCTCTTTTAACATCAAGTTATCAGGCGCGTGGTCCTTCTTCCAGGCGTATCGCCTTTTTTGGCCTTGCTCTTTGGATTGCGACTTACCCTTAATATCCCTCACCAAGTGTGAGAGCTTCCCCATTTTTATTGCACCTTAAATATGCTTATGCAGCTCGATGTAGTCGTTCGTGTGATGTCCATTGTCTTCGTGAAACTCACAATACTCCGCCTGATTTCTCTTTTTGGGATCACCTTGCATACGAGCTGGGGGTTTAAAGGAGGAAGCAAGGGCTTTCTTTGCCAAAATCTCTCTGGTAGTCTTGATGAGTGACAGGAGAGTATCATTTCTCCTGTATCGATCTTCCCTGTGGCTATAGGGAGTATACTTCTCCTCTCTATCGCGACGCCCTCTGAACGAGTTGTCTGACTCCCTTCCCTGATAGGATTTGTTACCTCTCTCCTGGTGCGACTTCCGAGGGGGCTGGTTCTGGGTGGACAATTCTTTAGACCGTATGTAGGAATAGGTCTTTTCCTGGCACTCCTGATAGGAGGATGGCAAGTCTTGTGACAGAAACTCCACCAGTTGTCGATGTCTGAGACTATGTATGAAGCCAGAAACCTTAGCATCGTCCCCCAAACCCCTGATTTGTTGACTCTCCAGGTTGTCTCGCTCCACAAAAGCTCGCAAACCTTCTGCTTCGGTTTGCTTAATATTATGCAACTCCAGGTGGATCTTAGTGTGTCTCTGCTGCTGCATGAAGTTAGAACGAAATTTTGTTCTTAACTCATCATGATTATTGATACCACCTGGGGGTAACGATTCCAACCATAAGCGGGCAGTGCCCTTGAGTGTCATAGAGAACATATGGCACACCACCGGTGGTACCCATTTAGATATCTTCATGGCCCCTGCAAACAGGCGCCAATGATCATCTGGGTATCCCGTTCCGTCATATACCCCTACATTTGAGGGTAGTTTCAGACCTTCTGGAAGGGGATAATCTTCAATCCATTCTGCGAAGGGGGAGGGATCTTCCCCATCAACCTCCTGGAGGTGGGCCTCCAGGTTAAGGGGTTTAGGCCCTTTCTGAAAGTCTTTGTGGGCCTGGCCCTGAGAAGTCCTGCTTCTGGTGGGTATTACCACTTCTCCCAATCCCCTACGCCCCTGGCTTGTGAACCTCACCTGGGGGGTGGCTCCACGCGCTCCATCCTCCTTGTACTACCTAGCGCGTTAGAAACTCTACCTTGCGTGAGGCTTTCCCTTTGAGATGCCAGGGTAGGTGGTGTGGTTAAAGGGATACGAGCGCCTTGCATCTCCTGACTAGGTACGCTTCGTGGAAGGGGGTTGACCTCACTTCCCACTGACATCTTGGCCTTGGCCACTTGTGCCTCTTGTATCCTGCGAGCTGCTCCTTCACTCGTGCTCAACTCCCTCGTGTCTATATGCTCATCCGTCTATTCTGAGTCTACATCTTTGTATTCCATCATCACCTCAGTGGTCCTATCTAGGGGTGGCGCCTCAACAGAACGAGAATGTTCTTGCATGAGGGCCTGGAGTTGTTCGAAATTTGCTGCTACCAACTACCGACTTATCACCTTTGTGGTTGTTTCCGAGTCTAAAGAGGGAAGGAGCGCCTCTACGGTCGGAGATGGTTCCACCACTCCCAGGGGCACCTGGAGACCCGCCTAGAGAGGGGGTTGTTCTCCATCTACAGGGCCTTGAGGGCCTATTTCAGCTGCATTAGGCTTCTCCATTCTGAATTTTTGAGAACTATGCTAGTACCACCGTAACCAGTCATGTCCCACGGATGGCGCCAATTGTTTGTGCGTCTGACAGTCAATAATTATGGGTTAAAGTGATAACTAGCTTGGTAATGCTTCGGGAGGATTCAGGAAAAGGATTAGAAGGCCTGCAACAAAGAAACGAGAAGGCTATCGTTAGTGTCAACACAGGGAGAGCCCCTGTGAGGACACTCCGATGCCAAAGTCAGCCGTCATGCTAGAGAGTAAAGGTTGAGAGTAAATATCAGTGAAAATGAGGAAATGGACATTACCCTTTTCTGGATGATTAGAACCCTATTTATACCTTTTCTATTCCAGGCGAGGCGCTCATTTGGAAAATTCCTATTGGCTGGGGAGGAACGTGCATGGGAGTGACCTCCGCGATACCTTGAGTGCCAATCAGAGGCCCCGCTTTTTTTCCCTTCTCTGCCTAACGCCTGTTGTCCGACAGGCTCCTGCAACTCGCAGGTCTGTCGCTCCATGGGCCCTCCACGGGTTAGGCGAATGACTTGGATCTTATGGCAGACCTGAGTAGTGAATAGAAGATGAGTTGGGCCCTTTGGGCCTGTGGACCAATTCGGGATTGGACCCACGTAAACAATGAGCAGTGGAGTTGTCTTCAAAAACCCGTGCAAGCAATTCCTTTGAAAGTGTACCTTGGATCCATTGAAGGACAAGGGCGTCGATCTCAGCCCATGTGACGTAGGTTGGATGCGATGGATCGAGTGTCAGTGTGCCATCTATGTGATGCATGACCTTGTACCCTCGTACATCATGCTGAAAGAGTTTGACCAATGCCGAGTAGGTCACGGTGGTGCCGTCAAGGACTCGGACTTTGTGTTGGATATTGGAGATGGTATAAACTGGATGCAGTTTGGTATCGGGTTGTGGCAGGGGAGGAGTATTATCGCAAACAGCCATGGTGGTGGAGCAATGTGTTCAGAAAAAACAGGCAATCATTAGAGCCAACGTTTAGAACCATGGCGGGGAAAAATCAGGGTTGCAGGCGGTAATCGTAAGAGCCACCGTTTAGAAGGAGAGAAAGTAAAAACGAACAATCTATTTTACATAGTATATAATGTTAGTACATCCTGTGTGACGATAGCAGTCTAAGTATAGACATATTTTGTAAAAATCAATTTGACTGTTATTATACACTAACAAGTATTTGATATATGTTTGTTATATGTTTGATATAAATTGTATGTATGTTTGAACTGGTGTAATGTATTACAATAAGCTAGAACATGAGGTCAAACATAAGTTCAAAGATAAGTTCAAAGATAAGTTCAAACATAAGTTTGAAGGTTCAAATTCAAATTTGTTAGAGGACAAGTTCGAAAGGCCTTGGGCCAGTTCGAATTTGTCCAATACAAATTCGAACTGGGTGTTATAATTAAGGGTTAATTCGATTAATCAGAGCGATTAGTGCAAAGGGTGATCTCGAACTTGCTAGCATTCAGAGAGTTTTGTTTGGAGAGAATCATCGTGTAGGGACGTTCCATTGTTCGTCTATCACCATGCTAGTCTCTGTGTTTCGTGTGCGTGGTGTATCCGTCAAGCCGCTAACGAGGATTCCACACTCGTTGGACGGTGTCGCGTCAAGATAGGATCCGTAGGAAGGCGACCTTACAACGGGTATCAGAGCCGTTAAGGTGTTCGTGGTGTTCTTCGTGTTCACAAGCAACATCTGTGGTTTCTTGACGTTTTTGGACGGTCAAATCAATATTTTGGATTGTTTTCGAGTTATTCAAGTAAGATATCGGGAAAACGTTTCTATTAGTTCAACATTTTTGGTCGAAATCAGAGTTTTTAATCCTAAAAATTTTGGTTTAATCTGAAAAGTTGAAAAATTCAAACTTTTAGCCGTTTTTCGAACTTGCGGCGCTCGAACATCAAGGGGGTATTAGGGTTTATTCGAAATTTAAATTTGTCAGAAAATGCGCTCCTGTCGAAGTTATTTTAGAGTTTGATTTGAATTTGCTACATTCGAATTTGCTCACTTTCGAATTTCTTTAAATTCGAATTTAAGTGTTCGACTTTGGCAATATCTTCGAATCTGTCATCATTTCGAATTTGGTTGATTTCAAACTTAATTCCAAACAAATTTAAAATTAATTATATTCGAACTTCCTCTAGTTCGAAGGTGTTAATTTAAATTAATTTCGAATTAAATTAAATAAGTTTTAAATTAAAATTTTACTGAAATAATGACAAGTCTACAAAAATTTGTCGAAATGAACCATGAAGTCGGGAAGGCGAATTCACCACCTAAGCTAATGAAGTTGGAAGACTATTATTGGTGGAAGGATCGGTTTGCAGATTTTTCTAGATTCAACGATATGAGGATGTGGATATGTATTGACGAAGGATACATCCCACCTACAGCAGAGGTTGAAGGACGTCAAAGTGTCTTATCATATCAAATGATGAAGGAAGATGATAAGAAACTTTACGAGGCTGAGAATCGAGCATTCTCGATTATTCGAATGGCTTTACCTCAGGAGATCCTGCACACATTTCGAAATCAACGAACAGCAAAAGAGTTGTGGGATGCATTGGAGAAAAGGTGTGAAGATAATCCGAGGGTTAGAAAAGATAGAATGGAAATGCTCAAGCAGCAGTTCGCTATTTTGAAAGCTTTGAAAAACGAAAAGCTAGATGAGACCATTACTAGGTTCTATCATTTGTTAACTGAGTTAGACAACCATGATGTCGAGTATCGTGAGTTAGAGAAGATTGAGAAAATTCTAGATGCTTTACCAGCCAAATGGGAGATGTATGTGGCGCTGATAGAGCATGATGAAGCGAAGTTTGAGACTCTAACTCTAGAAAAAGTCATAGGAACGCTGAGGGCCTATAACTTTAAATTGCTGAAGAAGGAACGGAGTATGACCAAGTACAGGATCCGGATATGTATTATGGGAAGTCCAAACCTTCAGTGGCAAGTGAATTAAAGACAGCTACAACATTCTTTACGGGTGAAACATCGACTCCGGTTGAAGTAGATGACTCAGGGAGCCGGGCTTTCTTAGGGTACTCTAGACCGGAAGAAAAGCCAACTCAGTCTGCATCTACCTCTCAAGGATACTCAAGGATGCCGATTAGTGCAAAATCAGCTGAAGATCATTTTAATCTTTGGGCTTCATTTGTGGCCGCCTATGGCAATTGCGTTCAAGAGAAAATCAACGATCCTGCTCTATGGGATGAAGACTATGATCAGGTAGATCCTGGTGATTTAGAGGAGATGGATTTACAATGGCAACTAGCCATGTTGACTCAGCGAGTCAAGAGATTCATCAAGAGAACAGGCAGAAACCTAAATGTCAGCAACAATAAGATTGGATTTGACAAATCCAAAGTTAAATGCTACAACTGCCAATGGTTAGGACATTTTGCTAGAGAGTGTCAAAGACCTAAAGTTGAGAACTACCAGAACCAATACCATAATCAATCTAAGGGGAGATATCAGCCGGGTAGTTCGAGTAATCAGGCAAACATAGCTGGTCTGTTAACCAATGTCACATCTGACAGACAGGTCGATGGAACATACGACTGGAGTACACATCCAGAGTCTAACGCTAGAGCCTTCATGGCTGAAGTAACAGAGACTGGAAGTGTCGAAGCAGAGGAAGAGGCAGAAGACAGAAACCAGAATGATACCAGTCCTGTGCTAGTAGAGAAGTCAGATGGTCAGACAATTCTAGAGTTTGCTGCACAAATGGCAAACGTGGAATCAACTCACGCAAAGGTAATTCTGAACTCCTCTACATTCCGCGATTTATGTGCTACTACTAATGATAGATTAAATTTAGTGCTAGAAACACATACTAATATAACTGCTCAAAATGAATCCTTAAAATCAGACAATGCTAGTCTCTTAGATATAAAGGAAGATCTTAGAAATAAGCTTAAGGCAGATGCACAAGATGTCAGAGTTCTAAAGGACAAGCTGAGTGAGCAGTGTGTTATAATAGAACTAATGTATGAACATGTTGAGGCATTGACCAAAGAGCTTAGATTAAAGAGGTAGAGCTAGCTGAAGCTAAGGTTAAGGTTGTAGAGGTGAATAGTAAACTGGAAAAGTTTAGGAACTCTTCGTTAAACCTAGGGAAGATCTTAGATGCACACCGTCAGTCTAAGAAACCAGTAGGTTTAGGGTATAATGAGAGTCCTCCACCTTTCAATGATAACTATGTACCTCAGCCTCAGGATAAAACTGATAAACCAGTTGAATCAGAGGTCGCATCTGAACCTGTGTCTGAATCTGTTAAGGATAAAGAAACTAAGGTGACAAGTAACAATGCTAAGATTAAGAAGGTCAAATTTGTGCAATCTTCTAGTGATCAGATTATAGGAGAAGCCAAACCTGACTTTAATAATAAGAAAGAGGATATAGTCACTATAGTTGAGACAAAAGAACATGACACTGCTGAGACACCTAAAATAATTCAATTATGTAATTCAAATATTTTTATAAAATATATCTTCGAATTTCTTATTTAATACAAATATTTTTATAAAATAATTCATAACTTGTAGAAATTCGAATGTGTTGGTTGTTGAACTTATGTAAGTTCAAAATAAAACAAATTCGAAATTAAACAAGTTTCCTTTTTAATTTCATCTCTAATTTTAGTTATTGATTTTATGTGCAGATATGGGGGAAAGAGCGCTCTTCCAGAAGCATAATATGGTAATGTCTCCAAACAGATAGCTTCCTGAAGCTCAATCATTTAGACAGATGGTAGAGTTTTCGGCACATTCCAGGGTGTCGTATGCACTATCCCATAATGTGCAGATAATATTACCGTATGTAAGGAAATTTTGGGAGCACTTACAAGTTGACTGTACGGTGACGTCGACAGTTTTGAGGACAAGAGTTGGCGGGCAGCCAATAGTTTTCTTCGCTGATATGCTGCGTCAAATTTTGCAGCTAGGTTCTGTAGAACAAGAGGCAGGGCCCATTGATTTCACTGTAAATGTAAGCCAAGCGGCCTTCTTGCGCATGGGATATGCCCTGGATATAACCAAAGCTTCATGTAGAGCGGATTGATCGGGCAGTGGAGGTACTTGGCGCACGTGATTATGGTGTGCTTTGCACCGAAAAAGGCGGAATTCGATTACATTGTCTCAAAAATGCAGTCGGCTATGATTTCCTTGGTTTATAACAAGAGTTTTAGCTATTCAGAAATGTTCTTTGCGGAGTTCGTGCACCAGATCACAGCTCCAGCGCGTGAAAGATTTTTGATGTATCCGCGCTTTGTGATGATGTTGAGTCGTCATTTTTTGCCAAATCTGCAACAGCTTCTAGATCTTCAAAGTGTGGCAGTTATAGATAACAGAATATTCGGTGACTGCCAGTCAACACAATGCCCGCAGGGCTGAGCAGGTCAGACCACTTGATGCACCTCTCTTTGGGGCAGTGGTAGATCCATATTTTGTTGCCCCACAAGGGGATAACTGGGCTGGAGAAGGTCCTCAGCCGCAGCCATTGCACGAACAGCCACAACCACAACCGCAAACAAGAAGGAGGCAACGACCTACCACAAGTCAAACTCAGGCATCAAGGCCTTCATCAAGCAGAATTCAAGAATCCACGGCAGCAGGTCCATCATCGGATGCTGCAGGCACTTCAACTGAAGCCCCAGAAATTGATCAAACGACGATGACCCTCGAAGAGATCTGGGCTCAAGGGACTAACTCGGATATAAATCTAACTGAACAACTGGTTTAGGACGTTTTTGATCCTCCAGGAGATTTTCAAGATATTTTGAGAGATGTTGATGAGTATCAGCCATCAAATGATGAGAATATGGACATTGAGGTCCCGAAGGCAGGAATTGCAGAAAGAGAGATTCACGAAGAGGGTCAAGCAATGACCACCTCAGAATATGAGTCGGGGGAAGTTGAAGAGATAGAAGTAGAGCGTGTAGATCCGTCTGTTCGAATAGGCCGATATGGATCACGAATAGTGGTCAGTACGAGAGAGGAAGGAAAACGAGCTGCTAGAGACTCAGATTGTGACGATTCTGATTTTGAAGCAGAAGATCCAACTCCTCTCGTTCCTAGGCATAGGGCGAGGAGGCATCGTTTTATGCAGGGAGCTTCATCCGCCACAGCTCCAGAGCCTGTTAATCCAGCTGTTCAACAACCCATCACTCCATCACCATCCACATCCATCCCATCCACATCAGCAACATTCACTGACAACCAGCGGTTTGCAGAGCTAAAAGGCAAGGTGGATTTCCAATCAGTCCAAATCTTTCAGCTTTCCACCGCCGTAAAAGAACTTCCAGCGCATAACGCCAGACATGATCAAAAAAATTCAGAGTTGAGATCAATTGTTGCAGATCAAGCTTTTGAAATTAAAACAATGAAGTCCCTACTTGAGCAACTAATGAAAAATCTTCAAGCTCAGGGGGAGACAAGCTGCAACGAAGTCCAAGTGCTGAGACGAGATGATGAAGGCAATGATCCCGATGCAGGAAAAGAAGGTGAGCTAGCATATTTTCTAACTGCTCAGCAAGCATCAGTCCAGGGGGAGCCTAGTCAGTCTAAAATAGCAGAAGGTGGAGAAGGTGGATCTTCTAAGGCAGTTTAGAGCGAGATGATAGATGCTCTGATTGACATAGAAGAAGAAGAAATAGTGTTTGATTTTGAGCATGATGTTGAAGATTTGGAAGAAGGAGAATTTGTGCCAGAAGACATAGGTGATTGGAAATCTGATGAGGAGGTCGTGGAAGATGAAGATGACAACGTTGATGAAGTAATCATTCTTTCACAACCCATCACAGAACAATATGTCCATAATGATCAAAATGTAATAGACATAGATGAGATTAAGTTGGCCTCTATGGAAGATTCAGAACTGGATGAAGCTGATAAAGAACCAAACAGAGCTGAATTGTTAAACCTTTGGTTCTGTCAGGAAGAGAAGAAAGCAGAGCCAAAGATGAAAAATAGGATGAAAGTCCCAGGATCTGAAAATCTCTCTGGTGGAATTATTAGTTGGTTCTTCGATAGAGAACTGCAGCTATTCATACTAAAAAGAAGAGATGGACTTCAATACCTAAGGCGAACGCTCAAAGTGTTCAACACACTGCCAAAGGTTGAAGTGAAGGAGTTAGCCTAGAAAGAGTTGATCAATATTGGAGAGGACCCTTATGCTGAAGTGATTGCAAAGATTATCAAAAGAGAGGACAGATCTGGAAAGTTTGAAAGACTCAAGCCAAGGTCAGGAAAAAGAGTTGAGGATGAGTCAAGAATAGATCCTCACACGGGAAGACCATGGGCTAGAATGGTTTACAAGCCTGTCAAATGCTTGAAGAAGGTACCATTGAAGTCTATGTATGAAATGGTGGTATATAGACAATGATACAGCTGAAGCAGTTATGGAGGATGTAGAAGACAAAGTGATTTTGAAAGTGTATGATCCGCTGCACCTGATCAATCTGTCTAAGGATGACCTGCGAAAGCTACATGAACAGCCAATTTTCTTCCATGAAGGCTGGAGATCTGAAGCCAGGAAATTCCAAAAGATTGTTAGAGTATGTATTAATACAGGATTGCATGCTGGTAGTAGCTTATATAGTTCTAGTACTTAGACAAAATGTAAATAGTTAGAAGCTATCGTCAAGGGGGAGTCTGTTAGTACATCCTGTGTGACGATAGCAGTCTAAGTATAGACATATTTTCTAAAAGTCAATTTGACTGTTATTATACACTAACAAGTATTTGATATATGTTTGTTATATGTTTGATTATATATGTTTGATATAAATTGTATGTATGTTTGAACTATTGCAATGTATTACAATAAGTTCAAACATGAGGTCAAACATAAGTTCAAAGATAAGTTCAAAAATAAGTTTGAAGGCTCAAATTCGAATTTGTTAGAGGACAAGTTCGAAAGGCCTTGGGCCAGTTCGAACTTGTCCTAGACAAATTTGAACTGGGTGTTATAATTAAGGGTTAATTCGATTAATTATTAGACTTTTGCAGAATTTCAGAGCGATTAGTGCAAAGGGCGATCTCGAACTTGCTAGCATTCAGGGAGTTTTGTTTGGAGAGAATCATCATGTAGGAACGTTCCGTTGTTCGTCTATCACCTTGCTAGTCTCCGTGTTTCGTGTGCGTGGTCTATCCGTCAAACCGCTAATGAGCTTTCCGCACTCGTTGGATGGTGTCGCGTCAAGATAGGATCCGTAGGAAGGCGACCTTACATAAAACATGTCAAAATTTTAGTATGGAATATTTTTGTTTATAGTATGAGAAAGGAACACTCCACGTTAGATGTATGGAATATTTTTGTTTATAGTTTAGTTTTTATTTTTGCATGGAGTTAGAATAAATAAAATGAATGGAATAAAATAGAATACATGATTTATTTTTATGAAGTATCTCAATATAACACCAAGTTTATGATTGCAAAGTGATAGTGGACAAAACACAATCTGTCCAGATTTGATGACCTCACTTTGCAAGCATTTTTCATACATTTAAAATTCTGATCAGGTCATAATAGTTTTTTATGTTAACCGTCAGTGTTTTAGGAAGATTTTAGTATATTGCGCATTTTTTTTTTGGAGATGTCTAAGTCTACTTAAAAAATTAAACAAAAACAGAAGTCCAGAAGGTTGAGCAGATTGCACACCTTTCTTGCATGGACTGTTTCATGGGTCAAATCTCAATGGATTCAAGTGACACGACAACCATTTGAACGCTAACTCATAATACTAAATTACACAAGGGGATTCGGGTTATTTGGAGCATTATTTTGAGAGTTATAGTATTTAAAAGTGACATGAATATTCTGCCAGATTTTTACTTTTTGCACATCTAACTTTAAAAATACGTTGTCATACCTAAAACTAACTGGATTCTATTGAAACCAGATGAGTTGGAAAGCTAACTAATTAAATTAATTTCCAGAAAATAAATCAGGTCATTTAGAGCTATAATGAGTGAAATATGACTATTTGATGTGATGAGTGGAAAGCTCTCAGAAACATCTTGAAGACAGCATGCATTTTCTTTAAAGATCAAACACTTGCATGCATATATATACGAATTTCTGCATAAAAATAGTGTGAGGTATCTTCATAACACATTTACCCCACATAAGACTCAAAGAGTGTGGGATTTTTAGTGTTTGAACCTTGCTTCACCATGCATGTGCATTTTTTACTTCATTTAGCCTTCTTCTTGTTCTTGACATGAGTTTGATCATGGATTTTCATCATTTTTAGACGCATTTCATGTCTTTGATGAAAAATATAGAAACATCAATATTCAAGAAGGTTTTTAAAAGAAAAATTAAGTGAAAGATAATAAAAGTTCAAGATAACACAAGAAAATATGAAGGAAATAGCAACTAGTGTTCATGAAAGTTGAATGAGCACTTGTTCTTACCTTGATCTTCAATTTTTGAGGTTTCTGAGATGAAGAAGAAGTATAATATTCAGCTGAATTTTTTAGAGAACGTGGGTGTTTTTCTAGTGTGAGAATGTAGAGAGAGAGTAGTGGATGGAAGTGTGATGAAGTGTGGGTTTTTATAGAAAAAATCTCACTTTTTCCTTCGATTTTCTTCTCTTGGCCGGCCCTTAAAGGGTAAAAATCAGATTTTATTTGTTTTTTTTTTCTTTAAAATGCTGTAAATATATGTATTTAAGGGTTGGTTGCTTGTTTGTGCATAAAAAGTAAATTATGTGTCTTTGTATTTTCTTACTAGTTTGTGACATAAGTAACTTTTTGGCATGTGTAATATATATTTATAAAATTTTTATATTTCGAATTTATGTTTCTCTTATTTAGTACTCTTTATGTAAACTTTTTATAAGTTTGTTTCTATTTTAGTTAAAATAGCACAATACGGATGTCTTTCTTCAAATCTTTGATTCAATTTGTTACTTATGTTTGCTTTAATTACTAGGTGAATTCAAAATTATGTGTCTTTGTATCATTAATAGCTTCTTATGTCTATCCATTAATTATATATTCCGGAATTGTACAAAAACTATCAGAAAATTATACGCCAAACGCAGAAAACTAAGTAATCTATTGAGGTTTACCAAATGTCTGCAACTTAGGTTCCAATTGAAAGTCTAAATAAATGATTGAGTATTCGAAAAGTAATGTAGTAGGTAAATCAGGGTTTAACCTGAAACACTAAATTGACAGTTGCCACATTCTCCCCCGGTTAGATGAATTTCATCTCAAAATTCAGATTATTGATTAGAGCGCTGGGTCTTTTCGAATAAATGTGGATACTTGCTTTTCATTGCGTCTTCTCGTTCCCAAGTAAACTCAGGTCCTTGCTTTGCGATCCAACGAACATTAACAATGGGGATTTTATGTCGCCTGAGTTTCTTAACTTCTCTATCAAGGATTTCCACGGGTTCCTCTTGGAAGAGTAGCTTGTCATCAATTTGGACGTCATCAGTCGGGACAATCAGTGGCTCTTCATCTACATACTTCTTAAGATTTGATACGTGGAAGTCATTATGAATAGTCTTAACTCTGCGGGTAGCTTGAGTTTGTATGCCACTGGACCATTCCTTTTTAGAATCTTAAAAGGTCCAATGTATCGAGGACTTAGCTTGCCTTTCTTCCCAGATCGAACTTGTCCTTTCCATGGTGACACCTTTAGAAATACTTTGCTACCCACTTCAAACTCCAATGGTTTCCTTCTGCGTAACTCTTTTGTCGATCCCTAGCTGCCTTAAGTCTATCTCGAATAATCGTGATTTTGTCAGTAGTATCTGGAATGATTTCAGGTGCGGTCAGTTGTCTTTCTCCCACCTCCAACCATCTAAGAGGTGAACGACATTTACGTCCATACAATGCTTCATATGGGCACATCCGATGCTGGTATTGTAACTATTGTTGTAAGAGAACTCAATTAAAGGTAAGTGTGCATCCCAACTACCTTTGAATTCCATCACACATGCCCGAAGCATGTCTTCTGTTGGTACATCCTGTGTGACGATAGCACTCTAAGTGGATTAGCATTTTGGTTTAAGTAATACTGCAAAGCATTAAATATTAACGAGTATTTGATATAAGTGTTTATATATGTTTGATAGTTATTGTTTGTATGGTTGAACTTGATGTAATGTATTACAGGAAGTTCAAACATAAAGCTCAAAGATAAAATCAAACATAAGTTTCAATTATAGGTTCAATATATGTGAAAGTCGAATTTATATTAAATTCGAATTCACTAAGTAATTGGGATTCGAATCTAGGACAGATTCGAATTTAAGTCATAAGGCAAATTGATGAGTATCCATCAGTGCCAGAAGGAGAAGCCATCTCAGCTTCTGAGTCTGAAGACATGGAAGAGATTGAAGTTGAAGTTCCAGAGCCTGTGAATGAAGAACCATCCATACAAATACGGACTTATGGATCAAGGTTAGTGGTAATCAATGAAGAAGCCATGAGGAGACGAGCATCAAAGGAGTCTGATGACTCTGATTTTGAGGAACAGAAAGTTGCTCCATTATTGACAAGGCAAAGGGCTAAACGTCATCGTTTTATGCAGGGAGCTACCTCAGCTTCTGCTGCACAGCAAGAAATACCTCCACCTTCACCCACTAAATCAACCATTCCACCATCACCACCACCTGTTGAACCATACATTCCATCACAAATCATTCCTACCCCAATACAATCCATTCCATCAACCACATCCACCATCATGGAGAATCAATGATTTTCTGAGCTGAAGAGCAGAGTAGACTTCCAACAAATTCAAATAATTGGTCTGACAACGGCTCTCGCCGAAATTCAGAAGCATAATGCCAACATAGATATCGAGAATGCCGAGCTGAAGAAAGTTGTGGGAAAAGTTCAGGAGGAAAACTTGGAGCTGAAAACCTTTGTTGCCGATCAATCGGCTGAAATACGATCGATGCGCCCCTGATTGAGCAATTAATGTAAAATCTAAAGGCTCAGGGCGAGACAAGCTGCCGTGATCAAGAATAGCCGCCCAGGGATGAAGATAAGGATGGAGATAATAATGGCAATGATCCCAGCACGCAAAGACATAATGAGCCAGTAGATTTTACTGCTGCTCAAGATGCTGAGACTCAGGGGGAGCCAGGTCAATCGGGAGGTGAAGGAGGAGAGGCCAGTTCATCAAAGGTCACAGACACAGAGATACACGAAATGATCTAAGCTCTAATGGATCTCGATGACGACCCTATGGACCTTGGCTTTGACTTTGAGGATGAAATGGAGGAGTTAGAAGAAGGAGAATTTGTTCCCGAAGATGTAACAGATTGGAAATCTGATGATGAAGTTTGTGCTGATGAAGATGATGAAGCAAATGAGTTCATTGTTCAGCAAAACCCCATCACAGATACTTACATAACGGAAGGAAATCATATGATTGACATAGAAGTGGTAAACGTTGCTTTAAATGTTGAATCAGCAAGTGAAGAACCTGCCAGAGAACTTACCAATGAAGAGAAAAGAAAAGTATGGTTTAGGGCAGAGAAAAGAGAGTTGGAGCTATAAAGGAAGATACGTGTGCCGGGTACTGGAGAGCTTTCAGGAAGTATATTGAGCTGGTTCTTTGATCGGGAATTGCAGCTATTCATTATCAAAAGAAAAGATGGTCTCCAGTATCTCAGAAGAACTCTGAAAGTGTTCAACTCCTTGCCAAAGATCGAAATAAAGGCGTTATCATGGAAGGAGCTAATCAACATCGGCAACGACCCTTACGCTGAAATAATTGCAAAGGTCATAAGAAACGAAGGAAGGTCGAGGAAGTTCGAACGGCTCAATCCGAGGGTAGGTAAACGAGTAATGGACCATACTCGAATTGACCCTCTAACTGGTCGTCCGTGGATGAGAATACAATACAGACCAGTTAGATGTCTGAGAAAGGTTCCTCTCAAGCCAATGCCACAGGACGTGATGAAAAATCTAAATTGGTGGTATGTGGAAAGTGAGACAGGAGAAGCTGTGATGGAAGACTTTGAAGAAAAAGTGATTCTTAGAGTCTACGATCCCCTTCACCTTGTAAATCTTTCTAAAGATGACCTTCAAGTACTTCATGCTCATAGAATCTCAAGTGACACTCATATGGATAGTGAGGCTAGGAAATATGAAAATGTAGTTAAAGTCTGTATCGAGAAAGGTTTGTATGCTGGCAGCGATTTAAATAAATAAACAAAGTACTTAATTAAATGTGTATGTTGTTAGAAGCTATCGTCAAGGGGGAGTCTGTTTGTATGCTGGAAAAGCATTGAATATTCAAACATAAAGCTCAAAGATAAAATCAAACATAAGTTAAAAACATAAGTTTCAAATATAGGTTTAATATATGTGAAAGTCGAATTTAGATTAAATTCGAATTCACTAAGTAATTGGGATTCAAATCTAGGACAGATTCGAATTTAAGTCATAAGGCAAATTTGAGAATGTCAAGGGGACAAACTCGAATGGGCCTTGGGCCTGATTCGAGTTTGGCCCATGGCAAACTCGAATGGTCTTCTATAATTAGGGATAGACTCGAATCATTAAGTGACTTTTTGCAGAATTCGAGAGAGATTAAGCAAAAGGCGATTTCGAGTTTATCAGTGGTTTTAGTGTTGTTTCGGAGAGAATCAATTTGTAGGTGCGTCCGTCGTCGTTCGTACAGCTTGTTGATAGTCTCCGTGTTCCGAGTGAGAGTTGTTTCCGTCAACCCTTTAACGAGGATTCCACACTCGTTGACGGTCTCGCGTCTAGATAGATCCGTAGTGTGTAGACCTTACATCTTCCAGCGTTTGAATCGTATGTTCACTCTGCCCATCCGTGTGTGGGTGATATTCCGTACTCAATTCTACTTGAGTGCCTAAAGCCTTTCGTAGAGAACACCAAAATCGTGATGTAAAACGACTGTCTCAGTCCGAGATGATGGAGATTGGTACTCCATGACAGGTAAGAATTTCGTTAATATATATCTGCGCGAGCTTTTCCATCTTGTAGCTATCACGCATGGGTATGAAATGTGCTGATTTTTGTCAATCGATCCATGATGACGCAGATGGAATCATGTCTTTTGGTGGTCTTGGGCAGCCTTGTAACGAAGTCCATTGTAATTCCTTTCCATTTCCACTGAAGAATTTCTGTTTGTTGCAACAGTCCCGAGGGTCTCTGGTGTTCATCCTTCACCTTTGCACAGGTTAGACATTTACTTACATATGAGGCAATGTCTTTCTTCATTCCCGGCCACCAGTAGTATTCTCTCACATCTTTGTACATCTTGTTAGACCCTGGGTGTATGGAGTATCGGGATTTATGAGCTTCGGTTAGAACCACATTCCTAAGATTGCGAAATTTAGGAATCCAGATTCGATTTTTGAAATAAAGCATCCCATCTGATTTGGACTCAAATCTTTGCTCCAAATTACGCAATTCTTCATCCTTTACGTTTTCCAGTCCTCATTGCTTCTTCTTGTGCCTCAAGGATTTTTGTCTTTAGACTGGTTTGTAATTGCATAATTGTTGCTAAGATACATACCGGCTAGATCCTCTCATTTCTCCTTGACATGCCAGGCACTACATCAGCCCCTTCTTGGTGACTTTTCACTACAGATTCAAAATCACTAAGAAAATCCATCAAGTTGGTTTTTCTAACAAAGTCTTGCACCATTAATCCAAGTGCTCGCACCCTCGCAGGTTTCACCTTCTCCTTTCTTCTTAAGGCATTGGCTACTACATTAGCCTTGCCCGCGTGGTATCGAATTTCGTAGTCGTAGTCACTAAGCAACTCAAGCCATCTCCTTTGCCTCATGTTGAGCATCGTTTCGTCAAGAATGTGCTGCAAAGTCTTGTGATCAGTGAATATAGTATATATTGTGTCGTACAAATAATGTCTCCAGATTTTTATTGCGAAAACTACTGCTCCTAACTCCAAATCGTGAGTTGTATAATTCTTCTAGTTAACTTTCAACTCTCTTGAAGCATAGGCAATAAATTTATCTTTTTACATCAATACACATCCTAGACCTTGATGTAAAGCATCGCAATAAACTACAAACCCGTCAGTTCCCTCTGGTAATGCCAAAATTGGAGCATTGCATAACTTGTCTTTTAAAAGTTGAAATGCCTCTTCTTGTGATTTTCCCCATTCAAACTTTCTTTCCTTCTGTGTTAATGATGTTAGCGGTTGGGCGATTTTTGAGAAATTTTCGGTAAATCGCTGATAGTAACCCGCCAACCCTAAGAACTGGCAAATTTCTGTTGGGGTCGTTGGTGCTTCCCATTTCTTGATTGCCTCAATCTTTGTCGAATCAACATGGATTTCTTCTTTGTTGACCACGTGACCAAGAAAACGTACTTCCCTAATCCAGAAATCACACTTAGACAAATTAGCGTACAACTTTTACTTCAAAAGCATTTCTAAAAATATCCTCAGATGTTGCTCATGGCTTTCCTTGTACTTAGAGTAGATTAGTATGTCATCTATAAAGACTATGACGAACTTGTCCAGATATGGTCTACATACCCTATTCATTAGGTCCATAAACACAGCTTTAGCATTTGTCAATCCAAAGGGCATGACTAGGAACTCGTAATGCCGATAACGTGTTCAAAAAGTTGTTCTAGGAACATCCTCCTCTCGGACCCTCAATTGATGATAACCAGATCGAAGGTCTATTTTTGAAAAGTATGTTGCACCCTGCAACTGATCAAATAGATCGTCAATCCGCGGTAGGGGGTATCGGTTCTTAATCGTCAGCTTGTTCAGCTCTCTATAGTCGATGCACATTCGAAAAGTTCGGTCTTTCTTTTTGACAAACAAGACCGGAGCTCCCCAAGGAGAAGAGCTTGGCCGGATAAAGCCCTTGTCAAGAAGTTCTTGAAGTTGAGTTGATAACTCCTTCATCTCAGCTGGTGCCAAACGATATGGTGATTTGGCTACCGGAGCTGCTCCAGGAGATAAGTCGAGATGGAATTCGACTTGTCTGAATGGGGGTAAACCGGGTAAATCTTCTGGAAATACTTCACGGCAATATTTCACCACCGGAATATCCTGAATTTGCTTCTCCTTAATCCTCTTGTCGACAACATGTGCTAGGAAAGCACAACACTTTTTCCTAAGGAACCTTTGAATCTTTATGCCAGACACAATCTTCAAGCTCTTATTGGGTTTATCTCTGTGTATTATAAGGGTTTCTCCTTCTTGAAAAGGTAATTTGATAACCTTTTCGGAGCAACAAATTTCTGCTCGGTTTTTGGATAACCAATCCATTCCCACAACTACATCGAAGCTTCCTAATTCAATTGGGATATGATCGATATTGAATAACTTATCATTCAGTTCTAAGGTACATCATAGCAGTACGTCTTTGACAGTAGTTTCTAGACAGTTAGCAAACTTAATTACATAATCATCTCTTAGGCTGTCAGTTTTCATATTGATTAGTGGCCTAAATTCGGATGAAATAAAACTCCTATATGCTCCTGAATCAAATAGTACTGATGCATAGTGGTTATTCAAGAAAAACGTACCGGTGACCACGTTGGGATCCTCCCTTGCTTTTGCAGCTCCAATAACAAATGCTCTGCCCCTTGCTTGGCCTGCCTGATTCTGATTGTTGGTTTTTTTGTTGTTCTACCCTCTATTCAACCTTGGGCAGTTGTTTCGAAAATGATCCTCACCACATTCATAGCACGCCATTTATTTCGCTCTCTTATATCCCCTTTTCCTTCTTTACGATACTGTGCGGTATGACCCACCTTCTTACATTTTTCACAGACCGGGCAACGTCCCTTGTGATGAAAATTACATCGATCACATTTTGGCAAATTTCCAGTGTACCGCTTTGGTTCTTGAACCGTTGCTCCATAGTTGGTACCTCTTTTCTACTTTTGACTCGTCCTACTCCCTTGACCTTTATCCTGTGAGTTCTTGGCCTTCCTCATGTTATCTGTACTTTTCTTCTCAAGCTTGCCGGACCTCACTGCATCATTGGTTAAACTCATCGCGAGCGCTACCGCACTCTGAATGGTATCTGGTTGTGCCGAGATAACCTGTCCCCTTATTTCCGGTACAAGTCCATAAATATACCGGTCAATTCGTTTCTCTTCCGGTGTGACCATGTGCGGTACTAACCTAGATAAGTCCTGGAATCGTGACATATAGTTTTCAACATCCTTTCCAATCATCGAGTGGTTCCAAAATTCAGTTTCCAACTTCTGAATCTCATTCTTAGGACAGAAATCCTTAATTAAAAGCGCCTTGAATTCTTCCCATGTCATTTTATTCGCAGCATCTCTTCCCCGAGTTTGGATATGAAGATTCCACCAACTTAATGCTCTTCCTTGAAATTGACATGCAGCAAATTCGACCATGCGGCTCTCCGTACACTGACTGAGGTGGAGAACCGACTCCATGCTTTCAATCCAAGATAGTAAGCCTGTTACTTTCGGCTTGCAAGTCATAAAATACTTAGAAGTAGATCTGCCAGTCTCATTTTGGCTGTTATCCATTTCATTGTTTCTCTCATCATTTTGGCCCTGACCTCTTCCTTGTCTAGTATTGATGTCTGTAGTGACTTGGGTGACGATGTTGGGTATGGCATATCTGATGTGTTGTCCTATAATTTGGTCGAAGTCTGGGTTGATTTCTGTGTTGCGTGTGGCTCTTTGTGGTGGCATAGTTCTATAAAAATATTGAATTTACTTATTTTATTATTGGTGCAAATGATTTGTATCATGTTTCGGGATAGACTATTGTATGCATATAAATTAGATCATAATTTCTAAACCATTTAAATAGATTCAAAAATTTAGGGTCGATTACAATACTGGAAATTAAATAAGACATGCAATAAGTTCCTTCATTTAAATAAAACAAGAAATTTAAATACTAGTCTCTAAGAGCCATGTCTTCAAGATGGAAACCAACAGTAGCATGAAGAATATGGCCACGAATACTCACCCTATAAGGCGATACATATCGCTGATGCGTCAATGTGCCTCTAACGTACTCTAGTTCGGTCTTAAGGGCCTCAAGTAGTTGGGTCACCCCATATGGCCTTCTACCTTCTGGCACGGGTCTTTCTATAGCAATTGGTGGTGGATGGGAAGTTGCTGGCTGTGGTGGACTAGGTCCAGCTCTGTTTTATATCGGAACTGGGACCCTCTTTCTTGTAGTGTGCTTGATCCGAAGACCTTGACGTTGCGATGGGGGTTGAGGTTTAACAGGCAAGTGTAGATGGTATGACTGCTCAATAGATTGAGCTTCACTAGGATCCTCATCAGAATTATCGAGGTTTCTAGACAAATCCTCGCTATCGCTCATGGGTGTGTACTCGGGGAGGCTAAAGCGGGATGAATCGGACTTCTCCATGAAGCTATATATATATATATATATATATATATATATATATATATATATATATATATAAGCATACTTAATTACTAAGGCCCAAACATATTTGATTAGTAACAATATGAGCATATATGGTTTATGTATGCAATTGCTAAATATTTGGCCTATGGGTATAAAAATATTCACTTTTGACTACCAACAATGAATGGCCAGTGAGGTCGATCGGGAGGCAGGATCCTTTCGGCATATGACTTTCGGAAAATCCAACAAACAAGCCGAACAACTATCCTCGGCACCTTTCATCTTGTTATATCGACTCATGAATATTTCCATACATAAATATGTATGCTTAATCATTTCTATCGGCAAATGGTGTTGATGGTAATATGCAATGATCACACACACACAATATGAAGTTTTTATAAAAGTATTTGTAGTAAAAAAATTGTTGTCAAACATACTCCTAGTGTAATCACTTCAAGTCATGCATCATCTTTTCTTGGTTAAACAAAGGTGATCAAACTTTGTTTAATTATGATCCGATGATGCTACACTTGACTTAATTAAACTAGTAATATGTAAAATAGTTTACAAATGATGTTTTGAACTAGTGGTTATAGTTTAAAATTTTTTCAAATGAAATACTTGGTATTCTCTACAACCTTAGGCTCTGATATCAAAAACTGTCACACCCCGCTAAAGCGGAAACACGAGATGTAACAGTGTTGTGATCATATCATAAGTTAAAGATCAAATACCATACATAGTAAAAGTTTTACATACAAATTTAAAGGAAATTGTTTTATGGTTACAACCATATTGAAACTTCAATTAATAAAGTGCTTAATAAAAATGTGAAGACTTCTTCAAGCACACCAAAACATGCTTATCGTAGTGATCCAATTTTTAAGCTTGATTCCCTCAAAAGCATGCTAAAAAGGGTAAACTATTGAAAATAGTTGGCGAGTTCACGGTTTATGTAAACACGAACAATCTATTTTACTTAGTAAAAACATGTCAAAATTTGAGTGTTGGTTTCGTGGTGTGGCACATGGTAACCCGTTGTATGCAAAATTAGAGAATAGCACCTCCTACTCAAACCTAAGTCCAAGTACCCCGTCTTATGGGTATAATATGAGAAAGGAACACTCCACGTTGTACACCGTGAGTGGGTGGCCACCAAGTATTGATATCAATAGTTGTTTTCGGCTCGATAAAGTGAGTTAATGAGTAGACCGGTGTTTCGGTTTAATTCACTAATCAAGATTACATACATACCAAGTGCAAAGAGTATCATAACAATGTATTGTAAAAATTCAAAAGTATAACCACAACCACGTTCGCATGCATAGCATAAACGAGTTTGACAGTGTATCGAGAGTTGGCATGCATAAAGATAAGCAAGTTTGTAAGTATATCATGAGTTTGCAAGAATGTAACATGCTTTTCCCCCAAAACGTTAAAAATAGTAAAAAGGGGTCGTGAATACTCACATCGCTTCGAGTGAATGGGTGACGTTTGCATGGTTTGAATCCTAAACGCGTCTAACGTCCGCCTGTAACACATGGTGGCAATTCTATGTAAGCTTGTATTTTAAACCTTTAAAACCATAGATTATACTTAGTTTCTTTTATATTTTCATACAATGCATTATTTGTTCATAAATACTTTAGATGTATGGAATCTTTTATGTTTATAGTTTAGTTTTTATTTTTGCATGGAGTAAGAATAATTAAAATGAATGGAATAAAGTAGAATACATGATTTATTTTTATGAAGTATCTCAATATAAGACCAAGTTTATGATTGCAAAATGATAGTGGAGAAAACACAATCTGTCCAGATTTGATGACCTCATATTGCAAGCATTTTTCGTACATTTAAAATTCTAATCAGGTCATAATATTTTTTTATGTTAGCCTTCAGTGTTTTAGGAAGATTTTGGTATATTGCACACATTTTTTGGAGATGTCTAAGTCTACTTAAAAAATTAAACAAAAACAAAAGTCCAGAAAGTTGAGCAGATTGCACACCTTTCTTGCATGGACTGTTTGTTGGGTCAAACCTCAATGGATTTGAGTAAGACCACAAACATTTCAAAGCTAACTCATAATACTAAATTACAAAAGTGGATTAGAGTTATTTGGAGCATTATTTTGAGAGTTATGGTATTTACAAGTCACATGAATATTCTCCTAAATTTTTACTTTTTGCACACCTAACTTTGGAAATACGTTTTCATACCCAAATCTAATTGGATTCTCTTGAAACCAGATGAGTTTGAAAGATAACTCATTAAATCATTTTCCTTAAAATAAATCAGGTCATTTGGAGCTATAATGAGTGAGATATGACTATTTGATGTGATGAGTGGAAAGCTATGAGAAACACTATGAAGACAGCATGCATTTTCTTTAAAGATAAAACACTTGCATGCATATATATCCGAATTTTTAAGGTTTTGAACTCAATTTCTGCATAAAAATGGTGTGAGGTATCTTCATAACACATTTACCCCACATAAGACTCAAAGAGTGTGGGATTTTTAGTGTTTGAACCTTGCTTCACCATGCATGTGCATTTTTTACTTCATTTAGCCTTCTTCTTGTTCTTGACATGGGTTTGATCATGGATTTTCATCATTTTTAGACGCATTTCATGTCTTTGATGAAAAATATAGAAACATCAATATTCAAGAAGGCTTTTAAAAGAAAATTTAAGTGAAAGATAATAAAAGTTCAAGATAACACAAGAAAATATGAAGGAAATTGCAACTAGTTTTCATGAAAGTTGAATGAGCACTTGTTCTTACATTGATCTTCAATTTTTAAGGTTTTTGAGATGAAGAAGAAGTATAATATTCAGCTGAATTTTTTTAGAGAAAATGGGTGTTTTTCTAGTGTGAGAATGTAGAGAGAGAGTAGTAGATGGAAGTGTGATGAAGTGTGAGTGGTTGTGGGTTTTTATAGAAAAAATCTCACTTTTTCCTTCCTTTTTCTTCTCTTGGCCGGCCCTTAAAGGGTTAACATCAGATTTTATTAGTTTTTTTTCATTTAAAATGTTGTAAATATATGTATTTAAGAGTTGGTTGTTTGTTTGTACATAAAACGTAAAGTTTATGCTCATTTTCTTACTAGATTGTGGCATAAGTAACTTTTTGGCATGTGTAATTTATATTTATAAAATTTTTATATTTCAAATTGATGTTTCTCTTATTTATTACTATTTATGTAAACTTTTATAAGTTTGTTTCTATTTTGGTTAAAATAGCACAATACGAATGTCTTTCTTCAAATCTTTGATTAAATTTCTTACTTATGTTTGCTTTAATTACTAAGTGAATTCAAAATTATGTGTCTTTGTATTTTGAATCATTAATAGCTTGTTATGTCTATCCATTAATTATATATTCCGGCATTGTACGAATATTATTAGAAAATTATACGCCGAATGCAGAACACTAAGTAATCTATTGAGGTTTAGCAAATGTCTGCAACTTAGGTACCTATTGAAAGTCTAAAAAACTAATTGAGAATTCAAAAAGTAATTTAGTAGGTAAATCGGGGTCAACCTTAAACACTAAATTGACAGTTGTCACACACAAGGAATTAAGTTTGCCTAATTGCCAACTTTAGCCCCTAATTAATCAAAGGCATAAATATCTACAATTTCCCCTTTATAATTGGAGAGAGTGTACAGTTGCTTTGTTAACTACTGAAGCCGAGTACATGGTTATGACAAAAGCGATTAAGGAAGATATTGGGTTGAATGGATTGTTTGGAAAGCTTGATGATCACTAAAGGTCACTACAGTATTTTGTGATAATTAAAGTGCTATTATCTCGACTAAGGATAAAATGTTTCAATGAACAAACGAAACACATTGATGTTCGTTATCAATTTGTGCGAGAGAAAATTGAAAATGGTGATCAATACCAATGATAATATGGTCGATATGTTCACTAAAATTCTTCCAATAAACAAGTTCAAATTATGTCTGGACTTGGTGGATGTTTCTAATCGCAAGTGAGCCTGATGGGCTTGTTGGTGGAGAAAGTATTTCTATTTTTTCGGAGTTAATCTCTTCTCTATATGGTGATTGAAGTTTCCTACGGAGTTTTCAACTTTGATAAGCTATTGTTTTCTAATATGATCATTGAGCATGTCACTGGTCTGTAGAGTCTCTTTTGAAGTCAACGTGGAGATTGTGTAAATTATGCCTTCAAAACCAATAAGTATTAATTCTTTAGGGGCAAAAGTTACCAATTATTGAAACTTAATTAATTATTCACGTGTAACAAGGAATTAAATTCTAAAATTGAATGTGAGAGTTTTACTTCATGATTTTAGTTTCTGCTGTCTTTCATTTTGTCTCTCGTGTGTGGGTTCACTTCGCAAAAAGAAAGAAAGGGCTACAAAACTTTGGGTTTTTTATTTGGGTTAATTTCATGTATACCCTTATTAAAACACAAAATATCATATTTTAAATGATTTATAAAAAATTTATAAATTTGATTTTATTTGAATGGACATAATTACCCTCAAATAATATGGTTTAAAAAAAAGAAAAAATAATAGATATGGATTGGAGATTTGGAGGTCAACAGAAGGTTTAGTACGTCACCTCAATTTCTTTAGTGCAAATCGCCGCTCTTCCATATCTCCTCCGTATCATCTACCCTATCACCGCCACTCATTTCCATATCTACCGTATCACCGCCGCTTGTTTCCATATCTCCATCGTATCAGCGCCGCTAGCTTCTCTATCACCGTCGTCTCATCGTCGCCGTTCTCCAGACGTCATCCTTCCTATTGCTTTATCACCGCCACTCGCTTCCATACCTCCGCCGTATCATCACCGATCGCTTCTCTATCACCGTCGTATCACCGTTTCTGTTCTCCATACGTCCTCCTTCCTCTTGCCCTAGCACCGCCGCTCGCTTCCATACCTCCGCCGTATCATCGCTGCTTGTTTTTCTATCACCGTTGTATCACTGTTGCCATTTTCTAGAAGTCCTCCTTCCTCCTGCCGTATCACCGCCGCTCGCTTCCATACCTTCGTCGTATCATCGCCGCTCTCTTCTCTATCACTGCCGTATGTCTGTCGTCTCGATACATGATCCATTTGCAGTTGTTTTTTCCGATTTGAAGTTGATTGTAGGTTAGCAATTGAACCTAGTTTTAAAGTTCTCCTGTTTCTATAATTAAATGTATGGTTCTTACATACCATTAGATTTAGATTTAAATTTGATCTTAAGTATATGGTTCTAATTTATGTTGGCTTAAGACTTTAGTAATATCGATAAGTAGTTTTGGTCTGAAACAAGAGTTCGTATACAGTTGCATGTAGAAGGAACCATGCCAAAAAATATGAAACCATTTTCATCAATAATAGTACCACCAACTTTGCATATTTACTTGTTTCGTTTGCAACATGTTATTGGTGTATTTTTATTTATTTTCTTCTTGTTAATTGGTATAAAATGATGTAAAGGAGGAGTGTTCAACATGTTAACATTGTTTGTAAAGTTGGCGGCATATCAACTTTTATAGTTGCATTTATGTTTTGTGTGTATTTTGGTCCAACTTTTTTATTTTTGGTAGAATGTTGATGATGGAGGATACGTTAGATAATACCATCGATGAACCCTTTAAACCAATTTCGGAGAACATGGTTGAGTCTCAAAGGATCGAGAATGTTTTTATGATTTTCTTAAAGTATATAATTATTTCATGATGTGTGTTTATTAATAAATGGTATCATTTTTTCTTCTATTTAATGTTAAATTTCAAACGTATCACATCATCTAAGTATAAGCTTAAATTGAAATATGGGGGTTTATTTCGGCTAGCCAAGAACTCTTGTAAGAAAATTTATTGCTTTGGCTCTCAAAAGTGCATCTACATAGACACGTGGTCATACAACTTCGGTCAACAAAGAGAAGAAGTCATAAAGCGTTATTTTTCAAAGAACAATCCAGAATTTTCAATTCTTTATGTTAACAAAAGTGCACCAGACCAATCACTTATTGAGATTGATTCCGAAGAAAAGTTCATTGTTATGTTGCACATGTATGAACATGAGAAAGAAATAATCATATATGTGACAACAGAGAACTACCCCAGTCTAAATAATCTCAATTTAAGTAACATTGAGATGACACCAGAGATGAACAAAATGGTGAGGATGATTCAGACCATTGTCATAGTGAAGATAGTTACTCCTTTAGCAAGAATAATCTAAGCATGAAAGTGAACTCAAAATTTGAAAATGTTGTAGAATTTAGGATAGCATTGAACCATTATGCAATCACAAATGAGTATGATTACTCATTCAGAAAAGTGACCAAACTCGATTCACCGCACGGTGTGAAGACATAGATTGCGAGTGAAAAATGAATGCTTCTATCATGCAAGATGGAGTTACATTTGAAGTAAGTGTGTGATTATGTTTATATACCCTAAGTTATACTTAACTTGCTTTCTATTTAAAAAAAATATAATTGTGTTTACTTAATTATTTTGTAGGTTAAGAAGATGGTCGGAGGACATACTTGTACTCGAAGCAACAAAGGTGGTAATAAGCGTGCTACCCAAGGCTGGATCGCTAACGTAGTTACTGACAAATTGAAGTCTGATAGGGATGTCTTTGTTGCATAACTTAGAAAATGGATAATGAGGACTTACAATGTTGAGGTACATACCTAAAAGTCTTTATAGGCAAAGAACAAGCTTTTACTGATATGTATGGTAAATGGGAAGACTCTTTCACGGAGATGGACGAATATAGAGAAGAACAATTGAATAAAAACCAAAGCGTTTTGGAAATTGATTTTGAAATAGTTGGTGACAAGAAACGTTTCAAACGTTTTTTTATTTGTCTAGTAGCTTGCTCTAGAGGATTTCTTATTGGTTGTCGTCCTTATATAACTCTTGATGCTTGTCATTTAAAGGGAAAGTTCAATGGAGCACTAGCAGCTGCCACTGGTGTTGACGGTAACAATTCCATCTTCCCAATAGCCTATTGTGTACTTAGATCAGAAAATACACAATCATGGACATGGTTTGTGGAGTCACTTAGAAAATCAATTGGGACACCACATGGTCTTGTCATCTCATCAAACAAGCAAAAAGTAGCCATGATGAATGTTTATCCTAATGTTGAACATAGTGAATGTGTACGACATTTGTATAGCAATTTCAAGAAACATTTTCGTGGTGAATTCTTCAAGAAGAAACGATGGGGTGCAGCAAAAACCTACCGTCTTATCGAGCATGATAGATTATTATATGAGATTAGTAACTTAAGTAAAGATGCCATTACGTTTCTAAATAACAACCACAAGAAAATATGGAATGATAGCAAGTTTGGCACAATTTCCAAGTGTGATTACATCACCAATAATATTTCGTAAACATTTAATTCTTGGATTGGTGCTTTACGTTATCAAACTGTTCTTAATCTCCTAGATGCTATTAGAGAAAAGATTATGAAACGGTTTGATAAGAAAAGGAGGATGGTCAAAAAATGGAATGTCACATTGGTTCCCATGGCTAGGAATCATCTCAAAAACATCTCTAAGGCAAGCATATTTTATTATAGTTCAAATTTAATACGTACATATATGTTTACGTTAGATTAGATACATTTTATACCTTAATTATATTTCTTTTTCCATTTTTGCAAGTAGAATTTGGGTGAATATGAAGTTTGTAGAAGCAGTGACAATCAAGCCGAAGTGATGTGAAAGGGTAGACGTTGGGAAGTCCACCTAGGCGAAAGAAATTGTAGTTGTCGAGTGTGGCAAGTTAAGGGTCTACCATGTGTACATGTAGCGGCTTTCTTAACTTTTACAAGAGATGTTGATTGGGTCAAATATGTTGATCCCTATTTTACAATAGAGAAATACAAAGAAGCATATGCATTTGAAATCGCTCCATTGCCCGGAAAGGACCATTGGAATAAAAAGACTGGGGAGAAAATATATCCGCCACTTATCAAACGTCCGATTAGACGACCGAAAAAAAACAGAATCAACCCGTCAGATGAGACTAGAAGAAGACACAAGTGTCTGCGATGTGGTCAGTATGGACATCGTGAGAAGACTTCTAAGAATCCAACATCTGACGATTTTGATCCAAATGAAACATCATTAGAAGACTTGTAAGAATCAAGAGATTTTGATTTTAATTTATTTAAGATAAGATATAAATACTTATACAATGTTATAATGTTTGTTTGTTTCAGGAGACGTGAAAAGCATAATCGGTCGTGTGGTAGCTCTGAAGTACCACGATCTATGTGAAAGAAGTTGACGAAAATCATTTGGCGAGAGGGTTTTCTATATATTTCTATGAGTTAAATTTTTTTTTAAAAAAAATTATGTCAATTGATTAAGTTTTCTTATTGTTTTGTACGATTTTCTCATCAACGAGTACAAATGCTTTGTTTTTGTAATTCATTAAAGAAGCTATTTGGTTATGAAATGATATATAAAGAAGCCATTTAGAATATTAAACATTATTTAAAAATGCTCTGCCAAATGGTTATGAAATGACATATAATTTTAAAGATTCATTTACGTTTTGGGATGAGTTTGCTTTAGTTTTATGAAGTGTATATGCTAAAATGATTTAAAATTAACTAAAATGGTTGGTTGGGTAAATATGAGACTTTTATATATTAGAAAGGATATGATATTTGTATATTAGACTTAAAAGGGGGGGTATAATAGTCATTTTACTAATTTTGATTATTAAATCTAAGTTAAAATGCTTTAAAATTGATAAAAAATTTATTATTTGAGTAAATATGATATTTGTTAGGTTACAAAGGACATATATGATATTTGTAAGTTTAGTTGGATAAATATGATATTTTGTGTTTTAATAAGGGTATACATGAAATTAACCCTTTTTATTTTGACCCTAATCATCATCACCAATAAGGCTTATGTAAGGTCTACGACTGCAAGATCTATCTAGACGCGGATCCGTTAACGAGTGCGGAATCCTCGTTGACGGTCAGACGGACAACTCTCAACCAACGGAAACACGGAGACTATTAGACGCTGAACGAACGACACACGAACGATCCTACGTACTAATTCTCTCCGAAACGGGACTCACCAAGCTGATAAACTCGAGATCGCCTCTTGCTCAATTCCTCACGAATTCTGCAAAAAGTCTGCTAATCATTCGAGTCTATCCCTAATTATAGACCCTGATTCGAGTTTGTTGTGGGCCAACCTCGAATCTGGCCTAAGGCCCATTCGAATCTGTCCATCTGACAGATTCGAATCTAACCTATATTCGAATCTATGGACTCATTCGAATCTATATATTCGAATCAGATTCGAATGTATCCCCTTAAGAAATTCGAATCTAGCCTTTTACACTTAAACACTTAAGTGATGAAACTTATAATATTACCTTATGATTGATTTTACCTTTGAGTTTTATGTTTGAACTTCTTGTAATACGTTACATCAAGTTCAAACATACAAACACTGATAAACATCAATCATATATAATATATATATACCAAACATATGCAAAATCACAATGTAAGACAACTTAGACTGCTATCGTCACACGGGATGTACCAACAGACTCCCCCTTGACGATAGCTTCTAATAATTCACACATTTGATTTAAGAACATGGTTTATTATTGATTCAAAATACTACCAGCCTACAGACCTTTTTCAACACATACCTTGACTACATTTTCATACTTACTCGCTTCAGCATCCATATGTGCGTCACTGGAAATCTTACAGTTATACAAGATTTGCAGATCTTCTTTAGATAGGTTCACCAGGTGAAGCGGGTCATAGACTCTAATAATAACTTTTTCTTCTAAGTCTTCCATAACCGCTTCCCCAGTTTCCGTGTCAGCATACCACCACTTCAGATTCTTCAGAATGTTTTGTGGCATTGGCTTAAGAGGTACCTTCCTAAGACATCTGGCTGGCTTATAATGAATCCTCATCCAAGGACGACCAGTTAGAGGGTCGATACGTGATGGATCCTCTACTCTTTTCCCAACTCTTGGACTCAGACGCTCAAATTTCCTCGATCTTCCCTCCTTTCTTATGATTCTTGCGATAACGTCCGCATAGGGATCATTGCCAATGTTTATCAGATCTTTCCATGCTAGATCTACAATTTCGATCTTTGGCAGGGAGTTGAACGCTTTTAAGGTTCGCCTCATGTACTGAAGCCCGTCTTTTCTCTTTATTATAAATAGCTGCAGTTCTCTGTCAAAGAACCAGCTTAAGATTCGCTCAGACAGCTTCCTCGTACCTGTCACTCTCATTGTCCTTTTAATTGCTGCTTCCTTCTCTTCATCCCTGAACCATAGCTTTCGTTTTTCTTCATTTGTTAGCTCTCTTGCAGGTTCCTCTGTCGATGGCTGAGGATTTAAAGCAACATTCACTATATCTGCATCGACAATGTTATGTCCATCAATCATATAAGTATCAGTGATAGGATTCTGCTGCACTATTATCTCGTCAGCTTCATCATCCTCATCAGCAAGTACTTCATCATCTGATCGCCAGTCGACTATCTCCTCTGGCGCAAACTCCCCTTCTTCAAGCTCTTCATCTTCGTTATCAAAGCCTACATCCAGTGGATCATCATCAAGATCCATGAGCGCTTCAATCATCTCACTGATCTCAAAGTCTGTAGGCTCCTTAGATGAGCTAGCTTCACCCCTGTGTCCTTCGCCTTGACTAGGCTCCCCCTGAATTTGAGTGACTTGAGCTGCAGGAAAATCTACAGACTCAATCTCTTTATTTGCACTGGGATCATTGCCTTCATCATCATCATCTTCTCGCTGTACTTCCTGATCTTTACAACTAGTCTCCCCCTGAGTTTGTAGATTTTTCATAAGTTGCTCTAGGAGGGACCGCATTGCTCGGATTTCAGATGATTGATCAGCAACAAATGATTTAATTTCCGTGTTTTCTTCTCTAACACTTTCAACAATCGTTCTCAGTTCGGCATTCTCCTTATCAAGATTAGAGTTATGCTCTTGGAGTTCACCGACTGCTTTTGTGAGAGATATGATCTGAATGTTCTGAAAGTCGACACGGCTCTTGAGTTGCATGATTTGTTGATTGTCGGTATAGGCTTCGGATGTAGAAGGAATGGACTGAATGGGAGCAGGATTGAATGGTTGGGGAATGTAGGGTTCATGTTGTTGAGGTGGCGGTGATGGTGGAGCGGTAACTTGAGGTTGGGTCTGGGTTTGAGGCGGAGGTTGTGCATCGGACTGTGATGAAGTCCCCTGCATAAACCTGTGCCGTTTGGCCCGTTGCCTTATTACCAACTGAGGAGACTCATCTTCTTCAAAATCTGACTCCTCCAATTCTCTGGCCTCTCGCCTCCTCGAAGCACCTTCATTAATAATTAATCGTGAACCATAGGTTCCAATTTGAATATGAGGATCTGTCGACACTGATTCTGGAGCTTCAACTTCAATCTCCTCCATCTCTTCTGACTCAGTTGCTGAAGATGACAAAACGTTATCAGCCTGCTCTGGCTCATAATTCTCAACATCCCTCAGCACATCTTCTTCTCCTTCTGGAGGCTCAAGTAATTCTCCCACTAATGCAGCAGCTATATCTTCATTTGCATGTGGACCCGCCTCCCAAATTTCATTTAGCGTTTGGCACAATTGATCAGCTTCATTTGGGACAGTTGACGGCCCGGCTTCCTGCATTTCTGGTTGCTGACTCGTAGAAGGCCTTTGTCTTCGCCTTGGATCACGGGGACGAGCACGAGGTTGTTCACGTCGTTGTTGTTGTTGTTGATGCGGTTGCTGTTGCTGTTGCTGTTGAGGCTGAACTTCTACTTCACCTGCCTAGTTGGCAATATCTGGGGCTTGAAATTCCCTATCCAGAATTGCACCAAATAGTGGACGTGCCACCGGAACTGCTAACCTTCCTCGGTGTGAGGAACAGTCAGAGTAAATGCGCTTCTCCATAACATTAACGCTCAATGCATCGTCTGATTGTGGCAACTCAGGCAAGAAGTGCCTTATCAACATCATCACGAACCTCGGATACAAAAGGAACCTTTCTCTCTCAGGAGCCGTGATTTGATGGATAAATTCCGAGAAAAACAGCTGCGAGAAACTAAACTTCTTATTGTATACCATCGCTATCATCGCTGATTGAATCTTAGATACGATGTAATCAAAACCAGCCTTCTTAGGCGCAAAACACACCATGAATACGTGGACTAAGAAACGCCATTGTCCTATCAACCCGCTTTTCATATACGAAGATTTTGTAACGTCCAAGCTGTATCCCATTCTCAAAAATGCTGCTTGCCTAATACTTAAAGAAAAGTCTATAGGCCCGTCCTCTTGTTCTTGGGAACCCAGCTGCAGTACTTGACGCAAAATATCAGCAGAGAAAACCAAAGGTTGTCCGGCAATTCTGGTTCTTAACACTGTCGGGGTGACAGTGCAGTCCACCTGTAAGTGATCGTAAAATTGACGTACATATGAAATCACAATCGGAATATTTTCATACAACACATAACTGATCCTAGACTCCGCTAGAAAATCTAAAACTTCTCGAAATCCCTGCGCCTCAGGGATGTTATGAGCAGGATTCAGTACCATATTGTGCTTAGGAACAAAAGCACGAAGCGCCATATCTGCACAATACATAAAATTGTTAGACTTATTAAAAATCAATAAACTTGTTTAAATTCAAATTTGTTTTATTTTGTATTTGATTAAATACCAAATCTAACACAATTAAATTTCCACAAGTGTAATGAAATTTAAATTCAACAAAATAAATAAAGTACAGATTCGAGAGTAACAGATTCGAAGTGCCCATATTCGAATGCAATGGACAGATTCGAATAGACCCTATTCGAGTCTGATGGACAGATTCGAATATCATGGTCATCTCGAATCTATTGATAGATTCGAGAAACCCATGATCAGATTCGAATGCCCAAGATCAGATTCGAGAGGCCGACAGTTGTGTTTTCAACAAAAATCCAAGATTTTAACCTTTTTGAACTAGGTAAATCACATACTTTAGTTCAACTAAGTTCTAATCACTGATTTATGCCTTTAATTTGATATTTTATAGGTCCTAACTTAGTTATTTATGAATAACCCTATTTTGACCAATAAAACATCAAAATGTGATGTTTAAGCCCAAATTTGTGTATGAAACCAACAAAATCTTGTACAATCATGTTGCTTATACCTAGATTTGAAAGTAGAATCGACCACAAAAGCTTTAGAATCGACGAAATGTCGTTTAGTAGAAATACAATAGACTCGAGAATAGATTCGAGATCGCCAGTGACAGATTCGAGAAATCAGATTCGAGAACAGTGAGAAGTAAATGCCTTCACTGTGGACCTTTATATACTAACTACCTTCGAGTCTATGTGTAGATTCGAGTCTACTGACAGATTCGAGAACTTCAAATTCGAGTCTGTCTTAGATTCGAAGCTACAAACACTTAGAAAAATTTCGGAAATTTTGAAATAATTTCAACTTTTTCCAACTATTTTCTACTGTGTAGTGTAACCAGATAAACTATGCCAAATCTTTTACCCTAAGCTCAGATATTTCACGCATTGTATATTTTATCCAACTTTGAATGCACCCTCAGTAACTTTTGACCTTTTACCTAAGTAAAAATTAACCTAAACTAAAATAAAATAAGCTAAGGTAAAAATAAAAATAAAATAAAATAAAATAAAATTTTGACTAAAAAAAAAAATTTTAATCTAGACTTAAGTTATAAAAATAAATTTACAAGCTAAGCTAAATACCAAACAACATATTTTTGATGAGTATAGTCTAAGAAAGGTTCAATCAGATAGCGATGTCCAATACTAACTTTCAGTACTTAAACTTTCACACTTAGGAATTTTTTGAATTCCTTTGATTGTTTGTCGTGACATACCCACTTAGCCGATTGTTGGTATTTTACCCTGTTAAACATTCTACATTTCGGAATATCCCTTGGCCTTTTTATTTATCAGGAAATTATCTTACGTGACTCAGACATAGACATACTTTTATGATCAAGGCACACAGACAAAAATTCTAACTTGTTGGTATTTGCAAACTTTCTTTAAAAGACAAACATCGGACACAGGTCTGTATTCTCATACAACAAAGTGTCTTAGTTCGACTTAAGGTTTATTTTTAAAGTTAGCAGATAGCGGTGACAGGTCTGTACTGACGTACAACAAAGCGACATGTCTGCTAACCCGAATCTAAACAGAGACAACAGGTCTGTACTTACGTACAACAGAGTTGCATGTTTTCGACTCTCAGTTTTACACGATATTTCTATTCTTTCCATTTTCAGATGTATTTGATGTTGCCATACATCCCCAGAAAGTTTGCATACCTCATTTAGACTTAAAGTTTGTATGTCTTGTACATAAAAATTAAGACCGATTGGTCATACATCTAGGTTAGTGACACGCTTGACTTTTTCTAGAATATTTTATTAGCCTTGAGATTCCCTATATGTATTATGCCTACCAACACATCAACTAAATAAAGTATAACACTTAGGATTTAGTTGCGTTATGTGTGAAAGCCTAAACACTTAGAGTCTGTAACGACGGTGCTAATTTTCGTCACTTTGAACCTATGTATCTAAGACTTAACTCCTTTTCTGATATTCTCTTTTTTTGTATTTTTGTAATTTTCTCTCTTTTTTCTTTTGTTTTTCTTAGCAAAACGCATTAAACTAAGCTAATCTACTAACTTACTAAAAATAGAAACTTACTAAAAATAGAAACTTTCCTAAATTAGAAACTTTCCTAAATTAGCAGACTACTGTAAAAAGAAAGAAATATAACAACTATAAAAGGAAATAAAATACTACTAAGGTCAATTTACTCTGGGTTGCGCATTCCATTAAGTTGAATTAAATACTCAAATCGTGACTTATCAAACGCTTTGGTAAATAAATCAGCATTATTATCTTCAGTTGCCACCTTTACTAGTTTGATTAAGTTCTTTTCAGCACAATCACGAATAAAATGATGTCTTATGTCTATGTGCTTTGTTTTACTGTGTTTAACTGGATTATTTGTTATAGCAATTGTAGATTGATTGTCTATCCTAATTGGAGTTTGAGTATAAGCCAAACCGTAATCTCGCAATTGTTGTTGTATCCACAAAACCTGTGAACAGCAACTACCAGCAACAACATACTCGGCCTCGCACGTTGACACGGCTACCGATGTTTGTTTCTTGCATTGCCAGGACACCAATCTCCCTCCTAGGAACTGACAACCTCCAGTTGTAGATTTGCGCGTCAAGCTGCATCCTCCGTAGTCAGAATCCGTGAACGCCTCCAACTCTAGATCTCCCTCCGCGTGATACCAAAGTCCCAGCTTCGGTTTCGACTTGAGGTATCGTAGAATCCGCTTCACAGCTTTCATATGCATCTCTTTCGGATTTGCTTGAAACCTAGCACAAATACACACAGCAAACATTATGTCAGGTCTTGAAGCAGTTAAATACATAAGTGACCCAATCATGGCCCGATATAAAGTCGGATCCACATCGGAATCACTTTCAGTACCCGGCCCGAGATTGTGATTCACTTGAATCGGCGTGCTGAAATGGGCAGTCAATTTAGTTCCCTCCATCCCAAACCGTTCTAATATGTCATAGACATACTTAGTTTGATGGATAAACCTCCCTTCCTTCTTTTGGTCAACTTGTAACCCTAAAAAGAAATTCAACTCTCCCATAGCACTCATCTCGAACTTAGACTTCATAACCTTCTCGAAATCTTTGCACATCTGTTCGTCTGATGATCCAAAAATGATATCATCGACGTACACTTGCACCAAGATAAAGTGATCTCCTTTTCTCTTCACAAAAAGAGTACTATCTATCCTACCCCTCTCAAAGCCATTTTCTAAAAGATGGTTGGATAGAGTCTCATACCATGCCCTAGGTGCCTGATGTAATCCATAAAGAGCCTTATCTAATCGATATACTCTATCAGGATATTTAGGATCTGTAAACCCGGGCGGCTGTTCTACATACACCAACTCCTTCACTTTCCCATACAGGAAAGCACTCTTAACATCTAACTGATATACCTTAAATCCCTTGAAGGAGGCAAAAGCTAAAAACAACCTAATTGCTTCTAACCTTGTTACTGGTGCAAATACTTCGTTGTAATCGATTCCCTCCTCTTGGTTGAAACCCTTTACAACTAATCTCGCCTTGTTGCGCGTGACTATACCCCGATCGTCTCTCTTGCACTTAAAAACCCATTTGGTTCCTATTGCTATCTCCCCTCGAGGTAACGGAACTAACTCCCACACTTCTAGTTTCCTAAATTGTGAAAGTTCTTCCTGCATCGCTTCAACCCAGGAGTTGTCCTTAAGTGCCATTTGCACATTTTTGGGCTCTACTTGCGATATGAAACACGAATATAGACATGTATGATATGCCTCGGAGTCGTTTATCATCGACAACAACACAGTGTTGTTATTTACACTACTCCGAGTCCTCACACCCTCGTTAGGATTTCCTATGATGCTATCTATAGGATGGTTTTTGTTAATCCTAGAGGTCTCTATTTCGTCTACCCTTAGATTATCTCCTAAGTTGGATCCTATTTCACCTAAAGGGGGAACAGGCTCAGCTTCCACATTCTCTTCCTCACAGACGTTTTCCTCAGAGGCAGAACTTGAAGGTTGAGTCTGATTCTCAGTGTTAGGTTCTTCTGGATTAGCAACTTCTGGAGACCCATCTACAGTCGCAGTAAGCTCGGACGTAGATTCGAACGTGGTCCTTGGAAAAATATGGCCATCGTCATTTAGGTGCAACGTCGCCATGTCTTTATCGATTGTACCTGCAGTATCATCCAAAGGAATGTTAAATGACTCAAATAACTTATCATAGTCAAAAATCCATTCCGGACCAGTTTGGGGTTCATGTGTATAACTTGTGACTTCAATATTATACACAATCTCCACAGTACCACTCTTTTTGTTAAAAACCCGTTTGTTTGGTGAGTTTGGCACATAACCTAGGAAATATCCTTCGTCAGCCTTTTCACCAAACTTCGGTTGATGTTTTGTTCTTAAAAGTGTGCATGGTACTCCAAACGGTTCGAATCCAGTTAAGTTAGGTGGCCGTTTATTCAAAATTTCATAACATGTTTTGTTCAATGATTTGACTGTAAGAACTCTATTTAAAATATGGCACGCGGTATTCACTGCCTCCCCCCAAAACATGGTAGGAAGCTTTGAATCCGAAAGCATGGTCCTTGCAGCCTCAATCAAAGTTCTGTTTTTACGTTCGGCCACCCCATTCTGTTGAGGTTCATATGGTGCACTGAATTGATGCACGATGCCCTTTGATAGGCAATATACACCAGTTACAGAATTTTTAAATTCAGTCCCATTATCACTACGAATATGTTTAACCCTTGTTCCGTAGGAATTCTCCACTTGGTCTAAGAACCCGATGAGCTTTGTAGCCGTCTCGTCCTTCGTACCTAAAAAGAAAACCCAAGAAAACCGTGAGTAATCGTCAGTGATAACTAAGCAAAACCAACTACCTCCTATAATCCTTTTGTTGATAGGGCCGAAAAGGTCCATATGCAACAAATCGAATGTCGAGGTTATGGAGTTCAGCTTCTTGGACTTGTGTGTCTTTTTATGTTGCTTGCCCTTCATGCACGGTAGACACTTGTCTTCAAACTGAAAGCTCTTCAGAGGCACACTTTGCACCAAACCATTCTTCGTTATGTAGTTCATTTTCCTTAGGTGCAAGTGAGCCATGCGTCTGTGCCACAAAACCGATTCCGTCTCCGAAGCTTTTGATAGTAAGCAGATCGGACCCATCGAATTATCTGGCTTGTTCATGTCGAGCATGTACAAGTCATTCTTCCTTGGAGCCCGCATCAATATCCAATCTTCAGGTATCTTTAATCCCGGCTTTAGCACTAACGCCTCAGTGTCAGTAAATAACACCGAGTTCTTCTTATCACAGATTTGAGATACACTAATGAGATTATGAACCAGTTTATCAACGTGATAAACTTGATCCAATGTAATCGTCCCATTAGTGACTTCTCCAGTTCCAGTGATATTTTCTCTTTTGTTGCCCGCGAATGATACAAATCCCCTATTACCCCCCTTGAAGTCTGTGAGAAGACTTCTTTCCCCCGTCATATGCCTGGAGCAACCACTGTCGACGAACCACTTGTTGTTTGGACCGGTAGTTATCTCCTGCACATGAAAGAAAATAGGTTAGTTATCACGGGGAACCCAAGCCATGACTGACTTGGTAATACCATTCTCGTCCACATACGTGAACTCTTTGAAATACCCATCTCGCCTTTCAGGTGACTTGGGCCTTTAAACTGAATTCTGTTGTGGTGCTGAGTGATTTAGATTCACTCTTTGCCTTTGAGTAGGCATTTGTTGTGGTGCTCTAGAATAAGTCTTATTATATTGCATTTCAGACTGTGATCCCTGAGCTTTTACCGGAACATATTGTCTAACAGGAGTATGTGACCTAACTGGAGTGTGTGACCTGCTAGGTGTTGTGCTCCTATAGACTTGTTGAGGTGCTGACCTAGATTGATTAAAGACTCGATTCGGTGAATTTGTCCTAACCACTTCTTTTGGTCCAACCTTAACCGGTGTTTGTTTTACAACAGGTTTTGGTGCGACCTGCACAGTTTTCTCGGTACTCTGAGAACTACTAGTGCTCGCCACACTTGGTGAGGGCTTAACAGGTGTTGGATTCACTGTCTTAGGGGTAAGATCTGCTTTCCTATTTGGACAGTGAGAAGCAACATGCCCTTTCTCATGACATCTAAAGCAAGACATCTTATCCATGGACTTTTTGGTTGGTCCCTTAGATCTAGGTGTCTCACTGGTGTCTATTGCCTTTGGTACATCTACAGTGTCTGTCTCTTCGACCTGGTCAGCCCATGAAATTTTCTGTTTTCCTGCAGGTGTTTCACTGGAGGAAGACACAAATTTCACTTTCTTGACCTTGACAGTAGAGTCAGTCACCTTAGGTGTATTTTCAACTGTTGGCTCAGGTGTCGGTTCAGGTAGGTCCTCTAAGTCTACTGAGTTGTCAGTTTTCTCCTGAGGCTGAGGCACATAGTTTGCATTGAAAGGTGGAGGAATTTCGTGAAAACCTAGACCTACAGGCTTCTTAGACTGTCTTTGGCCATCTAAGACTTTCCCTAGGTTTAGGCTCGAATTCCTAAACTTTTCCAGCTTGCTATTTGCCTCTGCTACCTTAACTTTGGTCTCGGCTAGCTCTATGTCCTTGTCTTTCAGACTTTTGGTCAAGGCTTCTACGTGCTCATACATAAGCTCTATCCTAACACACTGCTCACTCAGTTTGTCTTTTAGAACGATTACGTCTTGAGCATCAGCCTTAAGCTTTTCTTTTAAATCTTGTTTTATATCATTTAGGCTAGCATTTTCTATTTTTAAGTTTTCATTTTGAGCAGCTATGGTCTTATGTGAGTCTAGGACTAGATTTAACCTATCATTAGAACTAACACATAAAGCACATAAATCACAAAATAGAGAATAAGAAAGACTAACCTTTGAGTTGTCAGATTCCACGTTGGCCATCTGAGCAGCAAACTCCAGCACGGTCTGATCATTCGCTTTCTCTACCCACATCGGACTGCTGTCCCTTGTGGTCTGCTCGTCTTCTTCACAACCATTTTCCGTAACTTCAGCCATGAAAGCTCTAGCATTGGACTCCGGATGTGAACTCCAGTCATAGGAACCATCTAGCTGTCTGTCAGAAGTGACATTGATATCAGACCCGCTAGATTGGCCTGACCAGATGAGGAACTCGGAAGGTATCTCTGTTGGGACTGACTTTGGTACTGTCCTTGATGCTGACTCTGCCCCTGGTATGTCTCTACCTTCGGTCTTTGACACTCCCTGGCGAAGTGTCCCAATCCCTGACAGTTATAGCATTTCACCTTGGACTTATCAAATCCGATCCCTTTGTTATTAATCTGTAGATTTCTTCCAGTTCTCTTTATGAATCTCTTAACCCGTTGGGTTACCATGGCCAGTTGCCATTTCAGATCCATTTCCTCTAAGTCATCAGGGTCGACTTGATCGTAATCTTCATCCCAAAGAGCCGGATCATTGATCTTCCCTTGAACGCAATTTCCGTATGCGGCCACAAACGAAGCAAGTAGATTCAGATGCTCTTCCGCTGACTTTGCGCTCATAGGCATCTTCGAATAGCTCTGACTGGTCGATGCCTGTTGAACTTGAGGTTGCGGTTCTTCCGATCTTCCT
This sequence comes from Centrapalus pauciflorus, assembly GCA_020465985.1. Taxonomy (NCBI): domain Eukaryota; kingdom Viridiplantae; phylum Streptophyta; class Magnoliopsida; order Asterales; family Asteraceae; genus Centrapalus; species Centrapalus pauciflorus. The sequence goes on along the minus strand of JAANYP010002201.1, from coordinate 570,623 downwards.
AACCCTAAGAACGCGCGATTCAGTGAGTCGTCGGACTCTGGTGGCGATGACGTTTCTCCGGTGAAAAACGCTGTAGCATTCTTCTGATCAGCTGTCACTGATGATTTTGATGTCTTTCCAAAATACATAGCCGGATTTTGGACTTGCTCGTAATCAGTCTCAGCTTTAATCATCTCGAAGTGATATGCCCTCAACGTTCCCACGATGTCATCCAGTGATTGAGCATAGTATTTATCTTCATTCAGCTTAATCATTGCCACGTACATAGCCCATTTGGCTGGTAGGGCATCAAGAAGCTTGTTGTTCTTGTCACTGTCCGAGTAATCAATGCCATGACTTTCAAGCTCTGTTATCAGATGATAGAATCGTGTGATAATATCATCCAACTGTTCATCCTTAAGAGCCTTGAAAATTGCAAACTGTTGGGTCAACAGCTCTGTACGCTTTCTACGTACCCGTGGATTACCCTCACACCTTTTCTGGAGAGACTCCCAAAGTTCTTTCGACGTCCTTTGAGTCCGAAATGTGTGCAAGATATCTTGAGGTAACGCCATACGGATAATGGAGAAAGCCTTGTTTTCAGCTTCAAATAGTTTCTTGTCATCCTCTTTCATCATCTGGTATGACAGAACCTTTTGACGGCCTTCAACCTCAGAAACTGGTGGAATGTACCCTTCATCAATGCACACCCACATGCGCATATCGTTGAATCGTACAAAATCCGTAAATCTGTCCTTCCACCAGTAATAATCCTCAACTTTCATCAGCTTAGGTGGTGCATTGGCCTTCCCAACTTCGTGATCCATCTCAAGGAATTTCTGAAGGTTTGACATCTTTTCTGAAACAAATTGAATTTAGACTTAATTAATTTAATTCGAAACTAATGTGAATTAACTCTTTCGAATCTAGATAGATTCGAATGTAATTAGATTCCAATTTATTTGGGATTAAATTCGATTAAGTATTTTAATTCAATTAGATTCGAAATATGTCAGATTCGAACAATTCCTTAGATTCGAAGATATGTCAGATTCGAAGGACCCCTTAGACTCGAAGACCCTTAGAATCGAAGGCACAACAGAATCGAAATTCAGCAGAATCGAAGCAAAGACTCGAAACAGTAACAAACTCGAAACAAACTCGAAACAATATAGACTCGAGATCCAATTCGAATGTAGTAACAGATTCGAAACACCACAGACTCGAAACTGACTGAAATTGACTCGAAAGGAGCGTATTTTGGTTAGACTCGAAAATAAAGTAAAACCCTAATTACCCCTATAGATTCGAGCGCCGCAAACTCGAAAAACGGCTAACACTTTGATTTTTTTGACGTTTTACAGATTAAATCACTATTTTTCAAAGGAAAAATAATGATTTCGACCAAAAATGTGAAAAACCACAAAGTGTTTCCCGAATATGAATTTGCTAAGCTCAAAAACACGTTTTTGAGAGAAAAACCGTCCAACTAGCGTCAAGAAACCTAGAATGTATCTGATGAACACGAAGAACACCACGAACACTCCGTAGTCTCTGATACCACTTGTAAGGTCTACCACTGCAAGATCTATCTAGACGCGGATCCGTTAACGAGTGCGGAATCCTCGTTGACGGTTAGACGGACAACTCTCAACCAACGGAAACACGGAGACTATTAGACGCTGAACGAACGACACACGAACGATCCTACGTACTAATTCTCTCCGAAACGGGACTCACCTAGCTGATAAACTCGAGATCGCCTATTGCTTAATTCCTCACGAATTCTGCAAAAAGTCTGCTAATCATTCGAGTCTATCCCTAATTATAGACCCTGATTCGAGTTTGTTGTGGGCCAACCTCGAATCTGGCCTAAGGCCCATTCGAATCTGTCCATCTGACAGATTCGAATCTAACCTATATTCGAATCTATGGACTCATTCGAATCTATCTCAGATTCGAATGTATCCCCTTAAGAAATTCGAATCTAGCCTTTTACACTTAAACACTTAAGTGATGAAACTTATAATATTACCTTATGATTGATTTTACCTTTGAGTTTTATGTTTGAACTTCTTGTAATACGTTACATCAAGTTCAAACATACAAACACTGATAAACATCAATCATATATAATATATATATACCAAACATATGCAAAATCACAATGTAAGACAACTTAGACTGCTATCGTCACACGGGATGTACCAACATTGAATTTCGGCCGGAGTCCGAATTCAGATGGGTCCGAAACAGTGGGATCCGAACTTACATATGGACCGAACTATGATGTAGTCCGAATTTGGGTTAGGGTCCGAATTCGGCTCTGGATCCGAATTTTGGGGCATCTATTATAAAACTTATAAAATTTAGTTTTATGAAATTAAACAACTATTGACATGATGTTGTGGTACAACTGACTTAATAGGTCCCTTGTGGTGTTGTTTAACCCACAATGGGGTACTTTGTGGATCCCGTTGAAAGCCCGAGGAGAAATAAAATTAACTGAAAATAACTAACACACCCACAGTGAGTACATACGATTTCGCATGTCTAGATCTGTTTTATGTTAGCTATTTCCTGCTGAGACATGTTGTTTCACAATTCATTTGGAATTCCCTAACTTGCGTAGACTTAGATGCACATTGTTGCTTGTTGCATGTCCGTTCCTTTGTTGTGCATCTTTTGATGGACTGGCGGGTCGCATCTGTATTCCGATGTTACTACGCTATATGACCCGGAGCTGATCCCTCCAAGGTTCTGGTAGGTAGTAAGTCATCCCTGATGTTATGTCTGTCTCGGATGCTTGGTTTAATGCCGAGCTTTGGGCTCGAAGGAGCTGCGGCTCTTGTTCCGTACTTGGTGTACGAAGAGAGTGTATGACGTTCTTCGTCGGTGTTACTATTGGTGGCTTCATAAAGATTTATAGATTGCGTAAATTTGTGTATTCACTAAGCTTTGCTTACCCCTCAGTTGTTCAATTTTTACAGGAAAATGAAATTCTGCTGCGGGACGTTCTAGCAAGGTCATCTATTGAAGTTTTTGAAGATATCTACTACTCATTTTGGTAACTGAATCATGGGATTATTGTTGTAATATACATTTGGGATGTTGTAATAACTTTTGAGTATGTAGACTTAGTTTTGAAACCTTGTAGCACCGTAGGGTGTTTAATACATTTGTATTATTTTTATTTATGTACTTTAATGCTTCCGCAATTTAATTAAGTATTTAGATCATTATGTAATCATGTCTTTGGTAATTAATCCTGGGTGTATTGTAATGGTGGTTATTGTGGCAAGGGTGTCACAGCGAATGGTATCAAAGCAGTAGTTTGAGATTTAAGTGTCCGTGAGGTCTTGGTCTCAAACATTAAGTGATGATATGTAGTGGTTTAAGTAATGATCTGAACTAAGATAGGCTACGATCTAGTAATCAAAGGAGATTGACTTTCATATGGGACAATGGGTGGTGTCTTTTAATAAATGACATGTTACTAAACAAGTTGTGTGTTTTATATTTCAGAACATGTCTGGAGGAATGACACCCGAAGAAACAAGAGAAATGATGCTAGCCATGATGGCTGAGCAAAATAAGATGATTCAAGACCAGTTTCGGGCTCGAGATGAGGCAGAAGCTAAGAGCAGGGAAGACAAGAGAAAGAACAATGAAAAAGAGGACAAATATGATAAACAAGATGCCAACACTGGGTCATCTAACAAGCCCAAAGGTTGTTGGTTCAAGATTTCAAAGGAAATGGGGTCGTGGAGTTTAATGGACTAGGAGATGCTATTGCTGCACTTGAATGGATAACGGTAACCGAGTGGACACTCCGAATCAGCGATTGTGCTGAGAAGGACATGATCCGGTTTGTTACAGCTATGTTCACCAAAAACGCGGTTATGTGGTGGAATTCCATTATTAACGCCTTAACCTTGGAGAAATTTTATCTAATGACTTGGGCTAAGTTCGTGACATTGATGCAGTGGACTAAGACTGTGTCCCAATATGCTATGGAATTCACGAGGCTGAGTTTGTTTGCGCCTCATCAAGTTGATACTGAAGAGAGGAAAGTGACAAGATTCGAGGTTGGTTTGGACTTGGAAATTAGAAGGGTTATGAGTAATGTCCGCTACCCCACTTTTGCTGGCCTGTTGGAAGCTGCCAGAAATGTGGAACAGATTCTGCTTATGACGGGATACACCATTGGATCTACCGCCGCTGCTACTAACCCAACATAGCCATCACCGCCTAAGCGCCAACGTGAAGGGGGATATTCTGGTTCTGCTCGTTCATCGCAGTATTCACCACAGGAATCTTATCGTCGATCATCTCGGTCTTTTGGTCGTGCTCGTGCGTACTCCATCAACACAGAACCGCGGTATTGTAATAAGTGTCACTTGGAACACTTCAGCAAGTGCACTAATGGACACGCCTGTTTTTGCTGTTGGGAATTCGGTCTTTTTCAGAATGAGTGCCCAAGGAAAGCTGACGCCTGCCATAAGTGTCGTGTATGGCGGCATTACAGTAGGAATTGCAGAGACAATGATACAGCTGCTGCTACTCCAACAACAACACGATCGTCTGGAGGATCAAGTGGTGGTTCAGTCAACCGCCGGAGCCAGCCACAAAGGGCACCAGCTCGTGCTTTTCAGATAACCGCGGAGGAGGCCAAGGAAAACCCGGAGGTGGTTATGGATATGTTTATTGTTAATTCTATTCCAGCACGAGTTCTATTTGATTCAGGTGCCAACCGGTCTTTTGTATCTACTGTTTTTGCACAACAACTATAAATTCCACTGTCTAAACTATCTGTTGTACTAGATATTGAAACTGATAGTAACACTCTAGTCAAAGTAGACCACATATACCGTAACTGCACTTTAGTGATTGAAGATGTAGTCTTCAATTTGGACCTGATTCCGATAGAGTTCAGTGAGTTTGACGTGATTGTTGGAATGGACTGGTTGATTGAAAATGAAGCTCATATAGTCTACAAGAAGCATATGTTAAAGATAACTACTCCGGAGGGGCGTGAGATCTGTATATATGGGGATAGGAGAACTAGGGATCTGTGTGAATTCAGATTCCATGCAATTCAATCAACATTTAACACAAACATATGAACAATTAACATAATCACAATCAGTCGAATGCTTAGATTGAGTAGAAGAGAATTTTATATTGATAGTTTCTTGCTTGACAATCTAATGTTCCTCATGCAATCATCCGTATCCAATTTCTATATTACGATGTATTATGACAACTTACTATTTATACTCAAATACAACAATTGAGTATTTACAAAACACACCCTTAAACTATTACAATATATTGTTTTCAACTCTATATATAATTGTACCCAACAATCTCCCCCTTAGAGATGAAAATAATTTTCAATTAAAGTCCTGTTAAGGTTGATTCTTTTCTTGAATTTTATTCTTTTCTTGATCTCTTCTGAGTCATTAAATCTCTATCTCTGTTCTCTTCAATCTGTGAATCTTTAGATAAAATATTCTTTATTTGTCTCTCTCTGGTTTTCACATCTCTTCTTCTCTGATCTTCTTTTTTCTTGAAAGCACACTCGCCCTTGAATCATGAACGGCCTTTTGAATTTCTTCCTTTATCAACTGTCTTTGAAATGTTGTTGTAATTGTCTTTATATCTTCAATCTACTCAAACACTGTCTCTGAAATTCAGCTTTTCTTTTCTTTTCTCCCCCTCATGATGATCATAAGAATTATGAACATCATGCATAGTCTTTAGAGACATTAATGCAATGAATATACAGTAGATGAAATACAACAACAATTACAATTCATAAAAATTACACATTGATTTTCTACCCCTCAAACTGATATCCTTTCCCCCTATACTAAACAAATCTATATCACTCCCCCTCAAAAATTTCACTCCCCCTTGAATTGATACTATAACTTTTCTAAACAAAAACAAAGCTTTTCAACTTTGGGGAAAATGAAACACAATCATTTTGTGAGATAACGAGTCCAGGACCACATAGGATTCCTGTTTGCACATTAGACAATATCTATGTGACCTACTTTCAGTGCTGGCGTGATGTTAACACTGGTAGGATTTCCAAATAGTCATCGTGAAATCCTTTATCATGAAAGAATCACTCTTATTTGTTCCGGCTTAGTCACTTTGGACTAGCAGTTTATAGTCACGCAGACTGTCAGACTCGATGTGTCCTAAAAGTGTATATAATCAGCTCTAGACACAATGTGCATCAAATGAAATTGGAGACCGGAGCAACTGTCTGCCTTGTTTCAATATCAATAATATCCAAATGATATATCGATAGAAATGTGCTATATCTCCATGATTATTGAAACAGAAATCTTTGAGAGATAACTGAGTAGTTGGTGGGGTTAATTGCATGCGTCACTGGGTCCATGACGTCTTTTTCAATATCAAGTCACCTAGGGCTTGATAGATTATGTGGATTACCTAGCTGACACAGTGTAGGTAGGATTATCTTTTCTTCAAATCCTTTTTCAACCCTCAGATCTCAGCAGTTTTCAACTAAGCTCCCTCCGGCTCACTGTTGAGAAATAAATTCAGTCAGCTTAATAACAAAGGCATGATCTGATGCACCACCATCTCCTTTCAATATATCCCTCTCATTTACATTTTACCTCTGCACGACCCTGTTAGTATCCCATGATAACTGACACTTCTCAACTAATAGACCTAAAGAACCCTCACCCACACAAACTATAGATGGTTTGCTTCTTGGGTAGGTTTTCCGGTTCTGTTTAGACCATAGAAGCGATATTTATGCCTATCACTCAGATTGGTGCATAATCGGAGTCAGCAGAAACAACCTTAAGCGTTTCAGCTCATGGGATACCAAGAAATTCAGCTCATTTGATATTGGAGATGATAATCAGAATAAATTTTGTGAATGATAATTTGGGAGATAGTAGAATGAAATGGAAAATCTGATAGATGATATGAAAAGAATCAGATTTTCTTGAATGAATTAGCACAAGGGAGATAACGGGAGAATCAACTATGAATTGGAAGATTTACAACAAAGAGAATCTCTGAAGAAATAAGAATAAGAAAATCAAAGAAATTAGATCAGTTAATCTCAATGATAGATTCAGAAATTCATAAAAATTTTCTTTTCAGCTCAAAAACTCTTTTTATGTTTGTATCAAATATTTTTGTGAAAAATCACACACAGTTTTGAAGAATGTCATCGTCAAAGTGCGTCTGAAACTCCCCCTGGAAATAAGTACAAACAGTTAGTCAACATATAGAAATTAATCAGGAGCAAAAAATTGTAAAAATAAAACTCCCTCTATTACAATTCAGCATCGGAGTTGAATTCATGGCAGGAATTCCAATAAGATTTGTCTTTCAGATTGGGGTTCTAATTTGAAGTGATTAGAAGCCATTTGTCGCAGAAGCTCGGGTTTCTGTTTGAAGTAACTGAAAGCCTGTATATTTGGTTCTGTACTGAGAAGCACAAATGAAGATAGGGTTTTAGTCTGAAATAACTAAAAACCTTTACCTTTGAAGTCCGGGTTCTAGTCTGAATTAACTAGAAACCAATTTGAGTTGAACGACGGATCTTGATCTGAATTAATCAAGAGCCTATTTTGAATTGAAGAACGGGTTCTTATCTTAAATGATAAGAAACCTACAACCTGCAAAATTCAAGATGTCTTTAGTATCCAAACAGATTTGGATCCAGACTTGTTAGCGCTCTTGGGTACCTATTTCAAAATGGGTTTTGGTACCCATTGGTACTTTGGTTTAGGTACCCATTGCAGATTATAACTATTAGCTTCTCTTTCAAAAGCAGAAAACAAATTTCTTTGAGTATGAGAAAATTGGATATCTGAATTTCTAAAGAAACTTGAATTTGAATGATCAGACTTTTGCGAACTCTTCTTTTTGAAAAACTGTCCGGTTCTTGCCTGTTTCTGATAATACTTGGTATTTTTCTGTGAAAATGTTTTCTGATTAGAATGACCAGTATTTTCAGAAACTTTAAGAAAATTTGACTTCGAAGATTCACCAGTGTGAATCTTGACCGGAAGTTGTTCAACAATTTTATCTTTGCCTCTGTGTATCTTTAACAGATACTTAAGTTTAAGATCTGAAGAAGAATCAAATTTAGAAAATTCAGCTGGATTATTTTCACTTTCTGTAGATAAATCAGATTGATCAACTTTAGATTTTGAACAAACTGAAGGATCTTTAACCTCTGATTCTTTTGAAGAAAGAAATTCATTGAATTGTTTAGAAATATGAAGCATCTGTTCTTCTAATCCTTTGATAATGACCAAATAAGAATTTCTGTCATTATCAAATGATTGGTAATCAGTTTTAAAAGATTGTTCTTTGATTAAAAACATCTTTCTTTCATCTTCAAACAATTTAGACTTACCTTTAAAATCTTGTTCTTCCAGTAAGAACTCATGTCTTTCCTTCACAATTGAATCCTTAGTTAAAGACAAGTCGTTTTCAAGAGTAAAAATTATTCACATTTGTTTAAAACACAACTTTGATCAGTATGATTTGTCTTGGAAAGTAATTCTTCAAGATCTTTAACTTTCTTGTAAACATCAGATCTTTCAGGCAAAAGATATTTTAGTTAAGTTGCATTCTGAAAATTTGCTCGTTTCGAATCGTCATGTTCTTTTGATAACTCAGATATTTTCAATTTAAGAGCAGTACTCTCAGAATTTTATTTGACTTTAAGCTCTGAATTTCTTCTTTCAGAATTGATACATCACGTAAAGCTAAAGCTTTATCTGTATTTTTCTGAACAAGAATGTCGTAATTGTTCTTACGAATCTTTTCAGATTCAGTAAGTTTTTCAATTAGCTCAGACTAAGAGAATATTTTATATTCCATTATGAATTGTAGAAAAATGAACTTCCAAGATCTTTTATGGACTTATGAAAATTTGAATGAATCTTGATTGAAGAAAAATGAATCTTGAATGATTAATTTGTTAAAAATCAGCTCTGATTTGACTTTTTGACGTTGAAAATTTAGATATTCTTTAGAAAAATGCCCGTAACTATTTTCTGGAGTGGAATTGGGCCTCGAAAATTTACCCCCACTTCTAGAAATCGTAGATCTAGGTTCAAGCTTCGATTTGACGTATGGTAGGCCTTCTAACGATGTTCCAGTCAAAAGTTATGGCCAATTTAAGCAGCTAAGGTCAAACAGTCAAAAGTATGATGACACTTGAATGAATAAGACCTAAAACTCGATTAATATACAATGAAACTCGATTGATTAAGCATGAAACTCGATCAAATAAGCATGAAACTCGAGCAATTAAGCATGAAACTCGAATAACAAGGGTTCAAACTCGATCAAAGTATTGATAAAACTCGGTCAAAGCACTAATCAAACTCGAATGAACTTGAATGGACTTTGATGAAACTCGGTTGAAGTGTTATAAAACTCGGTTAAAGCTTCATAAAACTCGAATAAAGCTTCATAAAACTCGAATAAAGCTTTCATAAAACTCGAATAAAGTTTTCATAAAACACGAATAAAGCTTTAATAAAACTCGAATAAAGCATTAATAAAACTTGATTAAAGCCTTCATAAAACTCGAATAACACTAAGAATGCAGTTTTGCCCGAGATTCAACCGTTTTTGATAGATTCAAGTTAAAATCCATAAAATTTTTCAAAAAATTTCACAAATTGATATACAAATCACAACGAAGGCTCGTTTTGATAGCAGAAACAACTTTTGTGAAACAACTTTATCCAATTTTCGATTAAAAACCAAAAATCGATCAAAATACCTCAAGAACACACGCTTTTTCAAAAAATCTGAAATTTCTCAATTAGATTCTGGGTGTTTAGAGATAATATTTGATGCTTATATCATCAGATTCGCCTTTAAATTTCACACCTTCGATCCATATTCATTCCATTTCATCCACAAAATAAAAATCCACAAATGATTTTCTGAAATTTTAAAATTTCAAATGTAACAGTGTTCAAATATTTTTCAAAATTCATATTCAAATTCACTCAAATTCAGCCATATTTGGCTCTGATACCAATTGTGAATTCAGATTTCATGTAATTCAATCAACATTCAACACAAACATATGAACAATTAACACAATCACAATCAGTCGAATGCTTAGATTGAGTAGAAGAGAATTTTACATTGAGAGTTTCTTGCTTGACAATCTATTGTTCCTCATGCAAGCATCCGTATCCAATTTCTATATTACACTGTATTATGACAACTTACTATTTATACTCAAATACAACAATTGAGTATTTACAAAACACACCCTTAAACTATTATAATATATTGTTTTCAACTCTATATATAATTGTACCCAACAATCTGTGCTTGTTGACCATTGCAAAAGCTCGAAAGCTTGTTGCAAAGGGATGTGACGCCTATTTGGCATATGCTATTGATGCCAAGGCTGAAAAGAAGGCCGATGTGCCTGTTGTATCACAATTCCTGGATGTGAATCCGGAAGACTTGCCTGGCGTGCCGCTTGAGAGACAAGTAGAATTTCGTATTGATCTGGTCCCTGGAGCTGCACCGGTAGCTCGTTCTTCGTATCGCCTTGCTCCTACCGAAATGCAATATATGATGGAGCAACTTCAGGAGTTGTTGGATAAGGGTTTCATTCGACTGAGTCCATCTCCGTGGGGAGCTCCGGTACTATTTGTAAAGAAGAAATATGGCACAATGAGGATGTGCATTGATTACCGGGAGCTGAATAAGCTGATTATTAAGAACAAGTATCCGCTACCAAGAATAGATGATTTGTTTGATCAACTACGTGGGGCTAGTGTGTTCTCTAAAATCGAATTACGATCGGGGTACCATCAGTTGAAGGTACGAGAAGATGATGTGCCTAAAACAGCATTCAAAACTTGGTATGGGCATTACGAGTTTCTGGTTAACCTTTTGGGTTAACCAACGCCCCGGCTGTCTTTATGAATTTGATGAATAGAGTTTGCAGACCGATGTTAGATAAATCGGTAATAGTGTTTATTGAAGATATCTTGGTGTATTCCAAGTCTGAGGCCGAGCATGCTGTTCATCTAAAGGAGTTATTGGAACTGTTGAGAAAAGAGAAATTGTATGCCAAATTTCTCAAAGTGTGAGTTTTGGCTGCACCAAATTCAGTTTTTGGGACATGTAATATCTGGAGCTGGGATTTCCATAGATCCAGCTAAAGTTGAAGTGATAAAGAACTGGAAAATGCCTCATTCAGCTATAGAAGTCAGAAGTTTTCTGGGATTGGCGGGTTACTATAGGAGGTTTATTAAGGACTTCTCTTGAAGTTCCTTTGACTACATTAACGAAAAAGAATGCATCGTTTGTTTGGGAAACTGTGCAATAAGAGGCTTTCGAGATTTTGAAAAAGACGTTAAGTGAAGCACCGATACTTGCTCTACCGGAGGGCAATGAGGATTTTGTAGTATACACGGATGCTCCGAGGCTAGGATTGGGCACAGTGTTGATGCAGCGTGGGAATGTAATTGCTTATGCCTCTAGACACCTTAAGCAGCACGAAAAAGACTACTCCACTCATGATTTGGAGTTAACCGATCTTACATTTGCATTAAAGTTGTGAAGACACTATCTGTATGGAACTAAGTGTCAACTCTATACAGATCATAGGAGTTTGAAGTATATTTTCAGTCAGAAAGAGCTTAACATGAGACAAAGACGTTCGATGGAACTTATAAAGGATTATGACTGTGAAATCCTTTATCACCCCGGAAAGGCTAATGTAGTAGCCGATGTTTTAAGCCATAAGGCCTACTCTAAGGACTACTGCTACATGATGACATCTACGATGTTAACTTCCACGATTATTGATGATATAAAAGCTACTCATGTTGAAGCTTTGAAGGAAGAAAATGTTGTTGCTGAGGATATTCGAGTACAGAAGAAGATAATGGAAACAAGTGAGTCGGGACTGAAAGTTGTATATGAAAGAATTTTGAAGAATTTGGATGTCAAAGTTCGGGGGTATGAGGAAAGTGATTATGTGTTAGTGCATCCTATGTGACGATAGCAGTCTAAGTGTAGATGATATTCTGTATTAGTCTAAATGTTCGTAATTGCATATTAATACATGTTTGATATATGTTCGTTATATGTTTGATATACGTTTGATATACGTTTGATATTGATTGTATATATGTTTGAACTTGGTTGTAATTTATGTGTTACAATAAGTTCAAACATAAGTGCAAACGTAAGTTCTAGCACAAGTTCAAAGACAAGTTCTAGAATAAGTTCAAAGGCCTGATACGAACTTATGGTGGACAAGTTCGTGGGCTTGGGCCTTCTCGAACTTGTCCAAGGCAAGTTTGAATCTAAGCCTTATAATTAAGGGTTAATCAGATTTGATTAATAACTTTTGCAGAATTAAGGCTAAGGGCAATTACGAACATACAGGGACGATTTTGTGTGTTTTAGAGAGAATCACGTGTCGGGCGTTCTAGTTTGCATCTATCATCGTGTGTGTCTCCGTGTTTCGTGTGCGTGATCATAATTTATTTCCTTTTATAGTAAGTTAGTAGGTTAATTTATTAACATATCTTAAAAATGAAAAACAAAAGAAAAAAGAGAGAAAACCATAAAAAGTTCAAAAAAAGAGAATAATAGAAAATTGAGTTAAGTTTTAGAGACATAGGTTCAAAGTGACGAAGATTAGCACAGTCGATACAATCTTTAAGTGTTAAACTTTCACACATAATGCACCTTAAACTTTAGGTGATATATACTTTCCTGTTAGATGTGTTGGTAGGCATAATACACAAAAGAAATCTCTTGAGCTAATAAAATATTCAAGAAAAAGTCATATGTGTAACTAACTTAGATGTATGACCAAATGATCTTAATTTCTATGTTAGAGACATACAGACAATGATTCTAAATGAGTTATGCAAATTTTCTGGGGGATGTATAGCAACATCAAATACATCTTAAAGAAAAGAAAAGACAAGAAATTTTTGATAAAGAAAAGGGAGTCAAAACAAGTCGCTTTGTTGTACGTAACTACAGACCTGTCACCGCTGTCTTGCTAACTTTAAATAAACTATAAGACAAACTAAGACACTCTGTTGTATGTAAATACAGAACTGTGTCCGATGTTTTCCTTTTAAAGAAAATTTGCAATACCGAAAAGTTATAATCATTGTGTGTCTGCCTTGATCATAGAAGTATGTCTAAGAATGGGGACACGTAAGGTAATTTCTTGATAAATAAAAAGGGCAAGGGATATTCCAAAGTGTAAAATGTTTAAAGAGAAAATCATACCGACAATCGAATTGGAATGTATATCACGACATACAATCAAAGGAATCAAAAATTCCTAAGTGTGAAAATGTAATACTGAAAGTGCGTTTGACATAGCTATCTGATTGAACCTTCTTTGACTTTCTCGCAAAAATATTCTGTTAGTTTAGGTCGTAAAATTTGTAAAAGTATTTTTGAGTAGCTTAAGTTTAAATTTTATTCAAACTTTAATTTATTTTACTTTTAATTTATTTTATTTTATTCTAAGTAGGAAAAAGGTCAAGGTTACTAGGATGCATCTTTGGTTGAATAAACAACTATTGCATGAAAATCTGTTGCTTGGTGTGAATGATCTTGCAAGGTTTGTAAAATTCCGTTACACGAAAAAGTTGAAAAAGTTGAATTTTATTCAAAAAATTTCAAAATTTTCACTTAAGTTCGAAATTTAGACAAATTAGAACTTAACTTCGAATTTGTCAGGAAGTTCGAACTTATGGTAAGTTCGAAGGTAGTTGGTATAAATAGGTCAACAGTACTTCATTTAAGACACCTACCCTCGAATTTCTTCATGCGAACTTGTGCTCCGGCGATCTCGAACTTGCCGTCATTCGAATTTCTTCCTATTCCTCGAATTTTTGCTTTCATTTCTCGAACATACACATATACTTAGGTATAGTAACCATTATTATACAAAGTATGTGTAGTTTAGAACATTATTATGACAAAAGTCGAGTTTATTTGATGTTTATTTGAGTTGAAACTATGTGGTTTAAAATCACAAGTTTTAACAGATAAAAGTTCAAATAAATCATATATAACTTCGATTAGAACCCAATAGAACTAGATTATACTGTTATTTAAGTCAAATGAGGTTGAAATCTTGGTTTTTAGTTTGGAAGTGACCGACTTCAAACTTGTTCTTACGGTTCGAACTTTTCAGAAAGTTCGAACTTGTTGAAATATTTACAAGTTCGAAGTCAGTCAAGTTCGAACATATTCCTCGAATTTAATTAAATTCGACTGTTTTTAAAATAACTTCGAATTTGTATAAGTTTGAATGTGTTGGACTTCGAACTTATCCAAGTTCGACGTTATGCAAATTCGAAATAAACAAGTTTAATTTTATTTTTTAATTACTAATGTTGCTTGTTGTTTCTGTGTGCAAATATGGGCGATCGGGCATTTTATAATAAACATAACATGGTTATGTCCGTGGATCGTGAATTGCCTGAAGCACAGCCGTATCGTCAGATGATAGAATTCCTGACACAGTCCCGAGTCTCCTATGCTATCACTCACAATCTTCAGATTATACTGACCTATGTGCGACAGTTCTGGGAGAATCTACAAGTGGATTGCTCGGTTACACCTACTGTTCTAAGAACAAGAGTGGGTGGACAGCCAATCGTCTTTTCGGCTAATATGTTGAGACAAATGCTACAGCTGGGATCTGAGGACCAAGAAGCAGGGCCGATAGAATTTCCGTTACATAATCGGCAAGCGGCATTTTTGAGAATGGGATATGCCCAAGACATAACAAATGCTTCGTATGTGAAGAGTGGGCTGATTGGACAATGGAGGTATCTTGTGCACGTCATTATGGTATGTTTTGCACCAAAGAAGGCGGGATTTGACACGATGGTGTCTAAACTGCAATCGGCGTTAATTGCCTTGGTGTACAACCAGCGATTCAGTTTCTCTGAGATGTTTTTTTGCGGAGTTTGTCCACTAGATCACAGCTCCAATCAGAGAGAGATTTTTGATGTACCCACGTTTTGCGATGATGATCATTCGTCACTTTTTGCCCAATTTGCCACCACTTCCATATCTTAGTGGCGTGGCATTGATAGATAAAAGGATTTTTGCTGACTGCCAGACCCACAATGCGAGAAGGGCTGAGCAAGTCAGGCCGCAAGTGGCACCATTGTTCGGGGCGATTATTTAACCTGATTTTGTAGCCCCAGAAGGTGAAAATTAGACAAGTGAAGTCTCGCAGCAGCAGCCACAACAACAACAGCAACAGTAACAACAACAGCCACAACAGCGTCAAAGGCAAAGAGCTCCGGCTAGAAGAGCTCCGGTTGCCAGACCCACTCCTCGCCCCCAGCCAGCTTCAGAAGCTGCTGGGCCATTTAGTTCGGCTCCACAGTATGACGAGCGGGAGTAAAATCTGGAAGAGATTTGGGCTCAAAGAACTGCTGCCGAGCAAGACATTGCTGCAAAATTAGTTCAAGACATCTTGGAGCCTCCGGCTGAGTTCAATGATATTTTTATAGAGATTGATGAATACCAGCCATCTAAAGCTGAATTTATGGTCACAGAAGTTCAGGGTGCAGAAGAAGGAGAAAGGGTACAGACTGAGGCTGAGGGTCACGTAGAGATCGCCTCCGAGTCTGACTCCGAGTCTGGTTCTGAGGAGATAGAGGCTTCTAATCCGGCTTTCACAATTGGCAGATATGGATCGAGATTAGTGGTCAGTAGAAGGAAAATGACAAGGCCAGTAGGTCGGGATGCAGAGGCAGAAGACTCGGATTTTGAAGAAGAAGAGGAAGTTAGCTCCTCCACTTCAGCTCCTCAGACAGTGTTACCCGTTGCTACATCAACTTCAACAACAACTCCAACTACATCCGCCTCCATTCCATCAACTTCGACTTTTTACACAGACAATCAGCGGTTCACTGAGCTAAAAGGAAAAGTGGACTTCCAAACAGTCCAAATTTATCAACTGTCCACAGCTGTGAAAGAGCTGCAACAACATAATGCCAGACTTGATCAAGAGAATGCCGAATTAAGGACAACTGTGGCTGATCAACAGTCTGAGCTGAAGACGATGAAAACTCTGCTGGAGCAGTTATTGAAAAATCTGCAAGCTCAGGGGGAGAGTAGCTACAAGGAAGATCAGCTGAAAGTGAGAAGAGACGATGATGAAGGCAATGATCCAGATGCTCAAAGAGAAGGTGAGTTAGCAGATCTTTCCCAAGAGACTTCTCATCAAGTACAAATTCAGGGGGAGCCTAGTCAGTCTGGTATGGGAGAAGGAGGTGAAGGTGAAGCTTCAAGGAGTGTTGAACATGAAAAAATTGAAGCCCTGATGGATCTTGATGATGAGGATGAATTTGGTTTTGATCAAGAAGACTTGGAAGAAGGGGAATTTATTCCTGAAGGCGTGGTGGATTGAAAGTTGGATGATGAGGTTGTGGAAGATGAGGATGACGATGTAGATGAAGTAGTTATCCCAAAGCAACCTATTACCAAACAGTATATACATAATGATCCAAATGTGATAGATCTTGATGAGCTAAACTTAGCATATATCGATGAATCAGAATCTGAAATAGCTAAATAGGAACAAACAAGAGAAGAAATGATAAAGCTATGGTTCAGGAAGGAGGAGAAGAAGACAGACCTGGTAGTAAAGAGAAGAATGAGACTGCCAAGTTTAGGAAATCTCTCAGGAGGAATTCTAAGATGGTTCATTGATAGGGAACTGCAGCTATTCGTGCTTAAGAGAAGAGACGGGCTTCAGTATTTAAGGAGAACCTTGAAGGTTTTTAATACACTGCCCAAATGCGAGGTAAAGGAACTGGCCTGGAAAGAGCTGATCAACTTGGGAGACGACCCCTACGCTGAAGTTATAGCTAAAATCATCAGAAAGGAGGGGAGGTCTGGAAAGTTTGAAAGGATTAAGCCAAGGTCAGGGAAAAGAATTGAAGATGAGTCGAGAATAGATCCCCCACACTGGCAAGACTTGGGCTAGAATGGTCTACAAGCCAGTCCGATGTCTGAAAAAAGTGTCGGTGAAGTCAATGACACAGGATGTACTGAGCAACATGAAGTGGTGGTACGTGGACAATGAGATGGCTTAATCAGTGATGGAGGATCTAGATGAAAAGATTATTTTGAAAGTATACGATCCACTGCATCTGATCAACTTATCCAAGGACGACCTGAGAATGCTTCATGATCAGCCGATTTTCTTTCACGAAGGCTGGAGATCAGAAGGCAGGAAGTTCCAGAAGGTGGTTAGGGTTTGCATAGAGCAGGGATTATATGTTGGTAGTAGTTTGTATAGCTCTAGTACATAGACAAAATATATATAGTTAGAAGCTATCGTCAAGGGGGAGTCTGTTAGTGCATCCTGTGTGACGATAGCAGTCTAAGTGTAGATGATATTTTGTATTAGTCCAAATGTTCGGTATTGCATATTAATACATGTTTGATATATGTTTGATATTGATTGTATATATGTTTGAACTTGGTTGTAATTGATGTGTTACAATAAGTTCAAACATAAGTTCTAGAACAAGTTCAAAGACAAGTTCTAGAATAAGTTCTAGAATAAGTTCAAAGGCCTCATTCGAACTCATGGTGGACAAGTTCGTGGCCTTGGGCCTTCTCGAACTTGTCCAAGGCAAGTTCGAATCTGAGCCTTATAATTAAGGGTTGATCAGTTTTAATAAATAACTTTTGCAGAATTAAGGCTAAGGGCGATTATGAACATGCAGAGACGATTTTGTGTGTTCTTGGAGAGAATCACGTGTCGGGGCGTTCTAGCTTGCGTCTATCATCGTGTGTGTCTCCGTGTTTCGTGTGTGTGATCATTCCGTCAAATCGCTAACGAGGATTCCGCACTCGTTGGACGGCGTCGCGTCAAGATAGGATCCGTAGGTAGGTGACCTTACATTATTGAAGAAGCACATCAGTCAAAGTTTTCTGTACATCCCGGGAGCACAAAGATGTACAACGAACTAAAAGCAGACTTCTGGTGGCAGGGATTGAAGAAGTATATAGGACAGTATGTTGAAAGATGTCAGACTTGTCGGCTTGTGAACGCCGAACATCAGCAACCCTGTGGCAGACTGCAAGCACTTCCCATTCCAGAATGGAAGTGGGAACACATCACCATGAATTTTGTCACGAAGTTGCCGAAAACTAGGCGTCAACACGATGCTGTATGGGTGATCGTTGATAGATTAACTAAGTCAGCACATTTCATTTCCATCAGGGAAAGTTACTCATTAGAAAAGTTGGCTCAGATTTACATGGACGAGATTATCACAAGACATGGGTACCTAAGTCCATTGTATCAGATAGGGATAGTCGATTTACTTCAAATTTCTGGTCAGCATTGCAAGACGGATTGGGAACGAGAATCGCGATGAGTACAACTTACCATCCGCAAACCGATGGCCAAAGTAAAAGGACTATCCTTACTCTGGAAGATATGATGTGGTCGTGTATTTTGGATTTAGGCGGAAATTGGGACGATCATTTGCCACTGATAGAGTTCTCGTACAATAACAGTTATCACGCAACGATAAAGAAAGCACTGTTTGAGGCATTATATGGGAGAAGGTGTAGTACTCCTACGTGTTGGAGAGAAACCGGAGAAACACCGATGGCTGGGCCGGCACTGCTTCAGGAAATGAATGAGAAGATTCAGCTGGTAAGACAGAATATGAAGGCGGCCCAGGATCGACAGAAAAGCTATCATGATAGGAGGCATAAACCAATTAGTTTTGGTGTCAACGATTGGGTTTATTTGAAAGTATCACTTATGAGAGGTGTTACTCGTTTCTTGAAAAGAGGAAAGTTAGCTCCCAGATTCGTTGGACCATTTAGGATAATAGAGAAAGTGGGAAATCAGTTTTATCATTTAGAGTTGCCTGAAGAGATGTCAGGCATACATCCGGTGTTCCATGTGGGGAATCTCAGAAAATCATTTACTACTGGTAACGAGGACTGGGCTGACCACACAGAGTTGCAGATTGACGAAAGGCTTCGATACGTGGAGGAGCCGGAATGTGTTCTAGATACGAAATTGAAGAAGTTAAGGAGCAAAGAGATAGAGATGGTGCTTGTGCGTTGGAAGCATCACAAAGGAGCAAATCATACATGCGAGACAAAAGCTGATATGATTAAGAAATATCCGCAATTGTTTGAAGCCAAATAACTTCGAGGACGAAGTTTGAGCGTGGTGGAGCCCATGCTGTAACATCCTAAGAATTTAAAATGATGTAATTGAGGTTCAATAGTTTGAGTTTTTGAACTTAATATAATTAAGTTGGATTATGGAAGATAATTATGAATTTGGATTAATTATAAAAGATGGTTGCTTTATTTAGAAATTTAGAATTCCAATATTTTATTTAAGTATGATGAATTAAAATTTTATTAGTGTTGATAAAATAAAGAGGGAATCTTTATTTAAAGAAATCAGATAAGTTGAGGGGTTAAAGGTGTTAATAGCCGAAAGTTAGAAATAAAAGACTTCAAAGTCTTTCATTTCAACCATTTACTTCTCTCACTAACTCTCAAACTCTCTCTTGGCTCTCTCTCTCTAAACAATTAAAGGTCATCAAAAGTTGGAATTAAAGGCTGAAAATTGGATTCAGATTTGCTAGGGAGAAACTAAAACATCTACGACCAACGATTTAAGGTAAATATTACTTAAACTCTTCAAATTTAAGAGTTTTGGGTCGGTTTTGATGAAAACCGAATCATATATTGGGAGTTTCAAATGTTAATGCATGTAATATATTGTTACAGATTCATCTAAATCGAGTATTGTGGAAACTATGTACAAAATTTCAGCATCAGATTCAAACTATAAAGTATGATTTTGGAAAATTAGTGTGTGTTAGTGTGTGTGAGTGTTCGACGATGGTACAAAAATGGTCAAAAATGGTTTGCTTTGGTACATAAAAGTATTAATATTAGTGTTAAAAGTGTTGGAATTGATTGTATTTAAGTTGGCATAAATTATTTTAAATATTGGATAATTACAGAAATGATGGAATTAAATCTGGAAAAATGACAAACTGCACAAGCATGAACACGGACGGTCCGAATTCGGATCTTACATGAACTCGGATCTGGTCCGAACTCGGATGGGATCTGGACTTCAGATATTCAAAACAGAAAATGTTTCCAAGTGTTGAATTTCAGTCGGAGACCGAATTCGGATGGGTCCGAAATAGTGGGATCCAAAGTTATATATGGACCGAACTAGGATGTAGTCCGAATTTGGGTTAGGGTCCGAATTCGGGTTTGGGTCCGAATTCGGCTTTGGATCCGAATTTCGGGTCATCTATTATAAAACATATAAAATTTAATTTTATGAAATTAAACAACTATTGACATGATGTTGTGTTACAACTCACTTAACAGGTCCCTTGTGGTGTTGTTTAACCACAGTGGGCTACTTTGGGGATCCGGTTGAAAGCCCGAGGACAAATAAAATTAAATGAAATTAACTAACGCACCCACAGTGAGTACATACGATTTCACATGTCTATATCTGTTTTATGTTAGCTATTGTCTGCTGAGACACGTTGTTTCACAATTCATTTGAAATTCTACTAACTTGCGTAGACTTAGATGCCCAGTGTTGCTTGTTGCATGTCCGTTCCTTTGTTGTGCATCTTTCAATGGACCGGCGGGTCGCATCTGTATTCCGATGTTACTGCGCTATATGAACCGAAGCTGATCCCTCCGAGGTTCTGCTAGGCAGTAAGTCATCCCCGATGTTATGTCTGTCTCAGATGGTTGGTTTAATGTCGAGCTTTGGGCTCGAAGGAGCTGCGGCTCTTGTTCCGTACATGGTGTACGACGAGAGTATACGACGTTCGTCGTCGGTGTTACTCTTGGTGGCTTCATAAAGATTTATAGAATGCGTAAATCTGTGTATTCACTAAGCTTTGCTTACCCCTCAGTTGTTCAAATTTTACAGGAAAAGGAAAATCTGCTGCGGGACTTTCTAGCTAGGTCATCTATTGAAGTTTTTGAAGATATCTACTACTCATTTTGGTAACTGAATCATGGGATTATTGTTGTAATATACATTTGGGATGTTGTAATAACTTTTAAGTATGTAGACTTAGTTTTGAAACATTGTAGCACCGTAGGGTATTTAATACATTTGTATTATTTTTATTTATGTACTTTAATGCTTCCACAATTTAATTAAGTATTCAGATCATTATGTAATCATTTGTTTGGTAATTAATCCTGGGTTTATTGTAATGGTGGTTATTGTGGCAAGGGTGTCACAGATTTTCATAACTTTCATTTAGAATGTTATAATCCAGATTAAGTTGCATTATATCTTCTCTCAACGTTTTCTGATCTTCACCTGATTCTAATTCTTCTGAAGCTTTTAAAAAAACCATTTTTAATCCTATGTTCATGTATCTAGTATCATATAATGTTGGAGAGCACGAAATTGCTTTCGTTAGATACTTAGGATTTTCACAACCAATTCCAACTTTAGAATTATAAAAAATGTGTCTTTTGGTTGATTTAAATGGATCGATTGATAAGTTTGACGTCTCTTTAAAAAATTCATCTTTTAAAGATTTGATTTTCTCATAAAGCTTCGTTCTTTTAGCGAAAATAGAATTATATTGTACAGAATAATTGGCTGATTCTAACTCTGCTGATTTAAGTTTTTCATTTAGGTCAATAATATTGTTACTCAACTTTTTGTTCTCAGGTTGAAGATCATTGTATTTTTCTTCCAAATCAGAAACATATTTTAACGTGAATGCCTTATCTTTGGAAACTCTAACTTTAATGCATGTTCAAGTCTTAGTTTGTTTTCCAAAGAATGGGTATCCTTCTTCTCGGCTTTTAATGATTTTTCAAATCGTTTCAGCATGTAAGCCATTTGAGCTAGAGTCTGTTCAAGCTCACAGGAGTTATCTACATCTGATTCAAGATTAGAATGTACCTCAGGTGTCTCTGATTGATCTAAAGTATCTGATTCTGAACCATCATCCTCTTGAACCTTGTTGCACTCAGCTCTTCCTGTAGCCATCAACGCTACATCTTTTCTCAAATCGGATTCTGAATCTGTATCTTCTTTCTCTTCCTCTTTATTGTCTGTCATCCCGACCCAGACTTCGTCCTAGGCAATCATAGAAGATTCATTTTTGTTTAGATTCATTAAAAATTTCTGACTTTCAAGCATATGTGAGCATCCTCATTCAGAATATCCTCATCTCTAGATAGTTGGAGTCAGTGATCATCTTCCGCCATTAGGGCCTTTCCAGCTTCCTTCTGTTTGGCCAACAATGCCTTCCTAGTGTAGTAATCAGAATTTTTGACTACTAGTTGTCGGCATTCTCTTACAAAATGGCCTGGCTTTCCACAATTGTGGCATTTCTACTCGTCTTCCTTCTTAGCAGACTTCTCAGGCTTTTCAAACTTCTCAAACTTTTTCTCACTGCTTCTCCAGTCTTTTCATACTTCTCTTTCTTCTCATACTTTTTAGATCAAGTTTTGTATCGCATCTTGTTGTTTGTTGGTTTGCGATAGAATTTCTTTTGGAATGCCCTTGTCAGAAGTGCCATCTGCTTCTTCATCTGTTCTATATTTGGGTTTGCTGACGAATCAGTTGATTCAAATTCTGAAGAACTACTTATTACCACTCACTTCTCCTTCTCACTCTTATATTTATACTTTTTGTCAGCTAGGAGAGCCAACGGATCAACTGTCGCTTTTTTTAGCTTGTTTCTTTCCAAAATAACTTCCTGATAGTTGTTTAAATTTTCAAAGATCATATGGATGTCCATCTCATCTATTTCCTTGGTCTGTTGAATTATCATGGTATACTTGTCCCACTCAGGATTGAGAATATTCATATATTTGACATTAATATCCAAATTAGACTTTGTAACCCCATTTCTCTTCATCTCATTGACTTGGTTAACAAACCTTAAGTAAGTAGTCTCCAATAATTCCCCTTCCCTCGCTCTGAAATTTTCAAATGACATTAAACTGTTCCTTGCTCTGTTTGTAGCAGCTTTATCTGAGCCCCTTATCAGTTTGCACACCTCATCCCATATGGATTTGGCTGTGGTGTTGTTTGTCCAGCTGATGTATATATCATTTGGGATCGAGAGAAGCAAGTATTTCCTGGCTGTGTTATCTCCTAATTTTCTTCTTTTCTGAGCTTCTGACAGATTGGCAGTTGTAACCTCCTTAGTTCTCTCAGGTACTGGAGGGTTGCCGTTTGGTAAACTTGGAATTGTGACAAAAACTTTTGTTGGACCATCAGTCAGTGAGGTCAGCATCTCATCAGATAGATCATGAAAACTGATAAACTCGAGAAACCTCTCCCTCCATTAAACATATTCCCCTCGATACAAAATTGGAGGATTGGTCTCTGAACCCATGACTAGAGCGTCCTTTGACATGATTAATTGCTGATACTGAACTTCCAAGATCTTTTTATGGAATCCTGAGTGATTTTTGATTGAACACTAAGAACACACTGTATGAAACTCGAATTGAATGTGAACAAACTCGAATGAAGAGTATGCAAGCTCGATCTATGATGGATCAAACTTGATCAATGAAGGATCAAACTCAATCAATGAAGGATCAAACTTGAAGAATGAAGTATCAAACTCGATTGATGAAGTATCAAACTCGAATGATACTATGAGTAAACTCGAATGACTAATGAGTCAACTTGAATGAATAAAGAATGAATTCGAATGAATTATGTTTTAACTTGAAGACTTCTAATCAAACTCAAATGACCTAACTAAGTATACTCGAAAAGTGAGTAATCAAACTCTGATGACAAGTAATCAAACTTGAAGTACAATTAAGCAAACTCGAACCAAGTTTTATCAAACTCGAAAAAAATGTAAGTAAACTCGGTCAATGATTGAACAAACTAGGTCAAAGAGTGATCAAACTCGGTCAACTAATTGATCAAACTCGGTCAATACACTGATCAAACTCGATCAACACTATGTAAAACTCAATCAATATTAAGAATTTAATGTTGCCCGAGTTTTAACAGAATTTAAGAAAACCAAGTTCAAATTCACAATTTTCAACAAAAAATCCACGAATTGATCTCAAATTAATATCGAAGGTTCAGTTTTCATACGGAAACACTTTTTGTGAGAAAACTTTGTCTAATTATAGATTAAATCCCCCAAAATAGAAAAAAAAACGTGAAGAACACACTTTTTCCAAAAAATCAGTAAATTCCATATTAAACTTTGTGTGTTTGGAATTAAAAAATCTGATACTTATCTCAATGAATTTGTCTTTTAAAAATGCACCTTCGATCCAAATATCACTTCAATCCATCCACTGATTCAAAAACCCTAAGAGATTTTAAGTTTGTAAGAGTTTTCGATGAAACAGTGTTCAAAAAGTTGATTTTCAGATTCAAAAATCACAAAAATTTGGCCATATTAGGCTCTGATACCAAATGTTATTTCAATATCAACAATCAACAATATCAAATACACAATTAAGAACAACAATTAAACCACAATCGACCGAATGATTATATTCAAGATGAGAGAATTACATACACTTCTTTGAATGCACTGAAATCAATGTTGTTGACCTATCCGTACAGTTGAGAGAGTTCCGTGCAAAATAGTACCAAAACGTACAACTATAGTAATCCTATTTTCTATTTATACACAAAATAATAATTCAGTAATTACAATAAGCCACCCATGTACTTATTACATTCATAAACAAAATATTAAACCCAACCAACAATCAGCATGATATCTTTAACACCGCACCATGTTCAATTTTGAATGTTTAGAAATCCAAGAATAAATTTGAAGTTATTCTAAAACTAGTCCATAGTTGCTTCCTGTCGTTGGAACTAGGGACGAAAAAAAGACCCGTTTTACCGGAACTGGACCATTTCATTTTCAGGACGATTTCGATTCCCATAATTCCTACAATCCGAATTTGGTTCCATTGGGTTCGGTCCGGTCTGGTTTTTAATTTTTATTTGTAAAGGTCTAAAAATAACCGAAACAGGACCATTACATATTTAGGTCGGGGACTGATGTACGCTTGGCCTAACCTAATGTCATCCGTATCTAGGGGATCATAATGGTTCGAGGCTAGATTCAGTGGGAGCTGTGGTGGAAGCCTAGATAGTCAAGATAGGATTTGCACCTTCTTTTAACCAAGAAAAGATATTTTTGACCCATTGGCGATGGATACAGAAAGAAATGCATGGTCATGCTCAGACAGAACTGATGTATTCTACTCTATCTGTTACAGTTCAGTATGACATCAGGGAGTCGAGAAACATAATCCTGTTTGCTATGGTTAATATAATCCATGCCTAGTATTTACATTGAAATATCATGATGCATGAGATATAACCTAAGTTTCTTTTTGTAAGGTTGTTTCAACAAGAATGTCTGAATTGGAGTAAGAGATTTTGACATTGGTTGCTATAGTGTGTAGTCATGACCTTCTATAGGGTATGCTGGAAGTATGTTAGTGTGTAGTGTGTCAAGATAACATCACTAATACATCATGACTGATTTCATAATACACTTGAGGATCACTCTGATGAGCACAACTGAACAATGCAATCAAACTAATAAATGAATGATCAATTAGATATATTATTTATGACACGAAATGATTATTGAGATTGAATTACTTACTGGGTGATTAATTGCCAATGTATCAAAGTACAGAGGCTAAAAAAGAAATATTATATATTGTAGGGATTTAATTGTCATAGGATGATAATTAAATATGACTAAATTACATAATGGTCCATGTAGTTTATATGGAATTACGACTTTAGTCCCTGAAAAAATTTTATTATACCACAAGTCCCTAAAATCGAATAGCTGTAACATTTTGGTCCCTGAAACTAACGGCGATAAACTTTAGCCGTTAGTCTCAATGGCATTTTGTCATTTTGTTTTTTTAGGGACAATTTGTGTAATTTTCCTAATTTTTCTTAATCTTTTTTTTTTCTTTTTTCTTTATATTGTAATTTATTTTCATATATATTTTGTATTTCTTTTTTTTATCATTTTATTATCCAAATGTAACATTTTATTTCTTTTCTCCAATAAAAAATTTTCAAAATAACAACATGCTAGTTTTTTTCATCTGGAAAAAGTATATAATTAAAATGGTTTGTAGTTTCTGCATTGAAAATATTTAATCAAAAATTTTAATTCTGAATGGTTCGAACAAATCATAAATTGGAAAGGTTCGTCACTTTTTAATCAAAAAAAAAAAAATTTTGAATGCTTCTTTATTTTTTATTGAAAAAATTCAAATTGTAATGGTTTGATTTTTTTTTAAAAACCTTCTTTTAATTAAATCAGATTGATTGTTTTGTTTTTTTGAGAAAAACAAAAAATCATTATGGTTCAACTGTTTTTTATCTAAAAATCAAAATGGTTCGTCATTGTCATTTTTTTTGATCGAAAAGATAAATATCAAATTGGATCTTTTGTTTATAAAAATAAAAATTATAATGATTTATCGTGTTTTGATCAAAAATATTAATATTAAAATGGTTCATCATTTATCGGAATGTCATTTTTTTATCGTCGTTTAACTAAAATCGGAATGATTATTTTGTTTGAAAAATAAAAAATCAAAATGGTTCATCTTTTTTTATCGAAAAAATTAAAATCAGTATGGTTCGTCGTTTTTTGATCGAAAAAATTATAATCGGAATGATTAGACTTTTTTTGTTTGAAAAATCAAAATCAACACGGTTCGCATTTTTTGTTCAAAACAATCAAAAGGGTTCGTCAGTTTTGTCAAAAAAAATAAATTCCATAACGGTTCATTGCTTTTTGATCGAAAAAATCCAGATCATAATGATTCGTCACTTTTTTCCAAAAAAACTAAAATCGAAATCAGTTGAAGTCAAAATATTTAAAAAAAAAAAAGGATGAACTATTTAGATTTTAATAATTTCAACATTAAAGGACTCATTTTGTAATTTTTAATAAAAAAAATGAAAAAAATGTATATTTTGTTTCTTTTCTAAACGAAAAAAACAATGAACCACTCGTATTTTTTATATTTAAGAGGAAGAAACAATGCATCATTCAGACTATAATTTTTCTGGATAAAAAAAATCTTCAGCACGTCTTTATTTTGAGTTTTTTGGACAGAGAATGAAATAAATCATTCCGATTGTAAATTTCACGAACGGAAAAAACTACAACTAATTTTGATTTTTAATTTTTCTAAATAAAAATATAACGGTGAAATATTCATATTTTCAATAACCAATTGGAAAAAGATAACGAACCATGTCAATTTTTTCATATAATAGTCTTAAATAAATAATTGTATTACTATATAAAAAAAGTTATCACCGATAAATAAAATTAATATACAAATAGTAATAAAAAGTTAGTAACTAAAACAAAAAGAATAAAAAAATAAAATATTACATTTGGATAATTAAATGATAAAAAAAATCCAAAAAATATATTTGAAATAAATTATAATATAACGAAAACACAATAGGTAAAAGAAAAAACCATAAAAATATTAGAATATTACACATATGGTCCATGAAATATAGAAAGACAAAAATGACCTTGAGACTAACTGTTTAAGTTAACTGCCGTTAGTTTCAGGGATCAAAATGTTAGAACATTATGATTTTAAAGACTTGTGATGTAATAAAATTCTTTCAGGGATTAAAACCATAATTCATATAAACCACAGGGACTATTTGTGTAATTTAGTCATTAAATAAGCATACAATCTTTTATTTATTATGAAATATTAAACAAAAGATGCATTTATTTGAATTGGTATTATCATATAACTATTTGGATAATTAGGTGGATAATTATAAACAAATAAATAGAGATAACTATAAATAATTATCTAGTCATTTATATATTATTTACTAAAACATAAAAGGTAATATTATAATTTATAAAATTACTTATATAATTAAGGAGATAATTATATGTATAAATCAAGGTTTAAATGATAAATATAACACGATAATGTATTATATCAGGGTTTAATTATATTAAAACTAAGTAATATATGTTAGATAAACTTAAATAATTAATCTGGATCAACCATATTGCTAAATCATTAAGATAAACTATAAAAGAAATAATAGATGGATCCATTGATATCGTTTTCTTTATGTGAAAACCTAATGACGAACGAACAGGGTTGTGAGAGTCTTCCTCACCTAAAGCATTAATATTCTAGAACGAACAACAGATCTCTTGTAGATGGAGATAGGGATCTTAGGATTGCCTTAGGGTATTGGGGACCCTCACTATATATAGAATGAGAATTAGGGTTACAATTAAACCCTAAAGCTCAATAGTATTAGTTTATTAATTAATAGCCCAATAAGTCTATTAAATATAAAGCCCAATAATTTAAACATATAAGTCCATCCAAATAGAAATTCTAACAAGCTCCCACTTGGACTTATCATGTTTGAAATTATATTACAGATATCCTTAGGCGCGCGTCTGCAAGTTTATCTTTAATACTTCCGTAATCAATCTGGTCGATTACATGTGTCAGTGATGGAACCATTGTAGCTTTCATCATACTTTAGTAGTGATTAAACTACGATGATCACCATACTAACACATCCAATGACATAGATCAAGTGAGTTGCATGAAAATTGCATGAAATTTGATTGCATATTTCCAACTGGTCTAACTTTAGTCTTAAATGAGATCAGTTAATAATCCTTATTGCAATGCAACCATTGCACATAAGTGAGCTTAGAAAGAAATTAAAACCATAAACTTTATTTTGCAGAAAACTAGAACAATTCACAATAAAACATTAAGAACGACCTTCAATTAACTCCCACTGAAACAAGAGTACATCCGTAATAACACCTACATGAGCAACATGCTCACGAAAGACCGTTGGTGTTAGACCTCTGGTTAATGAGTCTGGTAGCATACTTGTTCTTATATTTATGTGAAAAATTGTTTATCCTGAACTCACTCTTGTCAACTAGAAACTTTGTAAAATTTCTATTATTGTCAGAATAAAGCACTGCTGATTATCATCATAGTAAAACCTTAGTGTTTTTTTAATGCAATCAATACTTGCAACACCGTGATAGATCTCTTTTGAGTAAAGCCTTAACGACTAGACGATCTCTAAATCATTCAATATTACCTTACGAAACCTTCTTAGTTTTAAGGATCTATATATAAGTAACCAATTGATTTCGTACATTCAGGTAATTTGACAAGATTCCAAATGTCATTTCCTTTCATAGACTTTAACCTTATCTTTAAAAGCATCAATCCATTAAGAGAGTAAAAACTTTACATGACTTTGCAAAATCTGATTATATCATTTTTTGTTAAGCCATTGTATTATATAAATTCTTGGAGATACAATAAATGATCTTCCGGAATTGCACTCATTTACTCTCTAATGAATTTCTTTTAATGACATGTCATGAGACTATTGAGGTTGTACTGTGGTGTTGTCTTGTTCCGGTCGAATGACCGGAGTTGAAGCTTGAGCATTGAAATCTGAATCCGGAATGAATCTTGGAACAATGAAATTAATAGAATCTCAAACAAAATCAAATTATACTTCACATACAACTTTCTTAATTGTTTCTCCCCACAACCTCAATATTCTCAAGAAATCTAGAATTCCCTTTTTTTCTTAAAAAACGTTATTGATGTGGGAAAACAAAACTTTTCGCCAAGATACCAACAAAATAGTAACATACCTCTCTTGAGTCCAACTTATTTGGCTTGTAACGGCCTAAATTAATTTGTACGGCAACATACGTACAAACACATAATGATAGGCTTATTGCCCGTCAAAGTTCGTATGATAATTCGGTAACTACTTTGTTGGGCACTTATTCAGAATTTGTATTGTGATCTTTAAGATTTCTCCTTGAAGAGACTCTTGTCAAGATGGATGACAAATCATACTCCTTACCACACCCTTAAGACACTACTACATTTTGAAGCTAAGACAACACTTTTGATGCAACACATTTAAAAACTGTTGCTTTTTTATTTAAGTTCGCTCTAAAGCAACACATTGACAAAAAGTGTTGCATATAATGATTTAATGCAACACTTTTTTTAAAGTGTTGCCATTTTTACTAAAAAAAAGGCAACATTTTTCTAAAGTGTTGCAATTTGTACTAAAAAGTGCAACATTTGTTTAAAGTGTTGCATATTTCAATAAAAAATGCAAAACATTTTTAGAGTGTTGCATTTGTAATGAAAAAAAGCAACACATTTTTAGAGTGTTGCATTTATAATGAAAAAAATGCAACACATTTTAGAGTGTTGCATCTATAATGAAAAAAATGCAACACATTTTTAAAAAAAATATTTTTTTGAGTGTTGCATTTATAATGAAAAATATATGACGTGTTCTTAAGTGTTAATACTATTTTTTCTTGTTTTGTAATTTTGATTAAAAATACACATAAAAAATTCAATGTCTGATTTCTTAGGATTAACAAAATACTAGATTTGATAATACATGTTTTATTTTTTATTTTTAAATTTAGAGGGTAATATTTAGAAATTAAATTGGTTAAGAAAAAGAAAAACAATATACAACAATTTAAAAAAACTTTTACGTGTGTGTGTGTGTGTGTGTGTGTATATATATATATATATATATATATTATAAGATAAGATTTTAACTTTTAAATTAATAATTTAATAATTATCATTAAAGCATGTAGAACATGAGAAGAACCACTAATTTCGAATAAACCCAAACCAAATTTAGAAAACGGTTTTCGGTTTGGTTTGGTTCCAAACCGAATTTCTTAATATGGTTTTCGGTTTAAAGATCAGTTTTTTTTTTTTTCAGACCAAACCAAACTGAAAAAAGAATTTTAATTTTAAAAAATTAAATAATATTCATTTATATTAATGATATACATTTATATATCACAAAATAAATTAGGTTACATATATTCATTGACTAGTGAAAGTGGAATGAAGAAGAAGAAACGAAATCGGCAAATATATTTCAACAAATCAGGAAACGAACTAATTTCACCATCTGGGTTTCTTCAAAACCCACTAATGATCATTTTCAGCAATTAAGTAAATGAGAAACAATGAATTTTAGAAACCAAGAGATATGTAGATTAAAGTACGCTTGGAAGGTGAAACAAAAAGGACGAACCGCCGGAGAGATTGCCGAAACCAACGAGTCCAACAGGTCGCTCAGGAACCACTCTCGGAATGCCCCTTTCAATCAGTCTTCAGGTCGCCGCGGATAGGTTTGGAAGAAAAAACACTATTTCTATGGGGCCTTCTAATTTGATCCCTGTTTATCAGGAAATATACGAGTTAACCAAGAACGGGAATAGGAGCAGCCGAGCAGAGATAACAGAAAACCCTGATCGTGACGGAGAAACTTGAAACCGAAACATCTAGAACCGGGTTTAAGAATCCTCTCACCATTTGTGAAACCATACCAGTGCCGTCGTCGGCCGTCCGCTCACCGGCCGCCGCCGCCGCCGACTTGCGGCCATCCTCTCCCTCCGCCTCCCCCTGCCGCCGCCGACCTTCCTCTCTTCCCTCACTTCCTACGGCCGTTCCCCGTCTCCCCCTAACCTCTGGCCGTCCGCCGTCTCCCCCAGCGGCCTTCCGCCGTTTCCCCCTAACCCTAGCAACCATTTGCGCCGCCGCCGTCTCCCCCTAACCTCTGGTCGTCCGCCGTCTCCCCCTGCGGCCTTCCGCCGTTTCCCCCTAACCCTAGCAACCATTTGCGCCACCGCCGTCTCCCCCTAACCCTAGCTGATTAAAGGTATCAATTTTCGGTTTCAAAATCTTGATTATTGTCATTTTTTTGTTGGATGAGATATGTGTTATTTACATAAATTATAATCATCAGAGACGGTTTTGTTCCAATCTTGGAATGACCAATCAAACTGTTAAAGCTGCTCCTTAATCCTTATAGTTGTTTTTAAGTCTTTTATTTTACCTTCTGTAAGTTGTCAAAATTGTAGATTTATCTTTTGGATGATATAATTTGCTTATCTTCTGAAGCATGATGTGAATTCCACTATCCAAAGGTGTTAGCATTTACTCATTTAGCAACCCAGAAGGTACCTATTTTCAAATTTTATTTTTGAAAATCAGTTAATGAGTTTAGTTCCCTGGAAGAAGCCCAATCTCTTCGACAATCTCTATCTCATAATTATATGATTAATGTGTTACTATGTTAAGAATTTGATTCCTCAAGTCTGTGGTTTGAATCAAGTTCTATAAATTTGTTTGGTTTGAAATTAAAATTTTCAAGAATACAGGGGTTTCAACTTATGCAAATTTAGATGGCCTGTAGAATGAATTGTTAGATGGCCTGCAGAATGAATTGTAATTGTACAGCATATGCAAATATAGATATCAGAAACAGAGGAAGTGGGTGTTTGCTATGGTTTGATGAGCTGATGGATATCAGAGAGTATAACATTGATGATCAAAATATTATTTACATAAAAAAAAAAGGCAGCCTCTGAGTTTGCAGGTACAAGAAATTTTTATTCATGTCATGGTTTTACCATCTTGAGAGATATTAAGATAACTAATTTATGTGCTAAAACTTATTGACCATATACTGCATGAAGAAGATTTGTTTAGAAAATTATTTCATATCCAAAGACACACACCCCACCATCATGTATAATAAATCATGTCAAAAAAATTTGGTTCATAGAAGATTTGTTTAGAAAATTATTTCATATCCAAAGACACACACCCCACCATCATGTATAATAAATCATGTCAAAAAAATTTGGTTCATACTATGCAGATTCACTTTATGAATTTGGTTTTATATGCTTTTAACCTTTATCTTTGAATTGTAACCTTACTAATTATTGATCAAGAAAAGGTCAATCCAACTTTGGCAAGAAGAAAGTACTTACAGTGATTCTGTTATCGGCTGCAATGCTTCTCTATGGCTACTGTTGTTGATGTCCTAGAGGATATCAACAAACTAGTAAATATGCAGAGGCTGGTATTAACTTATTTTGCACTATGATATTTGTATATTCTTAGTTATTATTATTTTTTAATTCCTTCTCTTAGAGACTTGACAGGACCATTGTTCCTTTATTATTATTTTTGAATATGATTAACAATGTTTTAGGTGTTTTATTTACATAATAATTATGCTGTGTATAAGAATTGTTGATCGAGTATAGTTTCACTGCAAAGAAAAGTCCCAGAGGAGATCAACAAACTAGTAAATATGCAGAGGCTGTGTATAAACTGCAAAGAAAAGTCCTAGAGGAGATCGAGTATGTTGAATCTGACCATGGTTTTTCTGTTACCCAGTAATATATGGAGGAGCAGATCAATTTTTAACCAATATGGAGCAGATCAAGTTTTGCAGTTCATCACTTATTCTTGTAGGGCTTGGCTATAAAAGATTGAAAGGTATTCTTTTTGTTTATGTACGTCCTTCATTAAACATTGTTTCTGTATTTCCTCAATCAAACATTCTTTATCTAGAAAGCATGCTTTCATGGTTTTGGTTTTGTGTTGATGCTTTTTTAAGTTCGTGAATCAATGGAAGACAAGAATTTTATTGTTATAATGCTTCATGAAAAATGAAAGTTTGCATGAGCATTCTGCTCATTTGGATCCTACCAAATCATTTTTCACGAAACAAGAATTTTATTGTTAAAATGGTGAACCAACCGCATTTATTGTTATATTGTTTGTTCGGTTGAACTTGTGTTGTTTGGCAGATTATGTCAAATCAGGAGTCTGTAGATTTCATCAAGAATGTGAAGGATGCCATGGCAGCTGCAAAGCAACTGACTGATGCGGCACTTGCAAGGAAGAGCACCGATGACATTTCTTGCATTGTTGTAAGGTTCCAATGATCCCTATTCTGTTGTTTTTGTGTTTTCTATGTACTTGTATCATATTTATCTTTAAAGGATTGCATTCTTGAGTCTCATTATTATATCTTTATTATTGGCACATAAACATTCGATCGATATAAGTAAGCTTTAGAATAGCCCCTGTTTTTTTCATACATGCTTATAATAGATTTTTTAAGGGGCTGGAATGTCTTTGTGAGTGAATCATCATGTGGTTTTAGGTATGGTTTCTGATTTTTATGCATCTGTTTATTGGTTTTATTTTGCATCTGGGCTTTTATTGCTTCTTATTTGGAACATTCCCTGCATATAGGGTTGATGGTTCAAGTTCTGAGATGGTTTTCCATGGGCTCAATTTAATCTTCGACTGCCCTATATCTCTATATATTCTACCTTCGATTTTGGTGTTCTTCTGCTCTGAATTTTTCTAAACTTCTTATGCTTCAGTTGGTCTTCTCAAGTTCTGCTTTTATATCTTCTGGATCAATTCCTTCTACAATTCTTTGATTTTCTACTTGAATTTCTTTTCCTATCAATCTCCTTCATGTGCAAAATATTTCATTATCATCAATAATAGAGAAATGGTTTAAGGTAGTTTTTTGTATACCTATATCAATTTGTTTATCAAATGTTAATCAAAATCGTTTGCTGCCTTGTTCGGTAGGAGCATTGATTCCATCATATTATCATTTATTTTTACACCGCTCCCAATTTTACAACTAAATGCTTACATTGTTTGGTGTTTCATTATTATTCTTATTTCTCATATTACTACAAAATCAAATATCGAAAAACAATGGTAGAACACATTTGGGCTGCACTTGAATCTTCAGAGAATATGTTAAATTTCTTGCTTTTTAGGTGTTAGCTTCTACATTCTTACATTTCTTGTTCTTGCTTTAATTCACAGTTTCTGTTTTTAAATGAGACACACACACACACACTAATTTTTATCAAGGGGCTGCTGCTGCTTTGTTTTTTTTTCCGCTAACCATTTCGATCAGCACACTACTTCACACACAATCACATTCTGTTTTTGTTTAATTATAAAGCTTTTGCTGCTTCTTTTTTTTATTGTTGAGGCTGAGACTCAGCCCATTGCTGAGATTCAGAATCTACACATGCACACACAACACTTAAACTATTTCATAATGCATGTATATATAAGTATTTGCTGCTGCTGTTACATTGATTCACTGCAACACTCTGAGACTTTACAGTCTCGGAGTCATCATGCGAGCACATCACTTATCATATATCGATTAATAATGTTGAGGAGGGTTTCTACTACTCGGAAGTTCAATCCGAGACTTGGCTTATGGCTGAGTCTCGGAGTCCCTATTTCATACAAACACACACACCGCAAACACTCCCAGAACTGCACATTTCTTCCTGCTTTCTTACATTTTCCAGCAATAAAATCAAAGGATTAAGGGTCTTTGATGCATCTAAATGAACAACAAACACACATATATGAATATTTTGCCATGGCCGAAGGCCAATTGGCCTTATTGACCATTTTTAGGAACTGAACAAACACTAAACACACATGGACAGCACACAATTACTGCACTTATTTTTTGTTTTTGATCACAGTAGCAAACAAAGCATTGATATCTCTATTTTTAATTCATTTTACAGCAGCAAATACATGTCTTAAGGGTGAATTTGTCACACAAATGATCATACACTCAACACCTATTTGACTTGGAGCCAAGGCCGAAGGCTAATGGCCTTCTTGGCCATTATTCTCGTTCCACAAAGGCAGGAACAAAAGACATATATGCAACAACTTTAATTTAAATGATGCCAATATCAAGATTTTGAAAACACTTGAACAAAAATCCAAGAATTGTGGGTTTCCTATCACAAGAACAAAAATATGATGTTTTTTTACCTTCAATAGTTGATATATTTGATGAACACTTGATGTTGATGCTTAATTTACTGATTTCCAATTCCTTCATATATGCTTAATTTACAACATTCATGATCCGTCTATATATGCTTGTTAGCGTTTTGTTTTTATAATTCTGTAGATTCAATTCCTTCCATAATAATAATAATGATCATTAAACTTGATGCTAATAAATACAGAAAGTTGTAGGTGTGACTACCGCTATCCAAGAGGAAATACTCAAGGAGATGGGAGTTGGTAAGACATGTTTCTTTGCATTTCTCTTGTTTAAAAGCCTGCGTAAAAATTTTCATATATTTTGATCATGATTGAGCTATCAATTTTTACCATTTTCAATGTATTGAACAAAACTCTTCCTGTATTATTTAAGATTAGAAAGAGGGCTGCTGTTAAGTACTACTATACTCAGAGTTTTAATCACACAACACTCTGAGATTTCTAATGTTTCGGAGTCCCTCTTTTCATGCTAAATACGCACGACACACAAACACACCAGACTTATCTTTCTGTTTTAACACATTCAGCAGCAAAGATTGAAGGATAAGGGGCGACTAAGTACTCTACATCATCAATAAGCATAAAAGATGATAAAATGCTAAGGCCGAAGGCCATCTGGCCATTCTTGTTTTAATCTTGGGTTTTTTTCCTCATATTACGATTCATTTGCAGGATTACATTCAACGGTTTTTGATAAATTCAGAACTAAAGAACCAAATGTTTGTTTTCACATGACAAATACCCCGAGACAACTTGAATCTCATGTTCATGGTCTTAGCAGTACACACACTATTAAGTATGCATGTTGCACACACATAAATGCATTTCTAATCACACACATACATTTAATACTACATTGCTGCTGCTGTTAATTAAATTAAAGATGCACGCACCTGAACATACATAGTTGTTGCTGCTGTTTGGCACTCACACACCACACACTTTGTGGAATACAAATGTGTGATTATCTTTTTGTTTCGCAGCACGTTAAACACACAAATACATTCTGTTTTTCGTTCATTTAGGCTGTTGGGGCTGATTTTAAATGAATGACACACACACACACTCAAACAATACTAATCTTCTATTTCATGCTTTGGAGTTGCTGCTATCCTGATTTCATGAGTCTCGGACTCAATAAACACAGGTCACTACACTTTATATTTAGTCAGTTTATGTATTTATCAATGTGATGGGCTGTTGAGCATTCTGTTTTTAATTCAATTAAGGGGGCTGCTGTGAGATTCAACACTTAGAAACTTATGCATGTATGTATGTATTCTGTTGCAAACACACCACTTCGAGACTATCATGTCTTGGAGTCTCTGTATCCTCACACTAAACTTAGTTTTGTGGTCTTATAGAGATATCTCTCCCACTCGCCGCAACCAAACCATGTATTTCTCTCTCGGCTGCCACAACCACACAACCGCCGCCGCTGACCAGGGTCATGCGACCGTCCCTGATGCAGCGCCATCACCAAAACCAATTTTCTGTTTGCAGGTGGCACATCAATAGATGGAACAGCAGGAAAGGTAAATAAAAATGCAGAAACATGTTCTATATTTTATATAATTTGTGGGTGTCATATTCAATTGGTGGATCTAGGACTCTTGAGGCATTGGTTTCGATTATAATGAGCTAAAGTCTACACCAGCTTTTAGTTTTTCTTTTATATATTGCCAAGTTCATGAGTTATTCAAGAAGTGAAAAATTGACATTTTTTCGTGTGAACCAAAATTTAAATGTGGTAGGTATTCGCTCTATCAAGTAGAGCATTAGTTGGATCGTTGTCAAGTGCATTTGGCATCCAATACTTGGCTGTGAACAATGACTTCATATTTGGAGCCACAAAGAATGGGATAATTGAGGTATGGTTGAAAGAAAGGTTAACAAGAGTTGTTTCCTTGAAGATGAATGGCTCAGTGCCAAAATCACATCTCTAGCATCAGATGTTAGAGGAGAAATGTTATTTGCTTGCTCTTCTGATGGCAAGATCCAGGTTAGAAAAACAAATCTCTTATATCTTATTAAATTATAAATTTAATTTATAATCATTATCAATTTGATCTCCTTCAATCATTCTCCAAATTTTATC
The DNA here is from genome assembly GCA_020465985.1 of Centrapalus pauciflorus. NCBI lineage: Eukaryota > Viridiplantae > Streptophyta > Magnoliopsida > Asterales > Asteraceae > Centrapalus > Centrapalus pauciflorus. The sequence continues at coordinate 532,660 of JAANYP010002201.1, read as the reverse complement.
AAATTAATCACCTACAATAAATCATCAATAACAGATAAGATAATTGATAACTTTTTGTCAAATTGCAATTTCCACATTCTCTTCATCTCTTGCCCTTGGTGTTACTTATCAAATTAATCACCTACAATAATCATTATAAGATGATTGATAACTTCTTGTCAAATTGCAATTTCCACATTCTCTTCATCTCTTGCCCTTGGTGTCATACTGTCATTGCATTCTTGAGCTATAAAGTGAGTTGTTGCTACTAAAATTAGCTCATTAGGATTAAAACATGATGCTGAAATAATAAGAATGTGACGTTGCTTCATGACTTTCCTATGGTAGATACATATGTAATATTGTCCTTTTAATCAAAATGTATTTGCATAACATTTTAGTTGTTATTCATGGTGTTTACTTATCCAATTTTGAATTATTATGTTTGTTATTTGAATTTGTTACAAGTACATAAGGACTCATTCCTGACCCTTGCAAAGCAGAAGAGCCCTTCGTGCACTGGCACTGGTACTTCTATTTGATTAAATTTACCTTATTTTGATTAAATTTGTTATAAGTACATAAGGACTCATTCCTGAACGTGACTTAACAAACACAAAATTGATTAAATTTACCTTAAAATTTTGATATGAACTTGCTTGATAATTGTTTGATGATTTCAACTTGAAATCTTTGATTTTGATTGCATGATTTGTGATGACCTTTGTAGTTTAAATCTTTCTTTTGATTGTACAAATATGAGTAGGAAAAGAGTTTTGAGAATTTTAATTTGGTCAAGTTTGCTCAATTGGAAAGGCTTGTAGAAGAGTTACGTTTTGGAATTCAGCAATATTTAGGATGAATTTTGTACACGTGTATTAGAAGGTATGAGAACATTTTACTTTATTTGTTGAATTATTTTACCTTCGAAGTGCATATTTCAGACATTTTCTGCTTTATAATTTTTTTTCAATCATTTAAATTACCAAACACACTAACAATATTGTGTGTTGGTTTTGTATGTTTCAGGCTACGTTCTTTTGGAATATGCAAAGTCATGTGTAGAGCTTGCAAAGATGATGAAATGAAGCAACGACTTCATATCAAAGAAATTTCAAGTCTAGGATATTAAGAATATACGTTTTGGGATTGTAATCGATTTTTTTTTGTGTTGCTTGTACATTTCATTATGGTTATTTTTGGATAGATCTTAATATTGTTGGATTACAATTTGAATAATATGATATTATTTTTATTGTTAATTCATATTATTGAATTTGGTATTATATTACAAATCAATATAGTAATTTATTGTATTTGTATTAAATAAAAAAGAATAAGAAAAGTGTTGCAATAGATTGATAATGGTGTTGCATTTACATAATGACAACATTTGATAAGTAAAGTGTTGCTATAAGTTGGTAACAATAAATTAAAAGTGTTGCTTTAGAGTATAAAAAGTGTTGCATTTAAAAAGTGTTGCATTTATAAAATAATGGTAACACATTAAAAAGTGTTGCTTTAGAATACAAAAAGTGTTGCATTCAAAAAGTGTTGCATTTATAAAATAATGGCAACACTTTTGAAAAGTGTTGCATTATCTAGTGAAAGTGTCGCTTTAGACCTAAGGCGACGTTGGCTAAGGTGGCACTACATAAAGTGTCGCATTAGGCCTATAGCAACACTTTTAAGGCCTAACACAACACTTTTCCCATGTTGCTTTAGGTTGATTTTGTTGTAGTGAGAGTCTTGTCCCTTCGTTCTACAAAATCATTCATGCTAGGTTTGCCTTTCATTATGTATTGCAGAACTATTCTAATTCTTTAAGGAAAAAAAGGAAGAAAAAATGAATATCATGTCTGTTATTCTCTTGATCCATCTTATCTGTCGTATTATCATCCATCACGATCAGATTTGACGACTTTATATTCTTTTCAAGTTGAAATGCAATATCGACTTTAAAAGATTTTGAATAACGTCCAATGATTGAGATTTCTTATAAACTGGATAAAGGTAAAAAAAATAGAGTAGTCTTCAATGAACATGATAAAATATATTTGTTATTGCATTAAAACGTAGGGAATGAACCACAAATATCATTATTTATCAGTTTTAAGACATCCTTATCTCTATTGATAGACAAATTTTTGTTGATAGTTTGTTTTCCTTTGATACAAATAACACAGACTTGAAAGTCTAAGTGATCAAAAAATTTCATTTGACGCAAGCTCTTGAGTTCTTTGTCTAGAGATGTATCCAAAGTGCTTGTGAAATAAATCGTACGACATCCTTACATGATTTTAGTTTGTACATCTCAAGTGTATTTGTCATGCAAACAAATATAAATACTTATTTATTTATTTATTTATTATTATTATTACTAGGCTAAGGATCCTTTGAGCACCATTTATAATTAAGCACCGGTGAGCACCAATCAAAATAAAGGTTTTTAAATACATTTTTTTTATATATACAAGCATTAAACAAATAGAAATAAATTTTCAGTGGGTTCATTGTATTCATAGGCTTTAATATACACAAGATTCATTAGATTCATTGCATTTTCATTGTTTTATATATACAAGCTTCGTTAGATTCATTGCATTCATAGACTTTAATATACATTAGATTTATAAGATTGATCACATTCAAACTATGTAAATAAGTTATAAGTAACATGCAAAAGTTTTATTGGATGCTAATTTATTAAATTTTTATTAGCGCTTACCTGTGCTTACTATTATATGGTGCTTAAATGATCCTAAATCATTATTACTATATATATATATATATATATATATATATATATATATATATATATATATATATATATATATATATATATATATATATATATATATATATGTATATGTATATGTATATGTATATGTATATGTATATGTATATGTATATGTATATGTATATGTATATGTATATGTATGTATATTTATATTTAAAGCACAAGAACCAATAAATATGAATTTTGATTGAGACTAACTTTACCATTTCTAAATGAACAATAAAAAAAAATTATTTGTCCATACTGATAAACTTTAGGTTTCATCTAAAAGATGATCAAATAAATGTCTCAAACAAATTTAACTAAAATTCAACTTTAATATCATATATCTTTATACTGCAAATTTATTATCACCGCCCACATAGATGAATCTTTCAACATCAATTGGCGATTGAATAAAGAAAACTTTATATGATCATACTGATGTAAGTAGTATAACTAAAATCTACCACAAAGTATGTTTAGGTACAAAACCTAATTGAAGTTCAAAACAAAACTATCAATAGATATTTACCTTTATATGATCTGACTTCATACCAAAGAAGTAAATCAAGAATTTACAATGTTATCTTTAAAAAAATTTACTTTTGCAGTGTTATCAAATTTTTATTGGCGAAAGAATCAAAAGAAGTTAGACTAAACAAAATAAAACAAATGTACTCAATAATCAACTCATAAAAGAGTTTTAAATCAGAATTTTAATGAGATACCTATAACACCATTAAGTTCTAGTCTTTGGACAGAGAAATCAACTGTAAGTAGTACTGTCAGGCCAATGAAAAAATACAGACAATTCGGTCAAAATAACGGTCTGCCTTTGGGCCGACTATTATTCACATGAACATAACTTTATAATTGTCACGTATTCAACATTGTATGCACATCATTATTTGGCCAAATTATGTTAACCTTTGGGCCAATCACAATTCACATAAATAATTTTGTACAGTCATCTATGTATTTAGAAATCAACTAATTATATAAAAGATGTTACTTTGGCAACATTTAATATAAATTAATCGAAAAAAAAATACTAGACCAATTAAGAGTTCAACAAAAAAATCATACAATATATCGTCACAAAACGATATCTCAATTATAAATGATACTCTTAGTTTTATGATCAAACACAAACATGTAATCTGGTCGAACGACAACCTGCCTTTGGGCCGACTATTGCTTACATGGATAATAAACTTTATAGGGATCACGTGTTTATCATCACATGTATGTATTATTTGGTCAAACTATGTCAACCTTTGGGTCAATCATAGTCCACATAAATGATTTCATACAAACATCTATGTATTATCGGTACCATTAATTAATATAAAAGAGGTTACTTTGGTAATGTTTTATATCAATCGATCAACTTAAAATACTAGATTAGACCTAAATGGTTTCACCAAAACACAAATGAATATTTATATTTACATAAGGAAACACCACGATATTTCAACAATCTAAATTTGTTCAATCTAATAAATTTCTGGTCAGCAGGGACGTTACTTAAGTCCTAGCAATACTGATAACAATCCACGCCTAAAAAAATCTGTTAGATACATTGCAACTTTACGAAAAATTATCACCATGGTTTATGCCAAAATAAATAAATATATCAAACCTTTATTACGAGAACAACCAGATTTAAACTCCCAAAAGTTTAGATATTATCTTGTACCTTGATCACCCGTAGTTAACGATAAAAATCGTTATCAACAAATATTTTGGTTCAAAACACGTTGTTATTAAATATGTGAAATCAAACAAATTTTCGAAAGATATTGTTTTAGTAATAAATACCAACACCAATAAATAATTACAATACATGACTTTTATAATTTTCAATTAATTTATTAATTTACCTATTTCATAAAGAAAATTAGAAAACTCTTTATTATAAAAGTCATTAAATCAAATTGTAATTATCTCAAATAAATGTTTAGATAATCATCAAATAAAGAATGCATCCTCAAACTATTAGATCTATACGGATTGAATATGATCTGTATCTTAAATCCAATTGAATAATTAACCGACAAAGAATTCTTCGCAAAGTTAAAAGGAACCCGAATCCTTCAATTTACATTGCCATTCACATCAGTTTGTAGTGCCATTTACCGGAAGAAAAAAAAAACTTTCAGTTTTTTTTAAATGGCCATGCAAAACTAATACTAAAGAATTGATTGATGATACATATTTCAATTGTATAAAAATCACCATCATCAATTTTTTTTTCTTTAAAGTCTGAAGATACCCCGAAAGAATTCAAGATGGAACAATATAATTAACTATATAGACTTGCCGAATTTACAGCTCAACAAAAAACCTATTTATATATATATATATATATATATATATATATATATATATATATATATATATATATATATATATATATATATATATATATATATATATATATGTATATACACTACTACAAAAAGCATAATGGACCCCGGTCAAAAATGACAATAACCCCCGGTTGTAGCACCGGGGTTGATAAGGGGGGAGGTCTATTCCGAATGTAAAGGACCCCGGTCGTTCAACCGGGGTACACATGTATATAGACCCCTGTTTTATTCAAAATAACTGGGGTTCCAAGGCTTATATGGAACTAAAAAAATACAAATAGACCCTGGTTGTTTTGTTAGGAACCGGGTTTCAAATGTATTTTTTTATTTTTTTTATTTTTGTTTTCTTAACAATTTCCGGCACCTATACACACACACACACACACACATATATATATATTGTACTGCAGAACTCACACACACATCTATTCTTACTATTAAATCTACACCTTTTGTCCACAATGGGACTCGAACCCACAACCTTGGGGTCCCCTCTAACACCTTGATACCACTAGGCCAAAGACCATTTTTTAATGAATTGATTAAGACAATAAGGTATAAATGTTTTAGTTAAAGTAAAGGACCCCGGTCATTTTATTAAACAACCGGGTAAATGTTGGATTATGTACCCTGGTTTTTTAAAAACAACTAAGAAAAAGTAAAGGACCCCGGTCGTTTTGTTAAACAACCGGGTAAATGTTGGATTATTTACCCCAGTTTTTTTAAAAACAACCGGGGTGTATAAGAAAAAGTAAAGGACCCCGTTCATTTTGTTAAACAACCGGGTAAATGTTGGATTATGTACCCCGATTTTATAAAAACAACCGGGGTGTATAAGAAAAAGTAAAGGACCCCGGTCATTTTGTTAAACAACCGGGTAAATGTTGGATTATGTACCCCGGTTTTATAAAAACAACCGGGGTGTATAAGAAAAAGTAAAGGACCCCGGTTACCTTGTTAAACAACCGGGGTGTATTAGCTAATACTCTAACGAATTTCAAAAGAACCCTGTTTTTTTAGCTTTTTTTCAATCAACCGGGGTGAATATGAGGGGTCCATTATGCTTTTTGTAGTAGTGATATATATATATATATATATATATATATATATATATATATATATATATATATATATATATATATATATATATATAATGTTAGGTCAAAGATTGTGGCACAAATCAGAATCCACTCAGTCCATTATATGTGTATGAGAATCATGCGATATTGAGATGCACTTAATAAAAGATTATTAATCAAATAAATGATATGTTCTTATCTTTTGAATCCCTAACCCCAAAACATGTTGATCCAAAACACACAATTATCCTTTTGTTTTGCTTTTATTTCATGTGACGGTGCAAATAAACTACAACCGCAAAAAATAAAATAACATAAAAACTGAATAATAGTTTGACAAATACAGCCACAAAAGACAGCATAAAAAAACAAAAAAACACAGCAGCTGAACAAAAACAATTCTTTTTATTACAGCAACGAAAAAAAGGAAAAAAAAATGAAAGACTAATCATCATATTTTTTTTATAAATATTTTCTCTAAATTGAGGCGGCGCAAGAAACATACATGTAGGTCACAAAAGGTTTCCCAATGTCACACCCCGTTATCTGTCACACCACGTTACCCCGGTTGGCAACGAAGCGTGACGTCGCGGAAGCGTAACCATAATCATAACGAACGACCACTATATGGACGTTTTTCAAAAATGCATTGATTTAACTTCAAATATAAATATTGTTTTAAATAACCAAAATACAACGTAAGTAGTTCTTAAAATACTAAAATTTAAATACACAATTTAGTTTATCCGAAAAGATGCAAATAAATCTCCGAATTTGAAAACGATGCGACTCCAAAATGAACGGAAGCCTTGGAATACTTCCGATAAATGTGCATGTCTCAAACACCTGATAATACATGCTAAAATACGTCAACAAATTGTTGGTGAGCTCAAAGGTTTACGCGAAAAGACCAGTTGTATGGATATTATCAGATGAGTTGAATTTATAAAATCATAAATTTCGTGTATGTATTACATAAACCATCATGCAACCGAAGCTTAATTAAAATGAGTTTGCCCTGTGCAGTATCCCCGACTGTAATACCGTGTGTTGAATATATATGCACTCGCTGTTAGCCGACCCGAACTAACCCGAATGGGGGACATGACTCCCAATAGATCTATCCACAATATATTCGCGCTTGCAAATAAATGCAATTAACGGTTCATGATTTGAGGGCTGATGGATCCAAACATGTAATACATATAAGAAACAAACAGTTTTGATGTCCATATGAAAACAGTGCATGTATTTCCACCCCAAAAGATAGTGAAAATAGGGGCTATGAAGACTCACCGAGCGTGTGATGGCAAAAACGAGCGAAAAATGCTTTTTTTTTTTTTCGTAAGTTGATGGATGGTGCACCGAGCGAGATTAATCGAGCCCTAAATGATAATAGGGACTTAATATCTCTAATATATGATAATATATATATTTATAGATTTTTATGTCTTAAATCACCCAACATTACAAGTTTATAATTAAAACCCGCTTAAAACGTCAAGTTTATATATATATATATATATATATATATATATATATATATATATATATATATATATATATATATATATATATATATATATATATATATATATATAATTTTCCAGCTTTTTCGGAGGTTTTTCGGCCTACTTTGAGGCTGTTTTTGACCAAGCTCCAAAACGTTTTAGGCTTTGCTTTTCTAGGAAATTAAACTACTATATATATACAAAGGATTTTTAAAATCAAGAACAACCATCTTTCGACATGTTTAGGTTGGTGAAAAAGCTTGTTAAAAACCCTATGTTGGCCATTTTTGAGATGTCAAACTTTCGGTTTCCCAAATAATTTCTGGAGGTCTTAAACTCCAAAATAAATTATGAAAACTTCCAGATCTATAGTTAAGACATAGATCTAACTTTTGAGACAAGAATCAACTTATTTCGATAAGTTATGATTTTTCAAAGTCGATATAAACTTTCTGTCGAAAATCCACAGTTTATAAACTTGAAATAACTTATGATTCTTGTTGTTTATTCAAAGACTACTTGTATAAAAGTTATAAAAGTTATAAAACACATATATATCGCATGTTTTCATAATATTAACATTTTTATAATGTGTTCATATATTCATAAACACATTTAAAGAAACAACTTAAAAACAAAAACTACAAATTTATAAACTTGAGTTTTTATGAAACTTGTTGTTGTTGGTGATTATATATATTATGCAAGACTTATATAAATATAAATGTAAGATGAAATAAGTTAGTATTTACTTACTTTGAAGTGTTTAGAGTATGATTATGAGTAGAAGTTGAAATCCTTGCAAGATATGCACCAAAACACTTGAATTTCTTGAAGAACACTTGAAGAACACTTGAATGAAAAGGTTTTTGATGTGTGTGTGTATACATCCGGTTTTTAGATTGAAAAAAGAGGGATTTTGGTGTGAAAATAATTAAAGGGAAGCTCTCTATTTATAGGAAAAGTCTTGTTATTTCAAATGGAGGTTGAGTGCACACTTGGTTGAATTGAAAGAGAATGGTGAAATGAAAGGGAATGGAGAAAGGAGATTTGATGTAGATGGTGCATGGTCTTCTTAATATAAAATTAAAAATCAAGTGGGTGTGTGTACTATGAGGGCTGGCCATGTGAAGGTAGTTTCCATGTATTTTACATTTTTTTTTGTATAAAAGTATTTAGAAATGTATTCTTGTATTTCCCTTTTCTTGTAATTTCATAAATACTTTTAGATGCATTGTTTTAATGAATTGTTTTAGTCTTGCGTAATTAATGTTAAGTAATTGTATTAGTGTATGATTAGTGTCACTAATCATAATTTAATTATGTACTTAGTTGAATTATTCCCTCATATCGTAAATTGATCGGTTAATTGATTTCCCGATTCATCGCACCGATGAATTTGATTCTAATTGAGTTGAATTTTCTAATAAACCTTGTTAATCACTTGATTAATTTCTAATGACCACTGATTAGGTTATTGGCTATTAAATACATATTAGGTTATTGTTGCTAACCTGGTTTAGTGCCGGATGTTACAGTCTCCCCCTGTTAAGGGAATTTCGTCCCGAAATTTTATCTTGTTTCCTCAAGGGTATCGTTATTTAAGAGTATATGAGAGTATCTTTGATTTAACTGGCCTTTGCATGCCCTAGAGAATTCGTGTTCATGCCTAGAATTCCATCTGACCTTGAGGATGGGTATACAACTGTGCTTCCATCCTTTGACCTTACGGTCCATGATTTCAACCGGCTCTTTGATGAAGCGAAGTTTATCAGTTAGTTGGATCTCTCCCAAGGGGTAACAAGTGTCTCCTCTAACAACCACTTCTTCTTATTCGATACATGGAAGGTATTGCGCATGCTGCTAAGCTCTGGTGGTAACTCTAAACGATAAGCTACGAGTCCAATCCCCTTTAAGACTTTGTATTGCCAATGTATCTAGGGTTTAATTATCCTTGTTTCCCAAATCGTAACACGCCCTTCCATGGCAAGACTTTCATCAGTACTTGTTCTCCTAATTAGAACTCAAGGGATTTTTAATTTTCATCTGCATAAGTTTCTTACCATCGCATGCAACTTTTAGTCAGTTCTGTATCTGTACTATCCTTTTGGGTAGTTTTGTGAATGGTCTTAGGGCCAGTAATTTGGCTATTTCTTACTTCTACCCGACAAATCGGCGATCGACACTTTCGCCCGTAGAGGGCCTCAAACGGAGCAGCTTTAATACTCGAGTGATAGCTATTGTAGTTAATAATTCCACTAAGGCAATTGAGTATCCATTACACAGGCTCTTAATGTGTGTTCTAGGGTTTGGATCGTTCTATTATTCTGACCATTGGTCTGAGGGTGATAAGTGGTACTCATGTCCAAGTTTGTATCCAAATCTTGTAGTAATAATTGCCAAAAGTCTAGATGTAAATCTGCTATTCGTATCCGAAATGATTTAAAAGGCACTCCGTGTCCGGAGATGACTTCCTTGATGTACGTTTGGACTAGCTTATTCATTATGTTGTTCTTCTTGATTGGTAGGAATGTGTGGATTTTGTTAGGCGGTCGACTAATACTCAAATGCTTTCTTATGTTTGTCTTAACTTTGGAGCATGTTAGGAATTTGTTGACATATGTGGCAATGCCACCCTTCATGTTAGGCCACCCGTACAGCTTCTTAAGGTCATGATACATTTTATCGGATTCGAGGTGAACGACATATCTTAATTTATGCCCTTCATCCATAGCCAGCTTTCTTATTCCACCAAACAGAGTAATCAGATTCTATTCATGAAATATCGATTTTTATTAGCTCTTATCCTAAACTATTTATCCACTTGTACTCTTAACGGCTTGGCTCATTAGTTTTCCTCAGGTGATAACAAATTTTCACGGTTGCAATTACTTATTAGTTCCATCCAACGGTACTACTTCGTATTCGACTCTTTCTGGTTCAAGATGTGTTAGAGGCTCTTATGGTCTGTGAATACAATACACTTCATACCGTACAACTAATGTCTCCAAGGATAAAGACTAGTGCTTCAAGATCCAGATCATGCGTTGTGTAAATCACCTAGTGAACCTTAAGTTTTCATTAAGCATAAGCTATGACCCTATCTTTCTATATCAACCCATTGTGTGAAACATCACAGTAATCTACAAATTTCTTGCTTCTCTTGGATAAAATAAGCGCAATGCACAGTTTGTGCTTTAATAACTGATACGACGTCTCTTGATTCTCGCCCCAATCATACTTAATGTCCTTTCGGGTCAAATCTGTTAGAGCTCGAGTGATCTTTAAGAAATTCTTGATAATTGCCTATAATAAGTGGCAAGTCTTAAGGACTGTCGTATCTCTATGGGGGTTCTAAGAGTTGACCAATTACTGATAGCCTCGATCTTTGCGAGGTCGACTTGGATCCCTTTACTATTGATCACGTGACGGAGAAATCTTACCTATCTTAGCCAAAAGTCAAACTTAGAAAGCTTGACATGTGGTTGTCCTTTCTTTAACAACTCTAGAATCAGCCTTAAATGTTTGCTCGTGCTCCTCCTTGCTTTGTGAGTAGATTAAGATGAATACAATCACGAATAAGGTTTTCACACCCACTTTATGAGGTCCATGAATACCGTCACGACACTGGTTAATACAAACGGTATTAATAGGAATTTATGATGACCGAAACAGAATCTGAAGGCTGTCTTTGGAATATCTTTCTTGCGAACTCTAACCTGATGATAACCAGACCTTAGGTCGATCTTCGAATAGAAGCTTAATTCTTTGGTCAAACAAGTCATTGATCCTTCTGAGTGGGTATCGGTTCCTTTAGCTTATTTAGCTCTTGGTAATTGATGCACATTCTGATGGTTCTATCCTTCTTCTTAATGAACAAAACTGGAGCTCATCCAAAGCGAGGAACTCAGTTTGATAAACCCTTTATCTAAGAACTCCTACAGTTGGTTGGACGATTGTTACACTATTGATGGGGCTAATCGACATGGTGCTCGAGCCACCGGTACCGCACCTGATACTAGGCTGATTTTTGAATTTGACTTGTCTCGATGTTGGGTGTTCAGGTAAGTGTTCTGGAAAAACTTTGGGGTAACCATAAATAATAAGAATATTTTCGAGTCGCTTTTCCTTTGGCTCCCTCTCTATCAACACTTCAGGGTCCTAATGCTAGAGATGATGCTTACTTTGGTATTTCTTGCTTTGCGTTGGACAGTATGGACCTTCTTATTGGCTAAAGGTATATGAACCGTCTTCTTGTTGCACACTATTTTTGCACGATTCTTCGAAAGTCAATCCATGCCTATGACCACGTCAAAACATCCCAGTTTGACGGGCATCAAGTCTATTTCAATGAGTTGGCCAACTAATTCTAAGGAGCATCCTCGACTTATATTATTCGTCTTAAGTGTCTTACTGTCATCAACTTCAATAGCATAACTGGCACTTAATGGTGTAAGAATGGAATTTATCTGCTTACTTAACTTAGTAGATATAAAGCTCCTATCAGCACCGGTATCAAATAGTAGAAATGCATAAGTGGTATTTAATGGGGTAAGAGGATAAGTCTACGGGTTTGAAATTTCTTAGGCAGATTGTCGTATTACATATCCTCATGCTCCTAGTTATAGATAAAATTTAGTTTTTTTCATTAAAATGTTGGATACCTAATCTTTGTACATGATATGGTCGGAATTTTCCGATAAATTCTTAAGCCTTACACACCCTAAGATGTATCAGATAGTAAATCCTAGAGAAATACTATAAAAGGGTACTAAGTATGAGATGCCTCCGGGGTTTCCTCGTACTCCAGAGCGTTAAGTCGTTGGGTTAGTTCTGCACTGCGGGCTTTAGGCGCTGTCACAATTCCTTGATTCCGTCTTGTTGAATCGCCTGAGTATTCTGGTTGGCCCAAGGTTTATTGGTGGTTTGTATTGCCTCCTGCTTAATCCTTGCAAAGATCTCACCGACCTCTTGGTGGATTTTGTTGAAATTGGAGGTCGTTTCTGGCGGCCCTTGCCACTAATAGGGGCATCATTTGTTACATAGGTTTCTGGGTAAGTGTCGGCACTTGAGAGGAAGATGGTGTTCCGCCTTCAAACTGGTTTTGGATCCCTTCCTCGTTTCTCCGCTCTTGGAGAGTGTGAGGCTACCATCCCCACTGTCTTACGTTCACTTATCGTTACAGTTGCGGGCTTGGCTGATGAGTAGGTACCGGGATAGACTCCCGTTGTGCTAGTCACACCCTTTACTTAGGGTGAACTTCCTTAATGATCCATTGGGATGGCTTCTGAATAGAGTGTAGGGTGGCATATGTGGTGGTGATGGTGGAGCAATTTGTGTTGCAGGGCCACAATTTCCCTCTTTGTTCTTTGACGAGTCAATTACATCCTCAATGTCACAGCAACGAAAAAAAGGAAAAAAAATGAAAGACTAATCATCATATTTTTTTTAAATATTTTCTCTAAATTGAGGCGGCGCAAGAAACATACATGTAGGTCACAAAAGGTTTCCCAATGTCACACCCCGTTATCTGTAACACCCCGATACCCCGGTTGGCAATGAAGCGTGACGTCGCGGAAGCGTAAGCATAATCATAACGAACGACCACTATATGGACGTTTTTCAAAAATGCATTGATTTAACTTCAAATATAAATATTGTTTTACATAACCAAAATACAGCGTAAGTAGTTTCTTAAAATACTAAAATTTAAATACACAATTTAGTTTATCCGAAAAGATGCAAATAAATCTCCGAATTTGAAAACGATGCGACTCCAAAATGAACGGAAGCCTTGGAATACTTCCGATAAATGTGCATGTCTCAAACACCTGATAATACATGCTAAAATACGTCAACAAATTGTTGGTGAGCTCATAGGTTTACGCGAAAAGACCAGTTGTATGGACATTATCAGATGAGTTGAATTTATAAAATCATAAATTCCGTGTATGTATTACATAAACCATCATGCAACCGAAGCTTAATTAAAATGAGTTTGCCCTGTGCAGTATCCCCGACTGTAATACCGTGTGTTGAATATATATGCACTCGCTGTTAGCCGACCCGAACTAACCCGAATGGGGGACATGACTCCCAATAGATCTATCCACAATATATTCGCGATTGCAAATAAATGCAATTAACGGTTCATGATTTTAGGGCTGATGGATCCAAACATGTAATACATATAAGAAACAAACAGTTTTGATGTCCATATGAAAACAGTGCATTTATTTCCACCACAAAAGATAGTGAAAATAGGGGCTATGAAGACTCACCGAGCGTGTGATGGCAAAAACGAGCGAAAAATGCTTCTTTTTTTTCGTAAGTTGATGGATGGTGCACCGAGCGAGATTAATCGAGCCCTAAATGATAATAAGGACTTAATATATCTAATATATGATAATATATATATTTATAGATTTTTATGTCTTAAATCACCCAACATTACAAGTTTATAATTAAAACCCGCTTAAAACGTCAAGTTTATATATATATATGTATATATATATATATATATATATATATATATATATATATATATATATATATATATATATATATATATATATATATATATATATATATATATATATATATATATATATATATATATATATATATACATAGTTTTTCAGCTTTTTCGGAGGTTTTTCGTCCTACTTTGAGGCCGTTTTTGACCAAGCTCCAAAACGTTTTAGGCTTTGGTATTCTAGGTACAAAGGATTTTTAGAATCAAGAACGGCCATTTTTTGAGATGTTTAGGTTGGTGAAAAAGCTTGTTAAAAACCCTATGTTTGCCATTTTTGAGCTGTCAAACTTTCGGTTTCCCAAATAATTTCTGGAGGTCTTAAACTCCAAAATAAATTATGAAAACTTTCAGATCTATAGTTAAGACATAGATCTAACTTTTGAGATAAGAATCAACTCATTTCGATAAGTTATGAATTAGTTATGATTTTTCAAAGTCGATATAAACTTTCTGCCGAAAATCCGCAGTTTATAAACCTGAAATAACTTATGATTCTTGTTGTTTATGCAAAGACTACTTGTATAAAAGTTATAAAAGTTATAAAACACATATATATCACATGTTTTCATAATATTAACATTTTTATAATGTGTTCATATATTCATAAACACATTTAAAGAAACAACTTAAAAACAAAAACTAGAAATTTATAAACTTGAGTTTTTATGAAACTTGTTGTTGTTGGTGATTATATATATTATGCAAGACTTATATAAACATAAATGTAAGATGAAATAAGTTAGTATTTACTTACTTTGAAGTGTTTAGAGTATGATTTTGAGTAGAAGTTGAAATCCTTGCAAGATATGCACCAAAACACTTGAATTTCTTGAAGAACACTTGAAGAACACTTGAATGAAAAGGTTTTTGATGTGTGTGTGTATAGATCCGGTTTTTAGAGTGAAAAAAGAGGGATTTTGGTGTGAAAATAATGAAAGGGAAGCTCTCTATTTATAGGAAAAGTCTTGGTCTTTCAAATGGAGGTTGAGTGCACACTTGGTTGAATTGAAAGAAAATGGTGAAATGAAAGGGAATGGAGAAAGGAGATTTGATGTAGATGGTGCATGGTCTTCTTAATATAAAATTGAAATCAAGTGTGTGTGTGTACTATGAAGGCTGGCCATGTGAAGGTATTTTCCATGTATTTTACATTTTTTTTTGTATAAAAGTATTTAGAACTGTATTCTTGTATTTTCCTTTTCTTGTAATTTCATAAATACTTTTAGATGCATTGTTTTAATGAATTGTTTTAGTCTTGCATAATTAATGTTAAGTAATTGTATTAGTGTATGATTAGTGTCACTAATCATAATTTAATTA
>JAANYP010002201.1:485702-515527 GCA_020465985.1 Centrapalus pauciflorus | reverse complement strand
AATATATATATATATATATATATATATATATATATATATATATATATATATATATATATATATATATATATATATATATATATATATATATATATATATATATATATAAACTTGACATTTTAAGCGGATTTTATTTATAAACTTGTAATGTTGGGTGATTTAAGACATAAAATATATATCACATAATAGAGATATTAAGTCCTTATTTCATTTAGGACTCGATTAAACTCACTCGACGCATCATCCATCCATTTACGCTAAATAGCTATTTACGCTCGTTTTTGTCATCGCAATCTCGGTGAGTCCTCATAGCCCCTATTTTCACACTGTTATGTTTTGGGGTTGAAATACATGCTTGGTTTTTATATGGACACAAAACATCTTCATTTCTATTATGTATTACACATGTGGTTCCATCAGCCGTTATATCAAGAACCGTTAATTGCATTTATTTGTAAGCGCGAATATATTGTGGATAGATCTATTGGGAGTCATGTCCCCCATTCGGGTTAGTTCGGGTCGGCTAACAGCGAGTGCATATATATTCAACACACGGTATTACGTATGGGAATACTGCACAGGGGAAACTCATTTAATTAAGCTTCAGTTGCATGATGGTTTATATGTACTACATAACATGGAATTTATGATTTTACAAATTCAAACCCTACTATTGTTGTCCATACAAGTCAGATTTACGTGTAAACCTATGAGCTCACCAACAATTTTGTTGACGTATTTTAGCATGTCTTTTCAGGAAAGCACGTGCATCGCATCGGAAGTATTTTCAAGCTTCCGCACTTAAGGAGTCGCATTCTTTTTCAAACCGTCGGAGATTTATTTGCATTATTTTGGATAATTTAATTATGTATTTAAATCTCTGTATCTTGCGAACTACTCTTTATCATTTTCGGGTTATGTAAAACATTTCTATCTTTAAAGTTATATCGATGTATTTTTGAAAACGTCCATATAGTGGTCGTTCATTATGATTATGGTCACGCTTCCGCGACGTCACGCTTCATTGCCAACCGGGGTAACGAGGTGTGACAGATTGGTATCAGAGGCATAGTTATAGTGAACTAGGTTGCATTACTACCCTAGACTATAACTGTTACAAAACTAAACTTTCTCCAAGAACTGTGAACATATATATGGACCCTGATGACAATAACATGTCAAACAATACGGTTATTATCCTCTTTGACTCGGAGGATGAATTCTCACCCATGGAACAAGGAAGCCAAGGTGACATTGAGGTGCACTTTAGATCGAGAACCCACCCAGACCCAATCAATGACGATGTAATGGACCCGACAAAACACAAGGAGGGCAACTATGGCCCTGCAGCACAAATTGTTCCACCATCACCACCACATATTCCATCCTACGCCCTATTCAGAGAGCACCCCAATGGACATTGAAGGAGTTCACCCCTAGGAAAAGGGTGTGACTGGCACAACGGGAGTCTATCCCAGTACCTCCCAATCAGCCAAGCCCGCCACCGTAGCGACGGGCAACCATAAGACAGCGGGGATGGATGCCTCACACTCTCCAAGAATGGAGAAACGAGGAAGGGATTCAAAGCCAGTTTGAAGTCGGAACACCACCTTCCTCTCAAGTGCCGACACTTACCCAAAAACCTACGTAACAAACGATGCCTCTATTGGTCGCAAGGGACGCCAGACACGACCCCCAATTTCGACAAAATCCACCAAGAGCTTGGTGAGATCTTTGCCAGGATTAAGCAGGAGGCAATACAAACTACCAATAAACCTTGGGCAAACAAGAATGCCCATGCGATTCAACAAGACGGAATCGACGAATTGTGACAGCGCCTAAAGCCCGCAGTGCAGAACTAACCCAACAACTTAACGCTCTGGAGTATGAGGAAACCCCGGAGGCATCTCATACTTAGTACCTTCCTATCATTTTATAGTATTTATCTAGGCTATACTATCTGAGATATCTTAGGGTAAGTAAGGCTTAAGAATTTATCAGAAAATTCTAACCATATCATGTACAAAGATTAAACATCAAGAACTTTTATGAGGAATTAAGTTTTAACTAAAACTCTGCGTAGGAGAAGATAAAGATATGACTATCTGCCTAAGAAATTTCAAACCCATAGACTTATCCCCTTACCCCATTAAATACCACTTATGCATTTCTACTATTTGATACTGGTGCTGATAGGAGCTTTATATCCACTAAGTTCACTAAGCAGATAAATTCCATTAAGTGCTACTTATGCTATTGCGGTTGATGACAGAAGACGCTTAAGACAAATAATATAAGTCGAGGATGCTCCTTAGAATTAGTAGGCCAACTCTTTGAAACAAACTTGATGCCTGTCAAACTGGGAAATTTTGACGTGGTCATAGGCATGGATTGACTATAAAAAAAATAGTGCGGAAATAGTGTGCAACAAGAAGACGGTTCATATACCTTTAGCCAATAAGAAGGTCCTTACTGTCCTAGGCAAAACAAGAAATACCAAAGTAAGCATCATCTCTAGAATTAAGACCCTGAAGTGTTGATAGAGAGGGAGCCAAAGGGAAAGCGGCTCGAAAATATTCTTATTATTTATGGTTACCCCAAAGTTTTTCCAGAACACTTACCTGAACTCCTAACATCGAGGCAAGTCAGATTCAAAAAAATCGGCCTAGTATCAGGTGCGGTACCAGTGGCTCGAGCACCATGCCGATTAGCCCCATCATAGTGTAAGAATCGTCCAACCAACTGTAGGAGCTCTTAGATTACTAAGAGCTAGATAAACTAAAGGAACCGATACCCGCTCACAAGGATCAATGACTTGTTTGACCAAACTCCAAGAATTAACCTTCTATTTGAAGATAGACCTAAGGCCTGGTTATCATCAGGTTAGAGTTAGCAAGAAAGATATTCCAAAGACAACTTTCAGATTCCGTTACGGTCATCATAAATTCCTATTAATGTCGTTTGGATTAACCAGTGCCCCCAACGGTACTCATGAACCACATCGGGTGTGCAAACCTTATCTAGACAAATTCGTGATTGTATTCATGAATGACTTTTAATCTACTCACGAAACAAGGAGGAACACGAGCAAACATTTAAGACTGATTCTTGAGTTGTTGAAGAAAGAACAATTATATGCCAAGCTTTCTAAGTTTGACTTTTTTCTAAGATAGGTAAGATTTCTCGGTCACGTGATCAATAGTAAAAGGATCCAAGTCGACCCCGCAAAGATCGAGACTATCAGGAATTGGTCAACTCTTAGAACCCCATAGAGATACGACAGTCCTTAAGACTTACCACTTATAATAGGCAATTATCAAAAATTTCTCAAAGATCACCGAAGCTCTAACAAAACTGACCCGAAAAGATATTAAGTATGATTGGGGTGAGGATCAGAAGACATCATATAAGATATTAAAGCACAATCTGTGCAGCACGCTTATTTTATCCAAGAGAAGCAAGAAATTTGAAGATTACTGTGACGCTTAACACAATGGGTTGATATAGAAAGATAGGGTCATAGCTTATACTTCATGAAAACTTAAAGTTCACTAGGTGAATTACACAACGCATGATCTAGATCTTGGAGCAGTAGTCTTTATCCTTGGAGACATTAGTTGTACAGTATGAAGTGTATTGTATTCACAGACCATAAGAGCCTCCAACACATCTTGAATCAGAAAGTGTTGAATATGAGGTAGAGTCGTTGGATGGTGCTATTAAGTGATTACAACTGTGAAATTCGTTATAACTCGGGGAAAGCTAATGTGGTTGCAGATGCTCAGAGCCGAAAGGAACGAGCTAAGCCGTTAAGAGTACAAACCCTAGTTATAAGCATTCAACCAAACCTTCCTTCCTTAATTCATGATGCACAATTAGAAGTTGTTAAGGAGGAAAATATGAAAAATGAAGCCCTGCACGGAATGGATAAATAGTTTGGGATAAGGGCTAATAAAAATCGATATTTCATGAATAGAATCTGATTACTCTGTTTGGTGGAATAAGAAAGCTGGCTATCGATGAAGGACACAAATCAAGATATGTCATTCACCCCGGATCTGATAAAATGTATCATGACCTCAAGGAGCTATACGGGTGGCCTAACATGAAGGCTGACATTGCCACATATGTCAACAAATTCTTAACATGCTCCAAAGTTAAGACAAACATCAGAAACCATTTGAGTAATAGTTGACCGCCTAAAAAAATCCGCGCATTCCTACCAATCAAGGAGAACAACAGAATGAATAAGCTAGTCCAAACGTACCTCAATGAAGTCGTCTCCGGACACGGAGTGCCTATTATAATCATTTCGAATACGGATAGCAGATCTACATCTAGGTTTTTGGCAATTATTACAGCAAACTTTGGATACAAACTTGGACATGAGTACCACATATCACCCTCAGACCAATGGTCAGAATAATAGAACGATCCAAACCCTAGAACGTACATTAAGAGCATGTGTAGTGGATACTCATTTGCCTTAGTGGAATTATCGTACTACAAATAGCTATCACTCGAGTATTAAAGCTGCTCCGTTTGAGGCCCTCTACGGGCGAAAGTGTCGATCGCCGATTTGTTGGGAAGAAGTAGGAAATAGCCAAATCACTGGTCCTAAGATCATTCACGAAACTACCGAAAAGATAGTACAGATGCGGAACAGACTAAAAATTGCCCGCAATTGTTAGAAAGTTATGTAGATGTAGGGAGAAAATCCCTTGAGTTCTAATTAGGAGAACGAGTACCAATGAAAGTCTCGCCATGGAAGGGTGTGATACGATTAGGAAAATAAGGAAAAACTAAACCCTCGATACATTGGCAATGCAAAGTCTTAAAGGGAATTGGACTAGTAGCTTATCGTCTAGAGCTACCACCAGAGCTTAGCAGCGTGCACAATACCTTCCACATATCAAATCTGAAGAAGTCTTTGTTAGATGAAACACTTGTTACCCCCTTGAAAGAGATCCAGCTAACTGATAAACTCTGCTTCATCAAAGAGCCGGTTGAAATCATGGACCGTAAGGTCAAAGGATTGAAGCACAGTTGTATACCCATCCTCAAGGTCAGATGGAATTATAGACATGGACCAGAATTCACTTAGGCATGCAAAGGCTAGTTTCACCCAAAGATACCCTCACCTAATCTTAACTAACAAGACCCCTGAGAAAACAAGATAAAATTTCGGGACGAAATTCCCATAACAGGGGGAGACTGTAACATCCGACACTAAACAAGGTTAGCAACAATGATCTAATTCGTATTTAATAGCCAATTATAGCCTAATCAGTGGTCATTAGAAATTAATCAAGTGATTAACAAGGTTTATTAGAAAATTCAACTCAATTAGAATCAAATTCATCGGTGCGATGAATCGGGAAATCAATTAATCCGATCAATTTACGTTATGAAGGATTAATTCAACTAAGTACGTAATTAAATTATGATTAGTGACACTAATCAAACACTAATACAATTACTTAACATTAATTATGCAAGACTAAAACAATTCATTAAAACAATGCATACATAAGTATTTTTGAAATTACAAGAAAAGGGAAATACAAGAATACATTTCTAAATACATTTATACAAAAAAAAAATATAAATACATGTATAATACATAAGGGGCCGGCCATATAGGCATGTGGGTATTAGAGTTTGACTTTTATTTTTTTAATATTACTTTAAGCACAATCATTTTGTTTAAAAGTGCACACAACCTCCTACTTTCCATGCCTTTCATCATTTGAAAGACCAAAATTTCTCTATAAATAGGAAGGCATTTCATTCATTTTATTCACACCAAAATCCCCTTTCTCTCCTCTCCCAAAACCGGCTCCAACATACACACACATCACAAACCTTTTCATTCAAGTGTTCTTCAAGTGTTCTTGGTCCAAACCTTGCAAAGATTTCAACTTCTACTCAAAATCATTCTAAATACTTCAAAGTAAGTAAATACTAACTTATATCATCTTATATTTATGTTTATATAAGTTTTGCATAATATATATAATCACCAACAACAACAAGTTTACATAAAAACTCAAGTTTATAAATTTCTAGTTTTTGTTTTTAAGTTGTTTCTTTTAATATGTTTATGAATATATGAACACATCAGAAAAATGTTAATATTATGAAAACATGTGATATATACGTGTTTTTAACTTTCATAACTTTTATACAAGTAGTCTTTGGATAAACAACAAGAATCATAAGTTATTTCAAGTTTATAAACTGCGGATTTCCGGCAGAAAATTTATATCGACTTTGAAATATCATAACTAATTCATAACTTAACGAAATAAGTTGATTCATTGTCTCAAAAGTTTAGATCTATGTCTTAACTATAGATCTGGTAGTTTTCATAATTTATTTTGGAGTTTAAGACCTCCAGAATTATTTGGGAAACCGAAAGTTTGACAGCTCAATAATGGCCAACATAGGGTTTTTAACGAGCTATTTCACCAACCTAAACATATCGAAAAATGGCCGTTCTTGATTCTAAAAATCCTTTGTATATATTAGTTTAATGTCCTAGAAAACCAAAGCCTAAAACATTTTGGAGCTTGGTCAAAAACAGCCTCAAAGTAGGCCGAAAAACCTCCGAAAAAGCTGGAAAAATATATATATATATATATATATATATATATATATATATATATATATATATATATATATATATAAACTTGACGTTTTAAGCGGATTTTATTTATAAACTTGTAATGTTGGGTGATTTAAGACATAAAAATCTATAAATATATATATATATATCATCATATATTAGAGATATTAAGTCCTTATTATCATTTAGTCCTCGATTAAACTCACTCGACGCATCATCCATCCATTTACGCTAAATAGCTTTTTACGCTCGTTTTTGCCATCGCAATCTCGGTGAGTCCTCATAGCCCCTATTTTCACACTGTTATGTTTTGGGGTTGAAATACATGCTTCGTTTTTATATGGACACAAAAACATCATTTCTATTATGTATTACACATGTGGTTCCATCAGCCCTTATATCATGAACCGTTAAATGCATTTATTTTTAAGCGCGAATATATTGTGGATAGATCTATTGGGAGTCATGAACCGTTAAATGCATTTATTTTTAAGCGCGAATATATTGTGGATAGATCTATTGTGGATAGATCTATTGGGAGTCATGAACCGTTAAATGCATTTATTCTTAAGCGCGAATATATTGTGGATAGATCTATTGACGTATTTTAGCGTGTATTTTCAGGAAATTAAGGCACGTGCATCGCAACGGAAGTATTTTCAAGCTTCCGCACTTAAGGAGTCACATTCTTTTTCAAACCATCGGAGATTTATTTGCATTATTTTGGATAATTTAATTATGTATTTAAATCTCTGTATCTTGCGAACTACTCTTTATCATTTTCGGGTTATGTAAAACATTTCTATCTTTAAAGTTATATCGATGTATTTTTGAAAACGTCCATATAGTGGTCGTTCATTATGATTATGGTCACGCTTCCGCGACGTCACGCTTCGTTGCCAACCGGGGTAACGGGGTGTGACACACTAGGCTTAAGGGCATGTTTTGCCCTTTTGCCTAGGTATTTGGATTTTTTTGTGGGAGCAGCAACTGGATCCACCTCCATTGTAAAAGGTCCTTCCACCAACCCAAACAACCTCCTCATAGGTGTTGTGAGAGGAGGCTCTTGTGCACTTACACGAGCATGAAATATTTTGTTTCCAATGACTGGAAACACCATGGACTTCAGAATGGGCTGAGAAGTGTACAGAGATTCACCACAAACATGTTTGAAGATGATAATGAGAAATCTAGGGTACCTCATAGATGGTGATCATTGGTCATGTTCAACAAAGGCCCTCATATTTCCAAAAATCCATTTGGTCATGTTGAGAGTTGCGCCATCTACAAAATGTAGAGCCACTTGGATTTCATATCTGCTAAGCTGATCAAAAGAACCAACCTTACAACTCAGACTCATTACCACTGAGGCAAAGAGAAAGTTATAGGTTGGGCCAGTTCTTTTCTGAACAATATGGCTCCAACTCTTGGTTCAGACACACTGCAGCAGCATAACAGATTTCTCATCCGCTGGTTTTAAGGTTGTGGGTTGTCATATTTTTCAACCACTCATATGTGAAGCACAACCTGAAGCAGATCGGCCGAAATCTCAACAACTTTAGTATTGTTGAGAATGGTTCCTTGGATAACCTTGGTAGCAGAATCATAGGAGAAGGTGTACCAAAAATCATACACCATTTCCTAATACATTACACCAGGAGTAGCAGTCATGGCATAGTGTAATGGGTGAGCTTTGATGAACTCCACCATTTGTTCATAACCTTTGCCAATGTAGTTTTTGGGTATGGAGAGATTGGCTACATAGTTTGTAGGTTTGATGGTGAGAGTCATAGTGACTGATGGGTGTTTAACAACATCATCACCTAAAAATACTGGTACAAGGGGAGTTGAAAAAGCCATTTGAGTAGTGGTTAGAAGTTCAACGAAAGCAGACACTTAGTCTTTTTGTGAGTGATTGAGGATATTCAGAAAGTACGGATGTATAGGGTCGCATTAGGGAACAGAAGATGAAACAGTGACGTTAGGTTTTTATAAGATTTGAATGTCAGAGAGTGGGAGAGAGAAAAGGGCGGTTGATTTGAAATAGGGATGACTAAAGGAACGGAACGGTTACCACGTCAGCACATGTGTTAGACC
This sequence comes from Centrapalus pauciflorus, assembly GCA_020465985.1. Lineage (NCBI taxonomy): Eukaryota > Viridiplantae > Streptophyta > Magnoliopsida > Asterales > Asteraceae > Centrapalus > Centrapalus pauciflorus. The sequence continues at coordinate 506,802 of JAANYP010002201.1, read as the reverse complement.
CACGTGACCCATTTTCTTATCTTTTAAACACGTAACAAAACATTATCCGCAGGTAATTAAGTTAAATTAATACAAAATTAACATAACATAAGTATGAATAATTGTTAATTATAAGCTGATGTTCAAAGATATTTCCAAACATGTGGTGATGTAGTGTCCTCAAAGCTGTTCTTGTGTATGAAAACTGTTAAGTGATATTTGAGCAATTTTCGTATGAAACCTGTTCTAGAATAGAACAGGTTACAAGGATTGCAGTTTTGACAGAGATTACTGAGTGAGCAGTTTTGAGATTTAGACACTAGGACAGCTTTGGTCAAGAAAATGTAGTTTTGAAACATGTTATACGTCAAACATGTTCCTATTTCTAATAAACAACTAAGTGCAGAGCCAATGAAACCTGTCCTGTATCAAAGCTATTTTAAGAAAACAACATGTTTGTACATGTAACTCTTGAACATCAATGACACTTAGTCACTTCTATTTAACATTCCCAGCTTACAGACAAGGACCTGTTTTCATCAAGACGTTTGGTGAAAATATCTACAAGCTGATCTTCTGTTGGAACAAAATATACTTCAACATTACCGTTCTGGATGTGATAGCTTATGAAATGATGTCTAACCTCTATTTGCTTTGTTCTAGAGTGGATGACAGGGTTGTTGGATATGGCTATGGCACTGGTGTTATCACAAAGTATGGGAGTTTTCCAGTACACCAATCCATAGTCCTCAAGCTGATGTTGCATCCAAAAAGTTTGTCTACAATAGCTTCCAGCAGCAATATATGTAGCTTCAGCATTAGGAGTGGACACAGAGATCTGCTTCTTACTGCTCCAACAAATCAACTTGCCTCCAAGAAGTTGACACCCACTTGTTGTACTTTTTCTATCAAGCCTGCAACCTACAAAATCTGAATCTGTGTATCCAATTAAGTCAAAACCTGAATCTATAGTTTACCAAAGACCCAAACCTATTGTACCCTTATGGTATCCAAAGATTCTTTTTACAACATCAAGATGTGATTCCTTTGGATCAGCTTGAAATCTAACACACAAAGTGGTTGCAAACATTATATTTGGTTTACTGGCTGTTAGATATAACAAGCTCCCAATCATACCTCTGTAGGCTGTTACTGAAATAGACTTACCATAGGTATCAGCATCCAACTTAACATTGGTTGTCATTCGGGTTTTAATGGGAGAACACTGATCAATTTTAAACTTTTTCAAAAGATCTAGTGTATACTTTCTTTGATTTATAAAAATTCCATTTAACATTTGTTTAACCTGTAATCCTAGATAGAATGTGTGTTGACCCATCATGCTCATCTCATATTTAGATTTCATGAGCAATGAAAAATTCTTCTATAACTGTTCATTAGTAGAACCAAACATAATATCATCCACATAAATTTGAACAAGCATAATGTCAAATTTCGCCTTCTTTAAGAATAGTGTGGTATCCACTTCACCTCTGGATATCCATTGCTCATAAGGAATTCAGTGAGAGTGTCTTACCAAGCTCTAGGGGCTTGTTTCCAACCATAAAAAGTTTTGTCCAACTTATAGACAAAACCTGTTGGATGTTATTGATCCTCAAAAGCTGGGGACTGCTTAACATATACTTCCTCTTGCAGTATTCCATTCAAAAATCCACTCTTTACATCCATTTGGAATACTTTCATTCTTTTGTGAGCATTATATGCAAGAAACAAACATATTGCTTCTAGCCTAACCACATGAGCAAATGTTTCATTATAATAAATTCCCTCTTCTTGCTTATACCCTTGAGCAACTAGTCTTGCTTTATTTCTAATGACATGACCTTGATCATCCATCTTGTTCCTGAATACCCACCCACTTGGTGCAAATTATAGTTTTCCGTTTAGGCATAGGCTTTGTTCCTCTCAAACTGATTGAGCTCTTCCTGCACTGATCCAATTGGCATCCTTCAAGGCTTCATCAGTCTTATTTGGCTCCATCATGGATATAAAACTTGCAAACATACAAAACTTTCCAAGAGTATCCCACCTTGTTTGCACACCTTTATTGATGTCACCTATTATCTGCTCATTTGGATGACACCTGATCCACTTAGGATCATGTTTCAATGCTGATTCCTCTAGATCTTGAACACCAATTTCATTATCAACAGGTCTTGTAGAACAAATTTCTTGATTGTCAGACATACTGACATATTGAGTTTGTTCATTTGTTGAAGGAGTATCATTAGTGTTGAACACATCAATGGAAGATTCAGGAAAATCAGCATTGTTGGGTTCTGGACATGGGACATCAACTACATCAGTGCACCTATTCACACAGGGTGAACCAATATAGTCATCGTCATATCTACTTTGAGTAGCAGGGTCGACTCTGGATGATGTGGAAGCTTTAGAGTCTTTATCTTCAGCATTTGAATGTAGAAGTTCATCAAAACTGAAGTCTCCTAAAACTGATTTAGGATCGACTTGGATTGAAGAATTTGCAGATTTTTCAAAGGTGATATTGATGGTTTCATCAACCACCTTTCTTCTAGGGTTGTATACTCTGTAGGCTTTGGAAATTGCTGAATATGCAACAAAGATTCCTTCATCAGCTTTAGTTCAAATTTAGCCAGCTGATCCCTTTGGTTCAAAATGAAGCAAGGGCATCCAAATACATGGAAATAGCTTATGTTAGGCTTTCTCCATTTGAGTAATCCATAAGGAGTTTCATTGAACCTTTTCACCACTAAGGATCTGTTTTGAGTGAAGAAGGCAGTGTTGACAGTTTTAGCCCAAAATGATGAAGAGAGACCTGATGCACACAGCATGGTTCTAGCAGCTTCTATAAGAGACCTATTTCTCCTTTCAGCAACTCCATTTTGTTGAGGAGTTCTTACGGCTAAAAAGTTTTGAGAAATTCCTTTTTCTTCACAGAAATCCTCAAGAGTAACGTTTTTGAATTCAGTATCGTTATCACTTCTGATCAGCTTTACTTGGGTAGAGTTCAGAACCTCCATCTTTTTTATTAATCCAATAATTTCTCTGGCAGCCTCTTCTTTGGTCTTTAGGAAGATCACCCATGTGTACCTGGGGAACTCAACAACCATTACTAAGGTGTATCTTCTTTCTACTAGACCTGGGACATCAACAGGTCCAAACAAGTCCAAATGGATTAAGAAGAGAGGTGTATCAATAGAGAAATTATGCCTGGATTTAAAAGATGTCTTTTTTTTGTTTACCCTTCTCACAAGCTGAGCAAAGTTTATCCTTAACAAAGGTTATAGAAGGAAAACCTGTCACCAACTCTTTCTTACAGAGTTTGTTGATATTCTTAAAATTCAGGTGCGAGAGCCTTTTGTGCCATAACCAATTGAGGTTTGCATTAGTTCTTCAGAGAAAGCAGGTTTGTGTTGTTTGATCAGCAGATTTCATGTCCACTATGTATACACCCTTTTTTCTTTGTGCACACAACACATTTTGCCCTGAGAATCCAGTATGTGTCCTAGGTGCTCATCGAAGTTAACCTTGTAGCCAGCATCATACAGTTGACCTATGCTAACAAGGTTGTGTTTCAGCCCAGACACATAGGCTACCTTGCTAAAGATTAAAGCACCTGCATGGAGAGTACCATACCCTTCTCTAGATCCTTGGACATTGCCACCAAAAGTGACCTTTAGGCCTTGTTCAGGCTTAAGATCACTCAGTAGATTCTTGAAACCAGTCAAATGGCCGGAACAACCACTATCCAGATATCAAACCTGGTTTGGTTGCTTAACCTGCAGAGTAACATAGAAAAACATTAGTTCTTAGGGGATCTCACATGGATGAGTTCACTACCCTCATCAACATTTGTTGATGGACCACAAAGATTAATATTAATGTTTCCTATTTGGATTGTATCAGTTTTGATACTTTCCTCAGTGTTATTGTTATTTCCAACACTGATTGACTTAGCAGTATTGGATTTAAAAGTGTCAATAGGCCTTATGTCTACAGTCTCAGGATAGTCTTTAGCCATATGAGTTTTCCTTCCACACCTGTAGCATTTCCTCTTTTTAGGCCTTTTGGAAGAAGAACTCTCAAAAATACATTCAGGGTTTTCTTTATTGGTCTTTTCAACAGGTTGACTTGTTTTATAAGGACCGGCAGATTTTGTGAAAGATTCATCTCTATACTTTTTATAAACAGCTTTGCCTGTGTCTTAGAGACATCATTATCCTGAGAGACTTCCTTTCTCTTTTTAGCAGAACATAAATAAAAAAATTGGCAGTTTTACAATCTTTTGTCATTCCTGTTTCTTGGAAAACTTATTTCCAAATTCCTCAGGTTTGGCATGGATTTTGCTTTTTCCTTTACTGAGAGCTGATGATTCTTGCACACCTGTAGTTGCAGAACCATTTTGTGTGGTTTTAATAAAAGACTTACCTTCATTATAACCAACTTACCACAATGGTTTAAAAACTTATTTGGAACCACACTAGCATTTTTCCAACATGAGACTTACTTTTGTTGGTTGTGTGCTGGTTTCCTTTTAAAAACTTATTTTCAAAGAATTCAGCATTGAATGATGGTGTAGGTTTCTTGCCGTCAGTCTTGACTTCAGAACCTATCTTGAAGACAGGTTTAACAGTCTTGACCTTAGATTTGACACCTTCTCCACCAAGCTATTCATATGGAGTAGTTGAGCACTCTGTAGTGTAGTTTGGTGAGGAACACATCCCATCACCAGACTCCACGGTTTTCACACATGAACTGTTAGTATTTTGAGGCCTGACAAACCTGTTTGTTGAATTCAATTTTCCGTTTACATTTTGTATAAAAGTATTTGGAAGTTCACCAAGTGTGGACAGATCTGTTTCCAGATTTTTGATCACAACAATTGAAGCTGTTGTATCAAGATCTCCTCCAAGATATGCTTAAATTTGAGTAGGGATTTGATTGATACATTGATTTACTCTCTTGGCAGAATAGCACCAAGAATTAACAATCAACTGTAGCTTTGAGATCCACAAACAGATAGGTAAACATTTTCTCTTTTTCTTCAACACTGTAGTCTTTAAAATTATGTACCTTATACATCATTGTAGGATTCCAGTTGTCCAAAGAGCTTAGAGACTCAGCTTCAGCTAGATCTTGTTTGAAGCTGCTTAATGAAGGAACGTCATTATTGGCTACACGATAATTGTTATCTTCTTCATCAGATGATGAGTCAGAGTCTTCCCAGTCACATGCTTCAGCCATTAGTCCCTTCTGTCTGTTGAAAGCCATAGAGTCTTCCAACTTTTTCAACTTGGTCATGGTTATTAGATACTTAACCCTATAGCCATCATCTCTGTTACTCTTGTAGGGTTTTGATGAGGAACCAATTGCTTTAGACACACAGTCTGGAGTATGGTTATTACTTGTTTGAGACAAGGGTGTAATTTTTTTTAGGGGGAGAGAAGTTTGTGTTGTTTGTTGTAGGGGGAGAGTATTACAATTTGTAGGGAGAGAGTGAATTTTTTTAGCATAAATTTTGATGTAATCTTTGTTTGAGGGTGAGTGATTCTTGTTGTCAAGTTGAATGTAATATTTTCTTCTTTTGAGTTTGACTGTATTTTTTTTCTGTTGAAAGATGTATTTTTTGTCTCTGAAATTTTTTTTATGCATGATGATTTTGACTCTGAAATTTTTTTGCAAGTTGATCTTCATCTATATGATCATCATGAGGTGGAGAAATAATTATTTTCAAAGACACAAGATTCAAGACAACTAGTTTCTTCAATCAGTTAAAGAGAAGATCAGAGAAGAACAAATAGAATCGTATTAAATGTACTAAAGAGTTTGCTGAGGTAGTGTTTGTAGATGAATTGCTGAATTACAAAATCAATGTGGAGAATAAATAGAAGTCGTGTTTCAAGGGGGAGTATATTCTTATCATAGAAGAGAAGATCGGCGGAAGAAAGTTTTTGAAGATCAAAGAGATATTGAAGGATAAATTTCAGAGTCCAATAAATCAGAAGAATATTGCTAAAATTCTAAAGTTTACATTAATGCAGTTTCTAAAGATTGGTTTATAAAGAAATAAAGATTGTTGAAGATTGTTGTGTACTTTATTTGTAAAATTGTCTTTCATCTCTAAGGGGGAGATTGTTAGGAATAAATAAATAGTGATGATCGAAAAAAAAATTGTAAAAGTGCAATGTCTTTAGGTGCATTTAGTGTATAGGTTAGAAATGTAGTTATAAGGAAAGTTCCTTATCAATTTAGGAACTCTTGTAATCATGTGTGTGTGTGTGTGTGTGTGTGTTCTTAAAAGTGTAAATAGAGAAATCCTTCAATTTAATGCAAGATTTGTTCTTCAATGTTATGATTCACTTAGATCATTGTCTAATACTAAACATCAAACCCCATGAGTTGTTGATTCTGAGTCTCATTAGTCTCCTCATAAATCTAATAACACTAGAATACACCAAACCCCATGAGTTGCTGATTCTGAATCTCAATAGTCTCCTCATAATTCTAATAACACTAGAATACACCAAACCCCATGATTTGTAGATTCTGAATATCATTAGTCTCCTCATAAATCTAATAACACTAGAATACACAATGACACTAAAATCATCCACAAATATTTCTTCAACAAAGTTAGATCCTATATGGGTAATGCAGTTCTTTTGGGTTTTAAAAAACCCATTATTAGCGTTATAAAAGTCAATATGGGGTGAGTTTGACCATCTTCAAGTGTTGTTATCTCTTGTTTCAATTATGATTTACCATATACATGTCAAATTGATTTTAGTAGTAAATTTGCAATCTTTACAATTCTTATTGTTAATTGAGATGTACTCTTAAGCGATTATCTATTAAACATTTGTGTCGTTAGGATTATGCAACTAAATTTATTCTGTTTCAATTCATTGCTTTTAACCTTCAATTTTATGTGCAAGTGTTATTGGATTTGATGAATAAGACAAATATGTTTGTTTTGCGATGATATATTAGTGTTGTCCGTATTATTTTATGCACAAAAGTATGTAATTATATATAGGTTCAAAACTAAAAGGAAATCGGTTACTTGATAATTTACATTTCTTTTTAATTGAATACTTATATTTTAATTGTTAGAAGCCAATTGAATTCTTCTATTGAACTTTAATATCATGAATGGTTTGATTCACAGTGTGTGTATCTTTATATGTCTATCCTTTCACAATTTAAATTAGCCAATATGTTATTATTAGGGCTTTTGGTCTCACGAGCGGTGAGTAAATGTACTTTAATATTTTTTTTTTGTCAAAATTAGCACTTCTTCACCCTTATAAGCGAGACCCTCATCCGCTTATGCGCCTCACCAATCTTTCAAAACAAGTCATTGCTTTCGTCGAAACTCTGCTGGCGATCTTGAAGAGGGTCTTCTAGCGATCTGATTAGATCGCGTACTATCAATCATATCTTCAGACTTGCTGCTGCTGTGTGAGAGTGATAAGTAAGTATCTCATCTCCATAATTCACCTTTTATGTGTTTCGATTAGGGTTTTTATGAAATAATGGGTTAGAGCGATGATGGCTTTAACATTGTAAACTTTGTAAAATTGTTGTCTGATGGGTTCAACAGGCGGGATTTGATCCATCGCATGTGAGTCACCAAGTTTTGAAGATCCATTTTTTGCGTTTACTTCAACTTGATTAGGGTTTTTTTTATGAAAGAATGGATTAGAGCGATGATGGCTTTAACATTGTCAACTTTGTAAAATTGTTGTCTGATGCCGACTTTATTCCATCGGAAAAGTTTTGAAAATCGATATGTGTTGTTTACTTCAACTTGCAGTTAGATCGATTAGCCAATAAAAATTGTGGATTTTCATTCAATAAAGTTCATCCAATATAGGATGTACATCCAAATGTTCCTTTTTAAATTAACAGAAAATCGATTCAAGTAATCTAAACTAATCCTCCTTTGATTAATTTTTTTTCCACATCTGTGGTGTATATGTATATGCTAGTATGACATTCAAAAATATCAAGAGGGTATAGCAAGGACTTAGATCATCTTTTCCCATGACATGTTCAACAAGATTTATTTAGCAGTAAATGCATCATTATGCGTATGATTGTGATTATGCTGAGACAGATTTTGTTTAATTAGGGATTGTGTTTAATCAGAGATTAGCAAGGATATGTGTCTGGATTGTGTTTAATTAGGGATTTTTGGTTTTTCTTCTTTTTGCAGGTCTTGATTTCTAAGTTATTGAAGTGTGTCCTTTAAATCGAGATGAGTTCCAATGCAGAAGAAACTGTTACTAAACCAATTGATATTGTAAATTGGAGTATTCGGTATGTTTGAGTCACAATTAGCATCTATAATAAATATTTTTTTAGGTAATGTGTTTGTAACTTGCATGCTTTTGCTTTTTGTTATACATGAAATTACTTTTAGCATTCAACCCAAACCCCAACTGGATTGTAAAAGGGCAAGTGTTTTTAATCTCATTCATATTTTTTTTCACATATTAGTATATAAAGCTTCATCCCAACCAGGTTGAAAATAGTTCTAACTATCATAGCCCCTCAAAGCAACATTAAACCTTACAATCTTTATGTTCCTTATTAAGTTTATTTGGTTTAAGAATGCTTGTGATGAGTCATACACACACATAGATACATGCATACATACATACATACATACATACATACATACATACAAACATACATACATACAAACATACATACATACATACGTACATATACATATATATACACACACACACACACACACACACACACACACATATATATATATATATATATATATATATATATATATATATATATACATAGATACACACACACACACATATATATATACATACACATATATATATACATACATATATATACATATATATATATACATACACATCTACATACATACACACACACACACACACACACACACACATATATATATATATATATATATATATATATATATATATATATATATGTGTGTGTGTGTGTGTGTGTGTGTGTCTGTGTGTTTAACATTTGTTAAAGTACTACGATTCACTACTTTTCTACATTGATTCTCTAATTCTGAATTTGTAATCATTATTTATAAATTCAAAAATAGTGGATCATTACACATGAAAAATAATGAATAACCGTGCTTCTCATATTTCCGAAGATATATATTTAGTTTCTAATTTGATCTTAAGTTTGTTTCCCTCTCTCTCTCTCTCTCTCTCTCTCTCTCTCTCTCTCTCTCTCTCTCTCTCTCTCTCTCTCTCTCTCTCTCTCTCTATCTCTCTCTGTCTCTGTCTCTCTGTCTCTGTCTCTCTCTACAAGAGAGTTTAAATCTCTTACACATGTTCAAGCATGATTTACAAGAGTTTAATGGTTCGTTTAGTAAACGAGAATTTTTGATTTTGAGTTTAAATTAAAAAGAAAAACATGATGGTTTTTAAAAAAAATGCGATATGAGAATGTGTTAGATGGGTTATAAATATTTTTTGCATTTTCTTTTTTTTACTTTCTTTATATTATAGAGTTGGATGACTAGACTGAAAACAAATTGTGAAAACCTTAATAATGTGTTAAATTTTATTTGTAAATTTGAATGTTAAAAACTAAAAACATCAAAAGACAATATAATTAAACGCGTTCTCCACAAACCCTTATTTTTTATGAAAATTTTCAGTGAAAATAGGTCAACTACGGGTCCTAAATCTCTACAAGAGAGTTTAAATCTCAATATTATAAATTTTAAAATTCTGCATATGCAAATGTGTAAATACATGAAGTTTTTTATGAATTTAAATGTGTAGAAATAATAACTTGAAGATTTAAAATAGTATAGACTCAAAATTATGAAGATTTGAATCTTTAAATTTTAGTCAATTTTTAAATGCATATATATAGTCCATGTTTTCAGATGTAATGTTTTAGACATTTATATTTGTTATATTTATTTATGCACAAATTTAAACTATTCTTCTCTTCTTAATATGGCTTCACCAAAACTACATGTTTAGTTTTCACTGGTTTGATCTTGACTGTATAGTGACTATGTTGCTGAGGTTCGAAGAAAAGATTGGAAGAAATGTTGTCCCTTTAATATTTCTGGTGATTCTGAGGAATCGAACACCCTTGGAAAAAAGTTGTCTCAATCACTACTGCGAGAGGGCAATGATGCTTTGGTTAACAGTCCCCAAAATACTGAGGCTCACCCGTACTGTACGTGACAAACAAATATTTTCTGAAGAACTTTAGAAATTTATAAGTTGGAAGATGTAAGTATATGAAACTGATATGGTTGTTTCTGTTATGACACTTGAAATAGGTTCCAACGCACAGGAGGATAACACTATGAATGATAATGTGATGCAGAACAACTATGACTATGATGGACCATCAGAGTCAAATGCCAATGCGGAGATTTTGAAAACCAGCAATGGTGATAACATGGATGTTGTTAATGATGACACAGAGCCGGCCAACTATGAATATGATGGACCATCAAAGTCAAATGCTAATGGCGAGATTTTGAAAATTTTGGATGTTAAAACTGGTAAACAACAAGGTGAACTCATTGATGATGATGCAGTCAACAATGCAGATGATGCAATGTTAGAGGCAGTTCCAATCATGATTAATGAAGCTGAATTCCAAAATGAAAAGAACAGTACTAATGATGTTTTCACTGCTGAAATTGTGAATACTGTTGTGGATGATAATGTGAATCATGTTGCAGATGATCATGAAACCGATTTGATCAATGATGAACCTTCTGATTACTCAGATTGTAACAAGGCCAAGGACAGTCAATCGAAGGATGGAAAAAGCGTTGCTGAGGATGTCATCAATAATACTTGCGGCAGGAAAGAAAAGAAACAGGGAAAATATGGTGTGTTGTCATCGAAAGATGGAAAAAGCATCGCTGAGGATGCCATCAATATTACACGCAGCAAGCAAGCAAAAAAACAGCAAAAATATGGCGTGTTGTCATCAAAGAATGAGAAACGCATCACTGAGGATACCATCAATAGCGGCAGTCAAGCAAAAGAACTGCGAAAATATGGCGTGTTGTCATCGAAGGGTGGAAAAAGAAAAGCTGAGGATGCCATCAATATTACATACACCGGGCAAGCAAATGATGAGAAGAAAAAACATGGCGTGTTGTCAGCTGTCTCGAAAAAGATTATATGTCCAATGGACAAAGAAAGTGCAACCAACGCCTACACGCAATGCGTTAGGTCATGCGCTAGAGAATTCAGTAGTGAAAGTGAAGATGATTCAGATGAGTTCACATTAGACAACTTTGCTGGTAAGAAAAAGGTTGTTCAAGTTCATACTAGGTGTAGTAGGACCTTGAGGAACAAAAAGAAGACCCCTCTTGCTGTTGAACCAAGACATGAACTCGCTCTAAGGTCGAAGCATGGCTACAATTCAAAGGCCTGTTCTGAAATTTCTATGAGAAACAATGGAACTGATGAAGTAAATTTGGGATCGATAAAGAAGGGTAAAAGGTCATCAGCTGAGAGTATTGTGAAGAAGAAAAAAGCCAGTATTGAGCACAAGAAAAGTGGCGCTCAAATCCAAAAGGTACTTTATTTCTTTTTATGTTATTCATTTTAATCAATGCTAAGAAGGTTATTCACGTTAAGACATATGTAGTGACATACATGCACTGTATATATAGTTACTTTCCATTCTGCATTTACATGTATCCAATTATCCATACGTAACCTCCTTGGATAGGTTGATTGGTGATCAACTTGGAGATAACACTCTTAGGAGGCCACCTTGTCGCTAGCCTTTTGCAACTTTAAAATATGTTTGTAAAGTTAAAACTTCAATTCCCCATCATTTTATGTTCACTTGTCTATCTGTAATTTCAGGAGAATATGGTTGTAGAAGATTCTGCGAGGGATGTTTTGATGGTGTTAGATGGTAGTGATCAGATGCATATTTCTGAAGATGATATCCTTTTACAAGAAGCATCTATGGTGAAAAGCACTAAGCAAGTTTCACAACACACTGCTATGTCAAACAAGAATGTAAGGAAAACTTCTGTCACTATCCAGAAAAGAAGTAGGAAGGATTTCTCTCCTGATCATGATGAAACCATTGCTGCACTCGAGTTACTTAACCTCTCTAATACAGCGGGGAACATGAAGACATCAATATCAAAGACTGCAACCCATGATCCAATGCCATCCTCGTCAAAGAGCTTAAATGTGGTAATCCATGATGTTGGTTTGCCTCTCTCTGAGAAAATCAACTGCCATACGAACTGGAATCCGGCTGAGTTTTGCATACCAATTGCAAAGAAGTACATGAGACATGATTGAGATGTTGTGTTATGAGGCAACTTAGCAAACTTTTACTATGATGATATGTGGTTCTTAGTCTTAAAAGCTATGTCATGAAATGGATTAAGTTTATATCTCTTTTATGGACTTGGTTATGTTTGAACTTCTATTTTGGACAATGTGAACTTGGTTAAATCGGTAGTTTCTTTTTTTGAATGGTTTTCCTAGTTATAGAATGTGTAGTTTATGTTTATTTACACCATTTAGCATTTTAATTCAGTACGTCCTATATATTTGGCGTATGATCGAAGAAAATGCTAAAAAAAACAAATTGTGTATGTGCATGTTGTTATAGGTATTTCAAGCTGCATCCGCATGAAGAAAGATCAATATATTATTATGTACGTTTGTTTAGATTGTTAGGAAGAGATGTGTATTGCCATTATGAAGAATAACCTCGACCCTTGAGATGTACGTCCTTGGAATTGGAAATCAACAGAAATCGATCTTATGATGGCGTGGGTATTCCCATTGCCCATCTTTCAATTTGTTTTTCTACAATATAGTCATGGTCCATAAGAGAATTAGGATGAATTTTACTAGCAGTCACACTAATTACCATCCGTTTTGCTCGGAGTAGTCACTTGGAATTAAAGGAAATTAGAAACCCTAAAAAGACATTGTTGGGAACAGGGTTTCAAAGGAAGAAACCATTTTAGAGGTGCAGAAAGTGGAATATAAGTGAGCTAATAATTAGCAAATCATTTTAAGGTATTCGATCTTTTCTTTGCTTTGTAGTTTTTCTCCTCCTAAGAGATCTTTGTTGGTTTGTTGCATGTCTTTTATATGGGTGGGGCAGCCTGGTTTCTTTTAACCTGGCCGTTTTAACGAATCTCTTTTTGCTTTTCAAAAACAAAAAGGTATGAAACCCTAAAAATCTATCAAGCAGGCTGCAAGAAATTAAGTAAATGTTATTTAAATTAAAGAAGATAAACTGGACTAGTCTATATGCTTCTTTATGAGCTACAAAATGAAGTGTGTAATTTACATGTCTACGTACCAAGGCTATAACTGTTGTGAATAAGCTGAATTAGCAAGGGCATCTAGCAAGTAAACTGAGTGGATGAGGGGTACTCAAGAGAAATATAAAAGAAGAGACCAACACCAAATAAATTAAGATCTAATACCATAAATAGTAGTTAGTTTTTTTTGTTCCATCTTCTATTCTTGTTAAGGTGTTTTAATAGGGAGTTATAGTTGTCTAAAAGTTGCATTAGTTTGTTATATATAAAGTTATGTGATGATGGATGAAAAGATACAGAAAGAGTAATAGAAACTACAGATTTGGTCTAATAGAAACTACAGATTTGGTCAATTACAATACCTTATTTGCAACAAATTGGTATCATCGCCATAATGAATTCTGCCAGTACATCGTTAGGGCAGATTCCATTGCCACGACTCATGAAGTTGAATTACGAGAATTGGAGCATTCAAATGTGTGCATTACAAGGTGCACAAGACTCTTGGGAGATAGTCGAAACACTAAAAGAGATGTACCTTTTTGCGAGAAAGGCATTTGCGATGAAATATTAGGTTTTCGCGATGACTGTCGTCGCAAAAGAGTATTAGCGACGACTTATTGATCATTCGCGACGACTTTTGTTGTCGCAAAAGGTGGATTTTAGAACCAAAATCACTACTGGAGCCATGACAACGAATCAATTAAAGGAGATGAAGGATACACACATGAAAGATAAGACTGCTCTCTACTTCGTGATTCAAGGAGTACTACGAGTCAGGTTTCGAGAAGATTGCTGGTGCGACAACTTATAAGGAGGCATGGGACACGTTAGAGAAAGTGTTCAAAGGAGCTGATAGGGTGAAGCAACTACGTCCAAACTATTCGTGATGAGTTGGAAGGCATGAAGATGAAAGAGTCGGATGGTGTATCCGACTATATTACGCGTGTGTAAGTCATGGTGAATCAACTCAAGTGCAACGGAGAGACAATAATCGATGAACGAGTCATGGAGAAGATATTGCGATCGTTAACTGATGATTTCGAAAATGTCATGTGTGCTATCGAAGAATCCAAGGACTTGGGAACACACATAATCGAAGAGCTCGCTGGCTTTCTTGAGGCACATGATCAGCGCAAGAACAAGAAGAAACTTGAGACACTTGAAGAAGCTCTCCAAACCAAAGCTTCTATTAATGATGAAAAGGTACTCTATTCTAAAAGATCCCGTGGTGGTGGGCGTAGCCAAGGGGGTCATTGAAATAATGGAGGCGAAAGAGGTAGAGGTCGTGTTCAAGGAAATTACTTTGAAGAGAAAACACATAGGAGCCCAAATAACTGGCGTGGTAGAGGACGCGGTCGTGGGAGAGGCGGTCGATCACATCAAAGTTTTGTTGAATGTAACAGGTGTGGGAAATATGGTCACTACACAATTGAGTGTAACTTCAACAAATGTTACAATTGTGGTAGATGTGGTCATTATGCAAGAGAGTTATGCTGAAAAAAAGGTGGAGGAGAACACAAATCTGGTCACAGGAGATGAGACACAAGATGAGATTTTGCTAATGGCTAACAACAACACAAACAATGATAGTGAATCGATCTTGTATCTCGATACTAGAGCATGCAACCACATGTGTGGACAGAAACACTTGTTCAGTGAACCACATATCTTTTCTTATTGATACTCTGTACTCGCATAGGCTCACACAAAATCCATATGTAGTAGCTCTAAAGCCCTAGTTAAAGAACGTTCAACTTTTAACTTGTGTGAAGCCCTCACCATCTTCCCTTTTTCACATGCGGCACATAGCTGCTCCTTCTGAAATCGAAGAGTTGGTAGCCCTTTGACTAAACAACCTTTTGCAATATTGGTTAATTCTTTGAAGTTCAAATGGGATAAACGACGATGCCACAACCAGGATACTTTAGATGTTGCCTTTGACAGTAAGCAAACATCTTTCTTCAAATTAATGTTGGCTAAATCTATGGAGTATGTTGGTACATCCTGTGTGACGATAGCAGTCAAATTGATATTGCATTGTGTTTTTGACGAGTGTTTGCATATATATGTTTATATGTGTTTGTCTGTTATTGATTGTGTGTATGAACTTGATGTAACATATTACAAGAAGTTCAAACATAAAGGTCAAAGATTAAATCAAACATAAGTAAAACATAAGTTTCATCACTTAAGTGTTTAAGTGATTTGGCTAGATTCGAATTACACAAAGGTAGACATTCGAATCTGTGATAGATTCGAATGTAGCCTTAGATTCGAATGAAGGCTAGATTCGAGAGTGTCCTTGTGGACAGACTCGAATGGGCCTTGGGCCAGATTCGAGTTTGGCCCACATCAGACTCGAATCAGGGTCTATAATTAGGGATAGACTCGAGTCATTAGTAGACTTTTAGCAGAATTCGTGAGGAATTAAGCTTAAGGCGATCTCGAGTTTATCAGCTAGGTGAGTGCCGTTTCAGAGAGAATTAGTTCGTAGGATCGTTCGTGTGTCGTTCGTTCAGCGTCTAATAGTCTCCGTGTTTCGTGGTTGAGAGTTGTCCGTCTAACCGTCAACGAGGATTCCGCACTCGTTCACGGATCCGCGTCTAGATAGATCTTGCAGTGGTAGACCTTACAAGTAGTATCAGAGACTACGGAGTGTTCTTGGTGTTCTTCGTGTTCATCAGATACATTCTTGGTTTCTTGACGCTAGTTGGACGGTTTTGCTCTCAAAAACGTATTTTCAAGCTTAGCAAATTCATATTCGGGAAACACTTTGTGGTTTTTCACGTTTTTGATCGAAATCATTATTTTTCGTTAGAAAATTAGTGATTTAATCTGCAAAACGTCAAAAAAATCAAAGTGTTAGCCGTTTTTCGAGTTTGCGGCGCTTGAATCTATAGGGGTAATTAGGGTTTCACTTTAGTCTCGAGTCTAACCTAAATACGCTCCTTTCGAGTCAATTTCAGAGTTTTTCGAATCTACCTGTTTCGAATCTGTTGCTTCATTCGAATAGGATCTCGAGTCTAGTTTAGTTTCGAGTTTGTTTCGAGTCTACTATTGTTTCGAATCTGTTGTTTCGAATCTGCTGAATTTCGAGTTTGCTGACCTTCGAATCTAAGGACCATAGACTCTAAGGATATCTCGAATCTGACATAATTTCGATTCTAATTGAATTTTAAAACTTAATCGAATTTAATCCCAAAAGATTTACCCTTAATTAGTTTCGAATCTACCTAGATTCGAAAAAGTTAATCTAAATCAGTTTCGAATTAAATTAATTAAGTTCAAATTCAATTTCGTTAGAAAAGATGTCAAATCTTCATAAATTCTTAGAAATGGACCACGAGGTTGGGAAGGCAAACGCCCCACCTAAGCTGATGAAGGTCGAGGACTATTACTGGTGGAAGGACCGATTTACCGATTTCGTACGGTTCAATGATATGCGCATGTGGGTGTGCATAGATGAAGGGTATATTCCACCGGTATCTGAAGTTGAAGGCCGTCAAAAGGTCTTGTCATACCAGATGATGAAAGAGGATGACAAGAAATTATTTGAAGCCGAAAACAAAGCTTTTTCTTTAATCCGAATGGCGTTACCGCAAGATATTCTACACACATTCCGGACTCAGAGGACATCAAAAGAACTTTGGGAGTCGCTTGAGAAGAGGTGTGAGGGAAATCCTCGTGTTAGGAGAAAGCGTACAGAGCTGTTAAAACAACAGTTCGCAATCTTCAAGGCGTTAAAGGATGAACAACTGGATGACATCATCACCCGGTTCTATCATCTATTGACAGAACTTGAGAGCCACGGGATTGAGTTTACCGATACTGACAAGAACAACAAGCTTCTTGATGCCCTACCAGCCAAATGGGCTATGTACGTGGCAATGATAAAGCTGAATGAAGACAAGTACTACACTCAATCTCTGGACGATATAGTGGGAACGTTGAGGGCATATCACTTCGAGCTCCTGAAGACTGAGACTGATTATGAGCAAGTCCAGAATCCAGCAATGTATTTTGGAAAGACGTCAAAATCTTCAGCAGCAGCCGAACCGAAGTCTGCTACAGCGTTTTTCTCTGGAGAGACATCATCACCAGCAGAGTCCGAAGACTCATTGAATCGCGCGTTCTTAGGATTAGGAAGATCGGAAGAACCGCAACCTCAAGTCCAACAGGCATCGACAAGTCAGAGCTATTCAAAGATGCCAATGAGCGCAAAGTCGGCGGAAGAACATCTGAATCTACTTGCTTCGTTTGTGGCCGCTAATGGAAATTGCGTTCAGGGAAAGATAAACGATCCTGCTCTATGGGACGAAGATTACGATCAGGTCGACCCTGATGACTTAGAGGAAATGGATCTTAAGTGGCAACTGGCCATGGTGATCCAGAGGGTTAAAAGATTCATTAAGAGAACTGGAAGGAATTTGCAGATGAATAACAAGGGGATCGGGTTTGATAAGTCCAAGGTGAAATGCTATAATTGTCAAGGACTAGGACACTTCGCCAGGGAGTGCCAGAGGCCAAAAACATACCAAGGACAGAGTCAGCATCAGGGACAGTACCAAAATCAGTCTCAACAACGATATCTTCCGAGTTCCTCATCTGGACAGGCCAATCTAGCGGGTCTTCTATCCAATGTCACTTCAGATAGACAGCTAGATGGCACGTATGATTGGAGTTCACATCCTGAGTCCAATGCTAGAGCCTTCATGGCTGAAGTTACTGAAACTGGATGTGATGGGAACGAGCAGACCACACGGGACAGCAGTCCGATGTGGGTAGAGAAGGCGAATGATCAGACAGTGCTGGAGTTTGCTGCTCAGATGGCCAACGTGGAATCTGATAACTCTAAGGTTAGTCTATCTTATTCTCTATTTCAAGAATTATGTGCTTTGTGTGCTACTTCTAATGATAGGTTAAATCTAGTCTTCGAATCACATAAAACCATATCTGCTCAAAATGAGAACTTAAAAATAGAAAACGCTAGCCTAAATGATATCAAGCAAGATCTAAAAGAAAAGCTTAAGGCTGATGCTCAAGACGTAGTAGTTCTAAAAGACAAACTCAGTGAGCAGTGTGTTAGGATAGAACTTATGTATGAGCACATAGAGGCCTTGACAAAAAGTCTTAAGGACAAGGATATAGAGCTAGCAGAGACCAAGGTTAAGGTAGCAGAGGCAAATAGCAAGCTGGAAAAGTTTAGGAATTCGAGCCTAAATCTAGGGAAAGTCTTAGATGCCCAAAGACAGTCTAAGAAACCTGTAGGTCTAGGTTTTCACGAAATTCCTCCACCGTTCAATGCAAACTATGTGCCTCAGCCTCAGGAGAAAACTGACAAGTCAGTAGACTTAGAGGACCTACCTGAACCGACACCTGAGCCTATAGTAGAAAATGCACCTAAGGTGGCTGACTCAACCGTCAAGGTCAAGAAAGTGAAATTTGTGTCTTCCTCCAGTGAAACACCTGCAGGAAAACAGAAAATTTCATGGGCTGACCAGGTCGACGAGTCAGACATCATAGCTTTACCAAAGGAAGTAGACACTAGTGAGACACCTAGATCTAAGGGAACAAACAAAAAGTCCATGGATAATATGTCTTGCTTCAGATGTCACGAGAAAAGGCATGTTGCTTCTCACTGTCCACTTAGGAAAGCCGATGTTACCCCTAAGACAGTGAATCCAACACCTGTCAAGCCCTCAGCCAGTGTGGCAAGCAGCAGTAGTTCTCAACCTACCGAGAAAACTGTGCAGGCCGCACCCAAACAAGTTGTAAAAAACACACCGGTTAAGGTTGGACCAAAGGAAGTGATTAGGACAAATTCACCGAATCGTGTCATTAATCAATCTAGGTCAGTACCTCAACAAGTCTATAGGAGCACCACACCTAGCAGGTCACATACTCCAGTTAGGTCACATACTCCAGTTAGACAGTATGCACCGGTAAGAGCTCAGGGATCACAGTCAGAAATGGCATATAATAGGAATTATTCTAGAGCTCCACAACAAATGCCTACACCAAGGCAAAGAGTGAACTTAAATCACTCGGCACCACAACAGAATTCAGTTCAAAGGCCCAAGTCACCTGAAAGGCGAGATGGGTACTTGAAAGAGTTCACGTATGTGGACGAGAATGGTATTACCAAGTCAGTCATGGCTTGGGTTCCCCGTGATAACTAACCTATTTTCTTTCATGTGCAGGAGATAACTACCGGTCCAAACAACAAGTGGTTCGTCGACAGTGGTTGCTCCAGGCACATGACGGGGGAAAGAAGTCTACTCACAGACTTCAAGGGGGGTAATAGGGGATTCGTATCATTCGCGGGTAACAAGGGTGGAAATATCACTGGAACTGGAGAAGTCACTAATGGGACGATTACTTTGGATCAAGTTTATCACGTTGATAAACTGGTTCATAATCTCATTAGTGTATCTCAAATCTGTGATAAGAAGAACTCGGTGTTATTTACTGACACTGAGGCGTTAGTGCTGAAGCCTGGATTCAAGATACCTGAAGATTGGATATTGATGCGGGCGCCAAGGAAGAATGACTTGTACATGCTCGATATGAACAAGCCAGATACTTTGATGGGTCCGATCTGCTTACTATCAAAAGCTTCGGAGACGGAATCCGTACTGTGGCACAGACGCATGGCTCACCTGCACCTAAGGAAGATGAATTACATAACGAAGAATGGATTGGTGCAGGGTGTGCCAATGAAGAGTTTTCAGTCCGAGGACAAGTGTCTACCGTGCATGAAGGGCAAACAGCATAAAAAGACACACAAGTCCAAGAAACAAAATTCAATCGCCTCAACATTCGATTTGTTGCATATGGACCTTTTCGGACCTATCAACAAAAGGAGTATAGGAGGTAGTTGGTTTTGCTTAGTTATCACCGACGATTACTCACGTTTTTCTTGGGTTTTCTTTTTAGGTACGAAGGACGAGACGGCTGCAAAGCTCATCGGGTTCTTGGACCAAGTGGAGAACTCATACGGAACTAGGGTTAAACATATTCATAGTGATAATGGGACTGAATTCAAAAACACTGTAATTGGTGTATATTGCCTATCAAAGGGCATAGTGCATCACTTCAGTGCACCATATGAACCTCAACAAAATGGGGTGGCCGAACGTAAAAATAGAACTTTGATTGAGGCTGCAAGGACTATGCTTTCGGATTCAAAGCTTCCTACCATGTTTTGGGGGGAGGCAGTGAATACCGCGTGCCACATTTTAAACCGAGTCCTTACAGTCAAATCATTGAACAAAACATGCTATGAAATTTTGAATAAACGGCCACCTAACTTAACTGGATTCGTACCGTTTGGAGTACCATGCACACTTTTAAGAACAAAACATCAACCGAAGTTTGGTGAAAAGGCTGACGAAGGATATTTCCTAGGTTATGTGCCAAACTCACCAAACAAACGGGTTTTTAACAAAACGAGTGGTACTGTGGAGATTGTGTATAATATTGAAGTCACAAGTTATGCACATGAACCCCAAACTGGTCCGGAATGGTTATTTGACTATGATAAATTGTTTGAGTCATTTAACATTCCTTTGGATGATACTGCAGGTACAATCGAAAAAGACATGGCGACGTTGCACCTAAATGACGAAGGCCAAATCTTTCCGAGGACCACGTTCGAATCTACATCCGAGCCTACTGCGACTGTAGATGGGTCTCCAGAAGTTGCTGATCAAGAGGCACCTACCACTGAGAATCAGACTCAAGCATCGAGTTCCAACTCTGAGGAAAATGTCCTTGAGGAGGGAAATGTAGAAG